>JH431845.1:558280-692577 GCA_000239455.1 Strigamia maritima | reverse complement strand
TTTTTTTTTTTTTACTATTTTTCTTAACCTATTAGGCAACAATTTTTTTTACCTTCTATTCCGGGATTATTGTACGCAGTAAGAAGCTGGAAGCTCATCTCTGTTTCGTGTAGATATCTATAATTACTCCCTCGAGGAAAATTAAGTTTTAGGCCAAGTGAAATGAAACTCAACAGATAAACAACAACAGCACATTATGAATTGTCTTTTAGCTCGCTACTTTGCACTCGTTTTCCCTCACCGCCTCGTTCCCAGCCTCTATCGATTGCCATTAGTACTTTCTTTTTTTCTGCTGGTGGCTAGCTTAACTTAGTGACGGTCACTCCTTTCTTCTGTCAGCTCGCTACTCACTGTAACAGATTGCAGTGCTCTCACGGCTGACATAAAGAAGATGGCGCAACTAATGACTGCTTTTCCGCCATTACATCAATATAAACGAGTTAAATTATAGTTAAAAATAGACGAGGTTTGTACACCAACTTTGACTCGACCAAAATGGTATTAAGAGCAATTAGCAGTGGTGTAAAGAGAGTTGATGACGTTGCGTTTGTCAACCAACGCGTTGAAACCTTCAATTTTTCGTGGGAAAACGACAGATGTGGGAGGACAGTACCTCAACCTGCCTTTGCGGGCTCTGCTTAATCCCTCGCCTTCAACTTCGCCAAGTAATCCCTTTTTAATTAGATATAGAAGTGCAGAAGCAAGAAGGCCCTCCGATAAAATAAATGATCCAGCAAACCTACATGCAACAACAACAATGATAAATTCGCAAACATGATCGATTTATACTATAGTACAATGACTCTTCCTATACAAACACTCCTGTACAAACACGCCGGAAATATTCTCTTTAAAAAAACTCACAAAAATTTCTTAAATGTAGTTAAACTATGAATAAAATGACCTCGCGTTGTATAGTAATTGCAGCTTTATGTTTCTAGTGTGAGAGAATGGGTAACTATCTTATTTGCAGCTAATACACATATTCACACAAACAGTTATTTTAATTTATGCTTTTAAAGCCTAACTAAGACTAAATGGATTGAAGCAGTTGCTTCATTTATTTCAGCTTTATAATTAGGTAAATTAATAGTGGGCAGAAGTATAGATGTCGCGCATGTCCAATTCAATATATTATACTGTGTCGAGTATTATACGAAATCTACAATTTTTTTTTTAATTTCATGCAAAATTATTACCTGGAGGTACACTAAAACTATTAAATGTTGCTTAAATAACGAGATAATTGAGAAACAGCAACTAAAATTCTAGAAAAAAAATATGTAAATGAAAATATTATTTTAATTACGTATTATCTTCAACTTTTAGGTTTGTTTCACATATATTGCCGGTATCAGGTCAAAACCTCGCCGGTTTTAACCTCGCCGACAAAAACCTAGGCGGAATAACCTCGCCCGCCTTAAACCTAGCCGACAAAAACCTCGCCAACATAAACCTCGCTTGACATAAACCTCGCCCCACTTAAAAAATTAAAAAATTAAAAAAAAATTTGAATGAAGATTTTTTTTATTTCCAAATTTTTCTGTTTAATTTTTAAATTTTCAAATTTTTTGTTTATTTTTTAAATTTATAAAGTTACAAATTTACAAACTACAATTATTTTCGCCAATGCAACTAACCAATATTTATTAATATTATTTTTAGTGATACTGCGACACGTATTAAAATATTGTAGGGAGTTAAGGTGAAATGTTGTATAATGATTACCTTCAAAAAATGGCACATAACTTGGATTTTCAAGTAAAATGACTGTCAATAATAATAAAATAATATTTTAATGATTGCATTGGTGCAAATAATTTTATTTACAATTTGTAAATTTGTAAATTTTTTAATTTTTCTTTAAATTTTTTAATTTTATTTAAATTTGTAAATTTGTAAATTTGAAAATTAGTCTTTAAATTTTTAATTTTTTAATCTGGCGAGATTAAGTGAGGCGAGGTTATGTGGAGCTAGGTTTTTAAGTCGAGGTTTTTGATGTCTAGGTTTAAGTCAGGCGAGGTTTTTGTCAAGCGAGGTTTATGTTGGCGAGGTTTTTGTCGGCGAGGTTATTGTCGGGCGAGGTTATTGTCGGGCGAGGTTATTGTTGGCGAGGTTATTGTCGCCTAGGTTTTTGTCGGCGAGGTTTAGCGGGCGAGGTTATGACCTGGAACCATATTGCCAATTCATCGTCGAGGTATTAATTTCAAATCACAATTTTCATCAAATGTTGCCAAGTACTGAAAAAATTTAAAAACTTCAAAGAGAGGAAAGAAAAAAAACATACAAAACTTTCCCAATCAGTTTAGGGAAAACAGCTTGAGAAAATTGGAGTGTCAAGCTATAAAACGGCACTTATATAAATGACATGTCTAAATTAAAAACATCTCTAGCTTAACAAAAAATAAATCCCCCCTTTCCTTGCCCCCAAAAAAGTAAAACCACTTCTATTCTAAAACGTAAAGGAAAGAAAAAATTAAGAGAAAGGTGAGCGATTATTCAAGCCCATTGACTTGAAATGAATTCTGTCCCTGCCGACATGAGTAATGAATTATTAAAATTTAATTTCGAAATTACCTTATCACAATAACAATGATTAATGATATTTTCTAACTTTTTTTTTGGCTTTTTTTTTCTTTTTTAACCTTTGACATATTTGTGTATTTATTTCCCTTACACAATAAAAAATAAATTTTAGAAAAAAAAAAAAAATAAATAAAATTAGAAAACTTTAAATGCATTTCAAAAAGAACATAGAAAACGCAAAATAATACTTTTTTTAAAATTTAAACAATAAATATGCCATTAAATAAAAATTCTCTCAACTAAGCAAATGTAATCTGTCACTGTCATATAGAATAAACCCAATAACTAAAAAAAGAAAAAGTTCAATGAATTTCACTTAAAAACAAAATTTTTTCCAAGTAAAAAAAATTGAATTTACAAAGAAAGAGCGAAAAGAAAAAAAAATTATAAGAGCACACAAAAGTTCATTTCTTATTCACACCGTGGTTTTTCTTTTCTCCGCACGCCATTAAAGAAGTCGACAATGTAAATGAAAAGAGGGAGATTCTTCTCGGCACGAGATCGCTTGCCATTGCAATTCCAATCCCACCCTCACCTTATTGCGACGCGAAAAGGATCATCAATTTCAAATCCTTGATAGCGCCATCCAAATTACTCCCGTGTAATTATTGGTTTGTCAGAAGCAACTATCCCGCTAGGGAACGCCACCTACAATGAAGGATTACCAACTTCATCTTAATTACCTCAAATCCATCCAATACTTAAAACGAAAATAAAAATAATTAGCTGATTTTTTTCCCTCCATCTGATCACTCTCCATCTCCACCTACTCCTCTCCTTTCCTTTTTTTCTTGCTCTTTTCTCTTTACTTCACCTCAATTCAAAGCGTAAATAAGCCATCCATCAATGCCAATAAGCAGCCTCCTCTCACATTCAATCTCTGTCTCACACAAGACAAGCGTAATCAACGATCAAAGAAAGAACCCCATACGTATCCTACGGCATACCAAAAAAATATTCAAAGTACAGAATAACAAATAAGTGGTAATAATAATAGACAAAATATTATATACATATAAAGTATAAAAATATATATATATCAGATCATTAGGTCCGCCCAAAATGCCAATTTACACGCATTGGACTATGGTGACATATGGTTTAACTTATTTACCGGGAGAACAGGGTTGAAAGATCATAAAACCTTTCAACTTGCTTGACCTCAAATGATCCCAATAAGGTAGTGACAACAGCACCTTATCTGGTGTACGTAGTAGAATAAAATATATATTTTTAACTCATCTTGTGTGTTCTGTTTTCTCATTGCAGTTGAATCATTACTCCGCATCACATATGTGGTCGCAATAGAACAAATGTTTATCAAAATTTCATACATCAAAAATTGGTAGTTTATATAGCAACAAAAATTGCAAGTTGAAATAAAAATAAAATCTATGTTCTGTACTTGAGCTATTTGTTGACAAAAGCATCACAGTGGTTTCAAATTCGACCAACTGTGCTTTTATACCGCTAGCTGTATTCAATCTGTTAAAGTTTTGTACAGTATTCGCAGTAGTTCATGACAAAATGCAGTAACACGGAAGTCAGATGCATTAAGAGAAATGAAGAAAAGAAGAAAATGCAATAACACTAACAAGTAAGTATGAAAACAGAACAGACACTTTCTAGACATGACAATTTAATTTTGTTGTCACACCATTACATGACCTTTCTTTTTACTACAAAATAACACGAGCTAGAGATTCCACCATAATTAAAAGTGGTACCAAAGCAATTCATTTACAAAAAAGTAATAGTTAATTTGCTCTGATGAAACAGTCCACTGTGCCCCCATGGAATACAGAAGCTAAGATGCATTGAGCCTGGTCAGTATACTGTCTGAGTGATCTATCTACTATCAGTTTCTTATCTTTGACTGATTTAAGGTACTGTTATATATGACAAGAACATCTGTCATCCACCTCTAATTACATCTCCTGTAGTTTCCAGAGTTGTTGATAAAAATGTAGATGTTGGACCTAAAAAAATCAGATCACTATCCATGCAAAATAATAGGTACCTCAAGCAGACCTTTGGAGCCATGACCTAATTCAATTGAACAATTGCAACACAAATACTGCTGTTATACAGAGATAATGTAAGATCTAAGCGTATGCAACTCTACCTATTAGCAGTAATAATAATAATAATTATAATAATAATTTATTCCTTACAAACTTGGCACTTAGCAGTAATTTTCTACTGTTATCTTCTATGTCAATATCATATATAAAACATCGCTTTTTTTAGACATGACATCTGATTCCAAGATCTTATATCCAGTACCCTAACATAATGTACCGTATAGTAATCCCATAAAACTAAGTATAAACATAACATTAATAATAAGAGAGAAAAGAATAGTCAATCTTATTTGCGATACTATTACTATTAATGCCTTTTTAGGTATATATAATCTCCAATTCGGTTATACTACTTACCCTGACGTCCTGTCATTCATTTTTCCGAATCAAAGCAAATAAATTATTTCTATTGTACTGTACACACAGTATATAGTATACAGTGAAGAACTCGTGAGCCCTTTACTCCCTGCACGACTTCTTCACGGAGCTTAGAGATGAAGTGCCTCGGAAGTGACATTACCAATGCGGCCTCCCCATTGCACAAAAGAAAAGGCTCACTGGTTTTCTTATATTCCCTGCCGCTGCCTTCGTCCGTCGTGGGGCGTCATCCGACACAACTTACTGTCACCATTTACGGTTAAATGTGCCATGACTGATTTCTGTGGCAGCGCTCTTTTATGTGTGCGTGCCAATGTTTTCCTACTTGTAATAACAACCCTAAATTAACAGAAGAAAAAAATTTTACAGTTTCCTTCGCTAACTATAAAACTGGCTTCATTTAACGGCCCTTTGTTTAACCAGCAGCAATCTAGGACTGTCGCCGACATTCAAAACCTCAAATTTGCCTAATTTTTTAAAATATATAATTCTAACTCTTAATCCAACATGATTTATATCCTCTTGAATGCTAATTTACTTATCTGATCGCATAAAATGTCAATCATTGCACATTACCGAATTCAATGCGATTTATTTAACACAATAGCAATAGCAATTTACATAAAAGCACGTCCTCGCACATTTTAAATGCTAATACGAGACATTAATTCGAAAATTAGAGCTTAAGTAAAATTGATAGAAATTTAAAAATAAAAGTACTAAAAAATAAAATAAATAATAAAATTTAAAATAAGAACAAACCATGCGAACCAAATTAAAAGCAATTTCCATGCACTTAAATTCCAACTCTGCTATTTATTTTTATGTACCCACATCTTAGACGCATATTTGCTTCCCTGCAATGTCGCTTTAACTTAAAACGTGTCCTTAACCGATATAAAAAAAAATAATTCCTTTTTCCACTACTGTATTAATTCACACAAGTCCTAGAGCCATATAACGCCACACTGCTCTCTTCCCTCACGAACCGCGACTTTTGTACGAGTATAAACTAAACTTTTCTCCCTCCCATCATTTTCCTCACCATCTAATTACGGTTATCGTTGTCAGCCAGTCTCTCATCACTCAACTCCTTGCTGAGCATCAGCAAAACACATTCACCGCCCGCCGGCTACTCTATCTCATAAGGGGGCCGGTTGCCGTGGAAACCATTTCACTGCTACATTTGCACGTGGTCCATCATCATGCGACTCCCCCACCACCTACTTGGCCCAAATGCCTCTGGTTATACAAACTTCGTTCCGCAGTATCGACCATCTTGCAATACACTTACACTCAACCTTTCCCTCTTTTTCTCCCCATCATCTAATATTTTATTAACACAATATTCTAATGAATAAAAAATATTAATTAAAAAAGAAAAAAAATTTAATTAAAATTTTTACTTTAATTCTACTCTGCCATTTTAAAGTGTAATCTTACTGCACACATGGCAAAGAAATGTTTATTACAGTAAAATTTTTTTTTTTTTTTATTTTTTATTTTTGCTGGGATTTTATATTTCATGATTTGTTTGTATCTAACTTTAAAAACAACTTTTCACGAAAATATTTACTAAGAATTAGTCGCATTGCAATAAGTGTAGTATGAAGTGCAGATCGTATGTTCTCAGCTTCTCACAACAACACGAGATTTCTAAAAACAAAAACAACCAATTTGTATGATTGCAGTTTTGTTGTCAACCTTTGTGGCTTAGTGGTTAGTGCTATTGTCTCTCGGGCGATGGCCAAGGTTCAAACCAAGATGAGAAAACCCAGAAAAGTGGTTTTTATTTATATTTTTCATCTAAGAGTAAATAAATCCTCAAGTACACAGAAACTAAAGCTGTTAGTTTCTAATAAAAAATAAAAAACCTAAAAATACTTTCTAATTTTCTAAGTTAAGATGACATCTTTAAATTTAACTGGATACTAGAATCCCCTATCCACCACAGCAAATTTAAAGCTATACTCTTCTAACATACAGATCTCTCTTATCCAATTGATGTGCACCCTATAGAACGCAGATAAGTGATGACGAAGACGACTATTTCTCACATTCACAGCAATAATACAAGCGAATCTCCCTTCTTCATTAGTCACATGACCCAACACATCCTAATGTTCTTTAATGATGGGGCAGTTCCCCATTGTGATTTATTTGCTGGGGACCGAGCGATGCGAAGCCTGGTGCATGGTAATTGCCATTCCCCGCGCATGCTCTATTTATCTTGAGGGAGTTTCGCACCGTTTCTTAGCAATCTAATGGCGCAGACATTAATGCGACGGCGGACGGTGATCAAGAGCAGCCAAAATTGAATAACTCAAAAGAAGATTAGCCTCACCCTATATCCCCTTTTAAACTGAGGTGTATCTCCCCCTCCTCATACCCTCGTTTCAATCCCTTTTGTTCTCAGTCTCATTTCACTTTTACTTAATCACTTTAAACACCGGGGAAAAAAGAGTAAAAAACAAACGCCAAACGCCGTGCGGCCTAATCACTCAATTTAGCAATCATCAACAACACTAAATAATTCTTTCTTCTTCAAGAAATAAAACACCATCAACCCTTTTAACACTAATTAAAGTCCTCGGGTTATTCCAGTGATTATTCGCAAAAAGGTGGTAATAAAAGATTTTTGCCAATATTTCTTTTTACTGCCTTAATATCATTGATTAGAGACGATGATGGAGTTGGACACTTTCCAAAAATGGTAAAGGGGAGAAGAGGTGAGTTCATGGGAGGTCATAAAAAGAACCCATTCGCCTCGGTTACGCACCAGGCGCTAGATTGATATGGGGACTCGCTCCTCTTTGCCACGCAGACCAATTTTTAAAAGAGAATCGAAGGAAAAACTGTGGCGCCATCTATTTACTTATCTTGTAAAATGTCTTCTCCCATGGCACAATAAAATAAAATAAACATTCATTTCATGGCAAACATCGTTAAGTCCACCTAGGTTACAGTTACGTTTGTGCTATGTGGCTTGTAAAGGGGACTCAAATTGATTCTGAGAAGAGGACTGCAGGGTAAGAAATATAAAGAAAGGCAAAAGAATGACTAGAAAGGTATATCAACAAAAAAACAAAAAAAAATTTCAAGAAAAACAGAATTTTCTGAATTATTTGATTTTAAATAATAGAAAATAATGCATTTTGTGTTATTGGTCAACATTTTGAGTAAATAACATTCATGTTAGTGAATGAAGGAGAGACTTAACTCCACTCCGCCCTCCGAAATATCAAATTTGATGATGCGTTCCCCTGTTCAGCTCAATAAAATCTCCTGCATAGCCAGACCACAACATCCACTAGGTCTATAATTCATACGCAGGAACGAGTCAGAAAACTTAATTAAATTCCTCCTCTTCTGATTATCAAGCTCCAGAGAAGCTCAATAAACCACAATATTTCAAACAAAGACGAGACGGTGATGATACGAAAAAATATTTAAAAAATTCAAATATTAACATTTATGCTCCTTTTTAATATCTACTGAATTCTTTGCTGCCGCTATGTTATGTTCTTGGAAACAATATTTAAAAATAATACAACTGAGCTGCCTGAATAAGATTCGAAGCATCTCAGTAGATCTGTGGTTCGAATTCTTATCGTCAGGTTGCACCAATTTTGAGGTACTGTCGAGGGGGTAATCATTCGTCCAAATCCCATCCCTCGTGATATTTGAGATTTACAAATCTCAACAAATCCACACAAACACACAAAAATCTATACAAATCCATACAAATCGATTAAAATCCACCCAAATTCATGCAAATCCATACGAATTCATATCTAAATCCAGGAAAAAAACCACTAAATATGGTATAAATCCACACCAAATCCACCAAACTCAGCTGAAATCCAGAAATACACGCCGAACCCAGCAAATCCACTCCGGACCCTAGGAATATCAAAGTTGATGACCTTTTTTTTTTTTGCTTATGCACCCCACTTTCGGCGCCCAAACCCCCCTCAAATACCTTTCAACCTGCCACAAATCCACTTCAGATCCCACCAATCCACCAAATCTACATCAGATTTTTTGGATTTACAAATCTCGTCCCGTATTTTTGCGAATGATTATCACCCCGGGTACTGTATAGCTATCAGCTAATGCTTATTGTCGCTGATAGATGGCACTTGCCTATGTGACGTCAGAAAGTCTAATCATAATAGTAGAAGTTTATTAAAAAATTACTACGCTTCTACTATTATGGTCTAATAATAGAATGTAACAGAATTTTGAAGAAACTAGTCCAACCTTGTGATTAGTTTACGTCATCAACTTATTGGAGCAATCAGACCAAAGCACAAGAATGGTTAAACCTCTCTCAACCTTGTGTTTGCACTGCTATCAGAATGGCGTCGTGTGCTGATCTGCAATTCTGATTATCTTTGCAACAAAAATTGTTGATTGTATTAAGATTTACTCGACTGACCTTTTTTCTTAGCTTATTTTTTAGTGTTTAGAGGTTCCAAAAAGAGAATTCATGTTTTCTAAGTTTCTGTTGTTGCACAAGGTGTGGCAACGGAAGCTATAATAGTTAGTTCACATTGAACGTAACGTAGCATAACTTACGAAAATTTAACGTAACTAAGAAAATTAACATATTGTTTTGTTCACACCGTTATAGATAGTAGATAAATGTCATTCCGATGATTCTCATTGGTTGCCGTAATTGCTTAAGTTATGTTACTACCTACTTCAAAATCAATTTTGAAGTAGGAACTTACATTTACATCTGTGATTTTAAACCCACAATGCATTGCGCAGCCATCTTGCCTTATGTTACGAAAGTACTATTCTGATAACTTTAAAAAATAAATAAAAAATCAATTTAGCCGTCTTAAGAAATGGCAAACATTATTCAGTCATAATATTTTTGATGTCGTAAACCCTTTAACTTTTAACACAGATTTGAAAAACTTATCCACTACGTAACTAAAGTCACTTTTTTTTAGTAGAAATAGAATCCGTCCAAACTTTTTTGTAATAAATATATAGTTCTATGATTCCAATACTCTTTTTGAAAAAAGTTTCAGATATTAAAAAACCCAAGACAGAATTTAAAAAAAAAACAACTTTAAAGTAAGAATAAAAATATAACAATAATGAGAAAAGTTAGTTTTATTTTTTCTTTCTAGCATTTTATTTTCATCCAAACAGTCGCAATCGATTGAAATCACGTGACCACCTCAAGATGGGTCAGTGTAAAGGGTCGGAGGATCTGTCCTGCATGCAAGCATGATTGGACACCAAACCTGTCAATCTGAACTTTCATTTTCCGACTCAGTGAAACTGCAATAAAGGAGCTGCTGCGGCCTCTTCTTCTAACACCCTCGGCGATGGCGTCGTAAGGCCTGGGGATTCATACCACGCATTACCGTCGTTTGACGAGATCACTTTTGCATGCAACACCACATAACAGCCCAAACCTCAAGACCCTCACTACTACACTAGACTACACAAAGGTCGCACGAGCATCACTAAAGCGTGTGTGTGCACATGTATATAAAGTAAATTGCATTTCGTGACACAAATGTTTCTCCACAAATTTCCACATACCTCGATTGCAATAAAAATGTTTGGAAATAACTTTTTTTCTTCTTTTTTTTCCCCCCAACTATAATGTACCATCAGAAAATTTAAAATTAATACAATTTAAGTAAAAATATTAAAAATTGCATATTTATGATCTCATACTAATTCATGAAACATTTCTCACTTTACCACTCTCAAAGCCCGTTCCAAACTGTAAAAATTAAAATCATGATTTTTTTTTAAATATATCAAAAATAATCCTATTAAAACTTTTTGAAATTTTAAAATCCCAAACCACATTTTAAAAATGTAAATAAATGTAAATGGAATAAAAATTATTTTAAAAACCGTATAATTTTCTTGAAATTAGGGTATTGTACTCACCAAATGTCAGAAAGGAGAAAATTTCTTTTACTTACCTAGAAAAAAAAAGAGAAAAAATATTAATTATTAATTTTCAAATCACTTCAATTAAAATATAAGCATAAACTCAATAAAATTCATCAATTAAAAACTTTGCTAATAAAAAAAATTAAAAAATTTCTTATTCAATTTTCTTCATTACAAAAATTGCTAACAGAGGGCACCATTTCCCTTGCACAGTTTCCAAGGAATGATGGAAAAAAATAAAAAAAACATTCTTTGCGCTGTGGCTCACTCTGTCAGCAAGGTGCAAGCAAAAAGAAAAAAGTAAAACAAAATTTAAAATACTCCCATTTTCCTATTTTGACAACCATATTAATACAATTCCATTGCTTCTACAAATCAAATTAAATATGTCATAAGCAGATGTTACTATAAAACCAAAGAAAGAAAATAGATGGAGATGAATCAGTTAAAACAGTGTTTGATTAGTTTGAATCGTCATTTATAGAGTAATAAAAAGTATTTTATTGAGGCTCTACACATACGTCGACCTTATCTACAGTGAGCACTGAAGGCCGTGCATCACTAACAAAGATCCATTAGACGATTTGGATGAGAAATTCCATTCGGAACAGGAAATTTAATACCAATGCAAAGGGGGCTTGCCGTATGTTCATTTTACTATACATACATTCATTCATTCTCCAGTAGAAGACAAAGTAATGCCGGAAGTCAACTAAAAAAACTCGCGACTAACAAAAAAGATAAATTAAATTTTTCATTTATGAATGACTCATGATGGTACACAAAAAACAAAAATCCCTCATAAGTTTCAGTAAAGAAATTGAAATTATTATTTATGTCATATCGATTTTTGAATTATAAGCAAAAAAAAAAAATAAAAACAAAAATAAATAAGTAAATAAATAAATAAATAAATAAATAAATAAATAAACAAGACAAAAAGTATATTTTTCCCCTTGCTCAGTAGTTCAACTTCGCCTGAATAAACTTCAGGGCCACAAACTCTTGGAGAAAAAAGAAGGGAGGTGGAAAAACAAGACGAATCAGAGTCAGCACATTTAGAATCCACACTCTTGTAGTTACCTTGGCAACAAGCAAATGGTCACGAGAAGTCAATTCGGTTGAATTTGCAGTGTGTGAGGAAGCAAGAGCTAACACCCTGGCACTTTTTCATCACGAAAGGAAATTACCAGTGAGAGGGAGAAGGAACGAATGAGAATGAAATGCTTCCTTCCAAAAAGTTGAGAGAGAATTTTCAAGAGGTCTCTTTTCTCCTCCCTCATCTCGCAACTTTTCTCGCACAGTAACTTATCACATGCCAGCGACCACTGAGCACTGAGCAGGTGCAATCACTCATTCTGATTCACAGCATCCATTATGAAAAGGAAGGCGCAGCGAGCAACAACCTAATAAAAAGATTGGCCACTGAGCTGAAGGGGGTTATGAAAAAACGAGATAATTGTGCAAACTTTACCCTACTTGCACTTGTCGTTATCAGCAACTCATTTGTGGAGAGACCCCATTGGAAATATAAAAAAAGGCACCAAAAAGCACTCTAGCAAATATACGCACAAACTCGTTTCCTTTTCCTTTGCCAAATTGAACTGTTTTTCACTTCGCAAAAGCCCATTTCGATAATAACCTAATCCCAAAGACACTTTCATTTTTATCTCAGCCCTCAACTAAAATGCCCACAATTTTTCAAAATCCCGATACGATTGAGAAGGCGAAAGAAAAAGGATGACAGCTGTCATCACCCCATCTAGCCCCATCTCGCACCGAGCTTGAAATTATCTGCCGCGTTCACTTTATGAAAGACGACGCCCAACTTTACAATGATTGAGAATTTTACAGGGTCTCACTGAGGACTAGAGTTTGAGATTAAAGGTCGTTCAGAGTGGATCAAAACAGACAAGAGAAATATAGCTGGGTGACGCAATGTACCCTCGATAGGGGCAGCGGAGGAGTGATCCATTGGTCGTTCATCTTCTCCTATCTCCACTAACAACTCGATAAGATAGAGAGAGAAGCTCTTCTTCCTCCCCTCGAATCGTCCCCCTTGTGGCTCGTAGGACCAACTTTCGATGCGCCATCTCCCGAGAGGGGCTTCTGACAGAGTGGCGAGCGATCTGATTCCGTCTTTCGCCATCAAACGAAACCCAAAAGTCTCGACGCTTAGACCCCTGGCACCGAATATTCGGCCTCGTTTCTGGCTCAACTCAGCACACTCGTCAGCTGGTTTCGCACAACGAAATATCTCCGATCTAATGACGATCGTAAATTGGGGCAAGAAAACGATTGGCTACACATTTCTATGACAACTACACTCGACACCAAAAATATTTCATACTTTGAATCCCCTCCCAAGCCCAAGATTTCGTCGGAACAAGATTTTTTAATACCCACGACAGTCAGATTTCCTTTTTTTTTCTTTCATTTTTCTTTCTTTTCAAACACGAAACCAATTTCAATAAAAAAAAAATAAAAAGAAAATAAAAAAATTTACGATTCAAGTTTCCCTTTTTGATAGTTCGCCGAATCCTATACACGTGATTTCTGAATTAAATTATTTTCTTTTAAATATTTAAATGATAAATTGACAAAATATTTTATAGAGCGCGGTCACGCCGGAGTACGACTGCTTCACCTTCGAAATTGCAACAACAAGAATAAGATGAGTTCAAATTTAATTTCATAAAGTATTGTGCTCACAATATTCACAAAAGAATTTCTCCCAGCCCCTATACCATACTTGCGTTTTATAGCTGCGAATTCCTCACGTTCTTGAGAAAATTTATAATCGTGTGCACGCCGGGTTTTTAGTGTGTAACACGCGCCTCGCTCAACTCGATTCTCCTACATAAGATGAAACCATGGGCATTATCAAATTAGCTACACTCCGTCTCATGCTCAAATCTTTCCCTCCACTTGTGTTCTTCCACTTTGCTTTTCCATCTTAAGCCCGTCTGCTCACGTTTTATGTCATCGTCACATTGATTTCTGCAATCAATGACGAAGCACAAAAAATAAAATAAAGAAAAAAAAAATGAAACAAGAAAAATATAATTTCCCATTTTTTTTTTTGTATTTTTATTCGATAAAAAACTATTTTTAAAAAATAATTGATTTTCAGAGCCTTTTCTTAGAAGCTGCAGAATTGTGATTAACACAGTACAAAGTAGGCATATAAATCTTAACTTCAATGACCAAGAAATCGATCTAGACTGCCTTACTTTTAGATTCTCGTTGGCTGCTGACAGTTTTGTCGAATTTCAGCCCGAACTTGGCTCTTTCTTCCCATCATCTATCACGTGTATTGGCAAAAAAAAAAAAGAATAAAAAAAAAAAATACCCTTCAAAACAAACTTGCACGATCGTTATCTGCCTGAGAGGTTAATCCTACTCTATAATCGATCAAAAGGTCACAAGTATAAGACCTTGTTATTATTGACGGTACTAACAGGGCAACTCTTCCATCCTTTTACTAGAACAAACACCGTCAAAAATCGTCTTGTCCGCCTATTCAACATTACATATATTATTCAACATATATTTATATGAACGATCCGTGAATTAAAACAATTTTTAAAATATATAACAACTTTTACGCAAATCAATAAAAAAAAATCAACAAACCAGACCCTCCAATGCCCAATTTTTAGCAATATCCATTTCAAATTTTCTATTTCTATAATATATTATATTAAAAAAAGCAATTTAAAAGAAAGAAAAAAAAACTTCAATTAAAATAAATTTTTATTTTCTTTTTAAACTCAGTATACTGCCTCTTTAATTACATTTATTACAACCAAAATAAATTTTTCTTAAAAAGTCCCAACTGGCTACAACATCGACAACCCATCAATGCTACAAAAGACCATGAAGTAAACAACACTTCCTTTCCTCCTCCAAAAAAAATAGTTAATGGTAGAGCACAGTAGATAAGTACTGTTAATTAGGCCTACTATAGATTTTTTTTCTCAAAAACTTGGCAAAAGCAAAAGAACTCACTCCTATACCCTACTCTCCTTCTCACCCTATGAAAATTATTGGATGTGCCTGCAGCACAGATGATATCCATAGCCGGGCACAAAGGAAGCTTCATCTTGTGCAAGAGGTGGGCTGGAAGGCGTCCAACCCTCGACCGATCAAAGTTCTAAAGAAAATTAGATGCATCCCTCCCTCCCCTACTCCATCTTCGTGGAACCTGATGAGGAGATGGCAATGACAATGAGCTTAATTCAGAATTCGCAACGATTGATTGATTTCAGAAGTGAACAAGATGTTAATTCTTTAAACATAAAAGAGAAAAGCACTTAAAACATAAAAAAAAACCCCAACTTCATTTACGACTGCGCCCTCTGACGTTGGAATTCAGTGTCCTCATACATAAACTTGTCAAAAAATATAATAGATGGAGACTGGAGGGAGTGTTTGGACAGAGGTTTGTGCTCAAAATTTCAACTTTGTTGCGATATCTCTAGATAATTTATTCCCTATCTACGGTGTATGGCATTTATAGGCTCAGTTTTTGGCAATATAAATAAACCACATCATAATCATACGTGGATAGAATAAGAAATAAATAAAAAGTATAAAAAATAAAAGAATGAAAGAAAAAAACTGTATAAAAAGACATATAATACCTTTTGTTCGAGGTGTCGGGAACAAAATAAAAATTTTATGGTTTGGAAAATACCTGTATAAGCAAGAAGCCCAGTCAAAATCTATAAAAACCCGACAGACAAAAGAATTCAATATTTCTGCCATCAAAAAATAAAAATCTTTTTTATTTTTCCTTTATCCTCTCCCATCACGTGGTGTGTGTATATAGATACATTTTAACAGTTTTAAAACCAACCTCTATACCCGATTTACGACGTCTTCCAGATGAGATCAGAGCAAAAGAAAATGCGCGCCATCATCCGAAATTGACTATTACATGAAATCGTCTAATTCAGCATTTCATCTCGACATTTACCGGATAGATATCAAATGCAATCCGTGCAAATAGAAAGAAATCAATGAATATCCTATCAAATTCCAAGAAATTATTTTCAGAAAATTATCAAAAATCAATTTTTTTCATTGAATTGTACAATCTACAACAACATCAAGTCGATTATTGATTACATTTACATGTAATAAAATTAAAACCTGAACTTGGAACTTTGTTTCTGGTGACATTACAGTTCCATTATGCATGCGGAGACATGCGATACTAATACTTTTGCTCCCTTCTTCGTGTATCCTAATGTAGCGAATAAATGTCACTAAATTTTATCGATGTTTCCGATACTTTTTCCCCGTCAATGTGGTCAATTGTTATTTTAGTCGTACTGATGTTAGAGTAACATAAATTATTCAAAAAAAAATATGTGAAAGAAGTTGTCTTTTCAAGTTTCAAACAACTCTAAATAAACAAAATTCTTCGAGTAAGAGTAGAAATATTAAATAAAAAGAGAAAAAAATTGCAGTGTCCGAATTGAAACATAAATCCAATACGACACGAAACCAACGTGAGAATAAAACTGCAAATGTAAAACTAAACTAAACTTTTTTATTATCCATTTCAATTTTTTGAGTAGATAAAGCCACGTCTTGCACTTTCTAGTTGAGTCTGCTTCCCTTTGTACGACGCTCGTATTCATTTTTATGACACTTCTTCTCGTGTGTCGTTTTATGGAGATGAGCCTCGAGATATGCGCGTGCCCTTCATTTTCCCGCACTGCATGGCCACTGGCCTCGTCACGCTGTGGGTCGCTGGCAACTTTTATTCTCCTCGTTCTATCAAATCCATCTTCACATTCACCTAGTGTTCTCCCACGTAATCTAATTCCTACACCAAACCCAGTTACGACGACAGAGTCATGGCACAATGTCGCTGGACGAATATAGGGTTTCCCACAACCCTTCATAGAGTGAGATAGAAAGACTAAGAGAAACCGAATCGGACAACGGACATCTCGAGTCAAACTACGAGACCATCTCGATTGCATACTAGCATTCGTTTACTCGTTGGCTCGAAACAAATGTCCAAGTTATGATCATTCATGTATTATTTATGACAGCGGTTGGGACGTTGCCTTTGCAACCAACCGACGACCGGAGGAAAATTCCAACTTCGCACGGTATCGATCCATACATATACGACCAATTTTGAATTTTTTATATACTTCTTGCCGTAACACTTAATTAAATACTTATAAACTTACAAAAACTTTATAGTACATATGCGGTACAGGTATATATACAACCGAAAAAGAGATAGAGAAGAGAGAAAGGAAAAAAAGTTCTTTTCCATCTCGGGAATATTCTATTAGCAATCTTCCCTATTCCAAGTCCCTCCTGAATTTGCGTGCCTTAGATCTCCCTTCTATTTTCCTCCCCTATAAAAATTCTGTTGCGAAATGAGAACATTCAGTTTGGTAACAGAATCATCCAATATTGATGGCCTTTCTTCTTGCTCGCAATGTATTATTGAAAGCCTCATCTGCATGGAATGAGCATATACCGTCGTCCAAATAAAAAAATAAAAAAATAAAGAAAAAGAAGAAAAAAAGAAAACTTTTCCAACATTCGAGCACACGAACAATGGCGACTGGCCAAAAGCTCGGACTGATGAAATATTCAGAGCCTTCTCTTCATGCTCAATTATGATCACAACTGACCTCTTTCTAAAGGGATTTATCCAGCAACTGCCGCTGCATAACAAATCATGAATCATCTACCTCGTGTATAATTAATCGCTCTTCCTACGTGGCTCTATACTTGCCACGAGTTAATAAACTTCCCACGAGTGTGTCACGAGTGACGACAGCGTTTCCCTTGTTTTCACCCCCTACATATATGCAGACTTTCTGCGATTCGCCCACTTTTAATCGAATGTAAAATCAAATTAGGACTAGCATCTCGGTGAAGCAACGTTAGCGTTTTGGCAATTAGAGAGAAGCGATGTTTAAACTTCTGCCGCCAATCGTTCGAAGGCGCTCACAATTAGTCAACACATCATGCGGTAATCAAGTTGTTTAATTCCAAACTTCAAAGAATTCAAACTTACTACCGGTTGTTTGTTTGTTTGTGCTGTTTGACTAATCTGTGTACTTTCAGATGTCAAATTATTTAATTTCCTGAGTTTCTGAGATTTATTAAAGTTAAATGAAGGTTTTTTTTAATGTTTACATTACATCTTTTATTAGGGCACCAGACATCCTTCTTGCTTTTTATCACTATTTTAATGTATTTTATGTTTTTAATTAAAAGTTTTAAACTGTTTTGCACAAAAACTCCCTAAAACCAGACCTTACATTACATTTTTCTACATGTAGGCTAACATGTATTATGACACACATTAAAGAACGAGAAAACTGAAAAGTATAGTTTGCATTCGATTTCGAAGTTCAATTGGTCAATCTTGACCAATGCTTTGAAAAATCACCCTAAATCACGATTCAATCCCATCTGGTGGTGATTTTGCTGCAGTATGCCCAACATTATTTCCATCTCAACATTCTACAAACTTTTCTAATTATGTATATTTCTAACTTCTGTATTTCTGTCGTCATTTATTAGCTTAAATTCCTCTGAGAATTCCCATCGTAATTAAGTAATTTTTCTGTAATGAATTTCAATGTTACTTAACATCATTGTCATAAAATATAAACCTAGTTCCTTCCTAAACATTTGGCATGATATTTCGTTACTGTGTCCCGATTTAAGCCTCATAGGTAAATAAGTAAATACTTACAATAGGTATAAATAAGTAAATACTTACAATAAGTAAATAAATAAATACTTACAAGTTAGAGATCACTAATATTGTTCTTGTTGGAAAATAAACAAATGCCGCTGACTATCGGTCGTACTTGTTGAAAAGCGTCCGATTTCGCCCTCTTTTGACAACATCAGACAAATAAAACTATTACTCGGGAGCGCTTTCGTATAGTCTGCATTTCAAATGAGAAGCAAATATACGGTGTGCCAGTTCCAGTATTTAAAAAAAATAAAATAATAATAATACAGTATTGTACACGGTATATTTTAACATAATACAAGTTGAAAATTCTTTTAAAACACTACAGAAACAAACAATATTCTTCACATATTTCATGACATGTCAGCTTATCTTTAAGGCCAGTCCTCATATCTACATCTGCCATCAGGCACAATTCTCGGTGATTTGTCAGCCTGAAAACCAGAGTATAAATTCATTCTTTGTTAACCTTCACAACCTTAAAATTTCAGTTTTACTTCCCACAACTTACACGAGTCAAATGAACACAACTGCGCATGTGTACATTTATATTATCCAACCCTTTAAAACAGTACAAACATTTTCTAAAATCATTTTGTCATTTTGTGGTAACGCAAAGCCCAGCCCAATCGCAACCATATGTAATCACATGCTGAAACCACAGATTACGTGACAAAACATCAAACTAAACTCCAATTTTGATTACATACCCAATTGAACTCCACCCTTTACATAAGATAACTTTTAAAGGAATTCACTTTATTACATCTTTTCTTCAATTTTTTTTCTTTAAATTTATATTTGGGCCATTTCCACTTTGATAAATTCAAACTTGATGGATAAATTAATAATTCAAAACCCCGCCTCGCCCTTTCACCTCGAAAACAAGACACGAAACTAAACAAAGAGCCTCGCGTGTCCACAAGTAATTTCGAGTTTCAGGAAATCCAACTCGTCATTAAAGACCATTGGAAAACGACACGTTGTCACATTTCCACGAGTCAAGTGATCCGTAACTTATTAATATCAGAGTATCGAACATAAAAGTCGAGAAAAAAAAATCAAAAAAATCTACGTGTGTAAAAGAAAAAGTCATTTTAATATGCAGATTGGAGATGAAGCTCACTTTTAATGGTTGAACGTGAAATTTTTTACGAGACATTTCACCATGGACGGCAATTCGCCAGAAATTATTTTCATTGCTCACACACTGCTTTGCTATTCGTGCGATTGCAATTACCTCAAACATTCTTTTAAAAATTCAAATCATTTTTTTTCCAACTTAGCCTATCTAACCATCGACACTCATTTAAATAAATACCCCAAGGAATTAAATCAACAGAATATCATAAAATTTTTCTATGTATGGGATACATAGAACATCATCTTGCTGGAAAATAATGGCCTTTAGGAATCAGAATCAGTCAGTTTCGCTACGATCCGCGTACAGGTACAAATGTCGTGCAGCAAAGAAAAATAATTTATTAATAAAGCCTGTTAGAAACAAACAACCTGTCTAAAGCTGGGTTCTCACTTGCGATTTTTCCGCTTTATCGCGCGAATTCCGCGCGGAAAACTTTCGTCAAAATTGCGCCACTTTTAAAATTAAAAATTTTTCTAGGTTTTTTTGTTTTTGCTGCATGTGGAAACTTAGAAAAATTTTCAATTTCAAAAATATCGCAATTTTGAGGCAAAATAAGTTTTAAAAAACCGCAAAACGCAATACAATCGCGCGATTTTACCGCAAGTGAGAATCCAGCATAATCTAAGAATAACTAATAACTTAATACTTCTCAAGTCCAATGCTTTAGCATTGGACTTGACTAGTATTAAGTTATTATTTTAATTAAAAATAATGACCATTATTAAATAGCAACATACTTCCTGTGCTGCCCCTGGAGCTTAGTTGCATTACTAAAAAAAAAAAAAACAAACAGAATACAACTTATTAATTTTACAGTGACCCACACCAAAATCCATGAAGGAGAAAAGTAGCAGTCAACACTTCCTGCACTCAACTTGTCCTAAGCATCATCACTAAAACGAAGGAAAGAGATTATGCAAGAACAGCGGAAACATTTTCTGCCTACGTCAGCCCTCAAACCTGAAGTCTATTTGTGCAAGCCATAACTTGGTCATCATGTCTCTGTCTCTTCCTCACTTCACAATTGGAGTCGCAACATAAGAATTTCCAAGTCCTAAAAATAAAATAGCTTTATACCCATCCACCCAACAAATGCAGAAAACTAAATAAAGAACAGTAGAAAAAGCCATCTTAAAAAGTACAAGTTCTAAGCACCACTTTCTTAGCAACGTTATATACCCTCAACAAAATTATACCATTTTCCTTTCTATTTTTTCGCGCAAATTGTTTTTCTGACTTAAAAAAATTGTCTAATTTTTTCCCCCAAGAGACCTTCACTATTATATTCTACTGCATTTAAGAATTTCTCTATAAACTGCTCATCCATTTCTCACCTTCTGCGGCATTTCATTTTTTTCTCGTGTAATATAAAACCATTTTATTATACTTTTTTTTTTCTTTTTTTTTTTTGTATTTTTAATTTCATTTTTAGACTCCTTTAAAAACTTTTCACTGAAGAAAAAGAAAGAAAAAGGAAAAACTTGGCAAAAAGTTTATTTCTTTTATTTTATACCCAATTATACGCGACCCTATATTAAGATTTCCAGCTGCTTTTTCACGGTGAACGTATGGGTTTTGCGAATGCACAAAATTCACTGGTATTGATTTGTGGATTAGGAACATCTTCTGCGAGCTCGGCTCTCAAATTACATTCGCAGCACAGCCTGCGGCGCCCTCCCATGGCGATCCCAGAGTTCAACGTTACCGTGAAACTATTCCACTGGCACTCTCTCGAATAATCTCAAAGGCAAATGGAAAAACGAGAAGAAAAAAAAATGAACGAACGAGAAAAAGAAACATATACACCCACGCTCACATAAGAACAAAAACGCTAAAACTGTTTTTTCATGTAAATGCTGCCCATCAATTCCGCAGAGATTAAATTCCGTAGTCGGCCATTTGCACTCAGAACTACTCAATCACTAAAACAAACACTTCTGACTTCCCCACATGCAAATCGCCCAACTTTATTAAATAAAAAACACAGAAAAAAAAGAAGAAAAAAATGTGAACCTTTCGACTTTAAAAGTTTGACTGGAGAAATAATGGATATTTCTATGCCCGTTCACTCGTGACACAAGGAGGTGGAGAATTCACTTGTCATTTAAACCGAGATACGAACCCGCCCCTGATCCAGCCTCTGCCTCGTCTTCTTTATCCGCGATTCCACTCGGGTATTAAGTTATCGGTCCGTTGTCATTGACCCACTCTCGGAAAACGAGAGTTTCAACCCGCACTAAAATGGTTGTCCCCCGATCAATATTTTAAAAATTTGGGAAGCCATTTGTCCGGAAATAATGAATATTCATCTCGCAGTCGACATCCACACACGACTATATCATTTGCTTCGATTACACCCTCGACTAAAAAATCCCCTCTTTTTCAAAACGTGCGTGTTTCATACCGTCGCTCAAGTTCCTTTTGTGCCAAAATAGATCCCCCAGGTCTCACTCTGTGCAGACATTAACTCAGAAAAGTGCGAGGCCCGGCTTATTAAGCACGGCCTGATAATTCTCGCCTAATGGCAGCGGGCAACGACCCGATTCGAGAAGTATCACTTATACACACTTTTACCTCTTTATCAGTATCAACAACCGCAATTCATCACAAAAAACCTCTCAAGCTGCGCCCACTCTCCCCAAATTCTCTCGCATCTCTATTCCGCTACCTTTCTGTTTGCATACGAAATAACTGTTGTTTTACGCTCTAGGGTTTTAGTCCTGAGAATTTGTTTTCCACGCGAGGGCTGTTGGGTTATGCGAAATCACTCCCACAAAAGAGAAAAAAAGAAAGGGTAAAGAGAAACAAAGAGGGCGCTGCTTGATTTAAAGCCCTCTAGAAAGACAGTGGAAAAGAGAGCATACTTTTTCCGAGACAACATTTTTCATCCGGTTTTCCTTGGCATGTCTAATCTGCTACAATGAATTCGTAAGGGCGTATGCAAAGCTGCTGCATGCAGAGATGGGATAAGATTACGACATTATTTATATATTTATATTTACATTCTAAATCCTTTTTCCAAATTTTAATTCGATATATTTCTTATATAGTTATATTGATTTTAAAAGTGCTTAATTGTTTTGCTTCTTCTAATTCTACGCGCGCCCTCGAGTGGTTCAATTGAACATGCCAATAAGAACGAATCCTGTGTTGCAGACTGAAATGTCTTACAAGATTGGCATTAAATTATTTAGCAAGCAGTCATCTTCATCTTACGAGTCAATTGAGCTTCGAACATTATAAATTTGTCATCGTTTAAATCAGAGCCCAATGCACGCACAAGGCGGTTGAAAAGACACACATCAAAGAAGAAAGGCGCAGATGGCAAGCCCAGTGCACTTAGTGGTTCCTAATTATTTAATGGCACATCTCTGAGCGATCTGAAACCTTTCGAGACTCGTTCTCATTACGTCAAGGCATTCATTATGGATACACTTTTTACAGACAATGCGAATTAGGGCGGACAAACGATCGCCACCATTTTCCTATTCGCGTGGAATTCTGTTAAATGGGCGCCGACTAATTAGAGTTTTGCACATATTCATTAAAATTTCCTACCCACTTTCTTCTCTCTTTTTGCCTAATGCAGTCACTCAGAGCCGGGATAGAAAATTCAAAATTCCCCTCCTTTCGCGAGCAACACCATTTCCCTAACAATCTTTCAGCTGCAACTCCACATCTGACACAACTGCCATCAATTCCAAAATTCATTTGGAAAAGAGCGATTATTAATTTCCCTTGATGATCAAACCGCGGAAATGAATTCGCAATCGAGTATTAAAACTGCAGATTTAACTTAACTAACATTTTGCATTCCATGCCATTTTTCACCCAAAAACTTTGCTTAGTCTCCTTAATAATTTAAATCACACACACCCATTTCTTTCAATGCATTGCAAGGAAGCACCAAAGCGGAAATTTTTCATTCTTATTTCTTATTCGTGGCTACCCTCAAACTGATTTAACTTTAATACCATTAGTTTAAGCTGTTGCCACTCACTAAGTAGAAAAAAGAAGAAGAAGAAGAAAACCGTATCGTCCACGCACCTTCTTGCATTTCAATTCAATCAAATCAATTAGAATGAAAGGAAAGGAGAAAAAAGGATTTAAAAGTTAGAAGAAAAAAAAGTAATTCTCAATGCAAACTCGATCACTCGAGAGGAATAGAAAAAAAGTAAAAGTTGATACAAAGAGCTAAGTTTTGTGAATGTAATTAAGCCACTATCATTTCTCCTCGCTGATCCACCTGGGGTTTCAGAGCCACAGTGCACACAGAGGTATTAAGGCTTCACGAGCGCAAGCAAGAAAGTCATGATGAAATACTTGGCAGCGATAAGAAAACATGTCTCACGTTAATGACGCTCAGAGGAAGCTCCTAATCTTCATGAATTTTGCATTGACGGACCATGCAGCTGTCACCAAATTCCTTTCTTTCTGCTCTTGTAATGAAACTAATTCCTGCGCACTTACTGCGCACTCCTTTAAAAAAAAGAAAAAATACACAATCAACTTTTTTCTTTTATTTTCCCCCCTTTTTCCTTTTCTTTTTACCTAATGTTGATGCAACTTCGGCAGTTCGTTCCTGCAGCCAATTACTAGAGTTTCAGAAAAAGAAGTGCAAACCGACACACGGCACCATACAAAGCACCGAGTTGTTGTAATCCCCCACAAGGGATAGCGTCATGTCGACCAATGTTGCAGCTGGTGTTGCATATAGTACAACATGTTTTCCTAATGTTTGAGACAATTTTTGAAAATTGGCCTAAAGTGTCCTTTGTGAGTCGAGAACGCGATGTGACTCACACACCAAACACGACATTTTGATTTTATGGTCCCATTCTAAATTCCTCACTTGCCGAAACAGACATGCACACCACTTTTCTCCCATTTATGGCACACAACACAATATTTTCTTCACACTATCACGAATTAAACATTACCCAGCTGGAAAACTTTAAATCCAAAAAAAAATTTAAAAAATATTGTGTCAAGTGTTTGGAACTTAATCATCGTATTGTTACCACTTAGTTAGCTGGTTATTGGGTTTTGATTAAGAAAGCGACTACTTAAGGCCGGATGAGTACTTTTCATCCAATTACCAGTCTATTACTAGAACCTAATGGCGGTCCGTTAGGTCAAAAGGCGTTGTACTTTATTATTAGAGTGTTTTTATTCTTATAAGGACCCATATAGGTAGAAGCACTTAGTGCATTATACATTTTACTGTGCATTAGACTAAGCTGTTCGGTGTTTACCGTTAGTACTCAATAGGGAAATCAACACACTATTTGTATGTATTAAGGCAACTGTGGCTCAACATGGCACTATAAATACAGTGGGGTAAAACAAATCCACCATATTGCATTAACAATTTGCATATAAATATTGTTTACAAGAGTGTGTAGGTGTTACAACATTTTTATTCAAATGCCAACTACAATTTTTTTTATATCTTACCACTTATATGGCGCTGTTTTTCTTGTCAGTTTACGTTCCTGGGTTTCAACTAATAAAATTTCATCCACTAAACTTCACAATGCACACGAGCATATTTTGATTGTAATTTTTTTTATCTTGATTTACACATGCTTGTGAATTCTGACATATGCAGGACGTTATCGAATCGAGAAACGTCGTTCTTACCAACCTAATCGATGTAGAAGAGAGGATTTGGGTGACTAATTCCTCATTCATAATTCATAGAGCAGCAGCACGCGTCTCATTTCAACTAGCCACAGTCGTAACTCATGCATGCAGAAAACAGCCCTAATCCCACCCCCTACCTTTCGAACAAATTAATCAACTTCATTTCACAAAACAGGAAGACTCGCTATCATTACTCACTCCGCTTAAACTAAACGATAAGTAGAAAATCCGACGTCATCGGGTCCGTCGCAGCCGCTCACACTATTTTGCTATGCAAGTCGAGTTTCCTCTGGCTTCTGCGTCTTCCTCTCGCAGCCATTTCCTCCACCTGACGCCCTCTTCCCTTTCACGACTGGCATGAGTAATTAGGACAAAGTGGTCTGAATATTTCATTCAAAGACCCTGTGAATTTTTTCCCATTCTGTGCGCAATGCTGCATTAATTGCATCGGCAACCCGTGCGCGCGTTGAAAGTTCCGTCAACCAAATAGGCACAATAATGCCAGCATGGCCGAATCGGTGCTTATCACGTGAAGGCACGCGCGCAGCTGGATTGCACGCATCGAATCTTGATGTGTGAAAGTGAAGGAGTTAAACTACTTTTCACAAGTAGGTATAAACACCATTCCAATGAAAATATTCGGACAAAAAAAGTAATTGATGAATTATCTTAAACTCAAAACAATTGATGATGTACATAACATTATTCTAAACGATCGTTAATCATCTCCTAATTAACCTTAGCGATTTTCCAGTAGAAACTATACGACAAGTCATGTCATTAGGTGAAAATATTGTCATTAATTTATTTAGACTAAGAATACTGCATGTAAACACCATTTTCCACTTTTTCATTTATTCTCGTTTTATTATTATTTTTTAAGCCTCTAGGCAAAAATTATGCCTTCTTTTTAATCTCATCAAAAATTAAAGCTCAAAAACGTATTTATTTTTGCCAGCATCTTACGTCGTTCTTTCTGCTATAATGAACATTTTTACTAGGGCAAAATATTCCAATTAACGCCAACTTTAACTCAACTGTCGTTAAAATTCGTACTTTCGAGGCTAAATAATCGAAATCATGAGGACATGCATACCCATCCTTCACCGAGTGTGCCTTGTAGCAAGCGAAAAGTAATCGAAAAACTTTTTTACTATTTGCTCAGAAAGTTAGAAGCAAGAGAAGGTCCCCCTCTCCCCCCAGAAGCAAAACCTATCAAATATTAACCAACCTAGGTACATTCCCTTTTTCCATCTCCTCGAAAACCATATTAATATTAATAATCGTTAAACTTGAAATTGCTATTCATGAATTTAATCAATTCAAAATTTCATTAGAAAAACAAGCGTCGCCTCGGTGCAAATTCATTCCAAATGCCCTTTATCCCCATTGGTCACAGCAGCAGCTGCATTTTCACAGAGATTTTTAAAAACTTCTCTTTGTTTTAGTGACTCAACATACATGATTAATTATTCATAAAAATAACCAAAAAATATAAACATATAAACACTTGAAACAAGATCTTTAAACATCGGGAATCTTAATTCCAATTTAAAACTACACATTCCTTTCTGCGAATTGCCTCTTGCTATTTCTTAAAGAATTCAATATTTGTTGTGCCGCACAGAAAAGCAATTTAAATTTGGCATCAAAATTCCGAGCGCAGACTCCATCTAGTGATCGCTACCAACCTAAAACCCAAATAACATCTAATGGCTCCGGGTTTACTTGATCCGACTATTGTTAAGTAACATCCCAACTGAATTTCCCAACTCCCACCAAACAACATCATCTTAGATGGTTTAAAGTGTACAAATCGAGCAGCATCAGTCGCGTTTTATTGTAGTTGCTACGTTCAAAAACTTTTACATTAGTAATTAAATCGCTGACTAGCTTGTCTCCCGAGGCTGCAATTACTCTGACGGTGCAATGGCGTCGGCAATAAACAGTACGGACTCGGTTCCATTACCCCTTGCCGACATTGCCAGCGTGTTATCACTTGCGAAACTGGCAGCACACTCACAATTTATGCCGCGTATAA
This sequence comes from Strigamia maritima, assembly GCA_000239455.1. Lineage (NCBI taxonomy): Eukaryota > Metazoa > Arthropoda > Chilopoda > Geophilomorpha > Linotaeniidae > Strigamia > Strigamia maritima. Next base: position 665,011 of record JH431845.1, on the reverse strand, counting down.
AACACTCGCAAATTGTGCGAACCGGTTGTGACGATACATATATATATATACACGTCTTGTTTGCTAGTAGTCAAACCTCGTTCGAGTCCGGTAAAGTAAATGGATTTCAGGCACAAGTGACGACACTCGTGCAAAATGAGAAACCATCACATGCTCTGCGACATCCAATAAACACGATATAGCGTGGAGGTTGCTAAGTAAATCAACTCGCGCATTGTTTTACACGGATCAATAGACGAGACACTTTTGGCGCCTAACAGAGGATGCGAAGAGCGCACTCTCATTTAGATAAGACGCTTTACTTTGGCAAAGCCGTGACTTTCACTTTCCCCCAAAAAAACTACACATACACTCACAAAAATCAATATTTTACTTGGCTTACAGATGATCATACCTAAAAAAATAATTCAATTATAACTTATTATGATATCGACACGTTCCTAACCCAGCCACTATAAAAACATGACAGACAAAAAAATTTGTAGAGTAATGTGATTTAATTTGACTTCACATTTCTCTATTTTTTTCAACCAGAAAAAAAATATGAAGACGAAGAAATATAATACACATGAGATGTTTTAATGATACTTAGTAAGGTTAAAACAGTAATGAGTCCCAAGATAGAAGAAACTTACATGCTGTTCTTAGCCTTTTATCCTCAGAGACGAAGATCGATCAGGCGTCAAAACTCGTCCTGTGAAAACCCTTTCTTACCTTGCCAAAGATATGGCACAAACTCGTCACATGCAGCGAATGAGTCTGGCCTCAATCAATTCTTCGCGCAAAATGCTTTTCCCATCAAGATACACGATTTTTTGTCGCTCCGTCAGCTAAGACTACCGTCTCGTTTCATCTATTTTGCTCAAACTACTTGCTAAAAGGGGTCAAAAAATATACCTTTTCTTTTTTTTTATTGATGAGCTTATTTTTTTATTACTCTCTTTTACTAATCTTTGTTTAACCTTACTCACTTCATTCCATCATTAGGTATCAACTCGTTAAATTCAGGTAATTGAATTACATGTAACAACACTCATTTTATCACAATCCATTCTGAAACAGATGCAGTAGCACATTTTATGTGTGTTGATATTTTTCAAGCGAAAATGTAAAAAAAAAATATTCATACTCTCCACCCCTCATCTCCCAATCTAAAAAGACATTCAGAGATAGTAATATTTACCATTCGGAGACGCCCCAAGGCGCAATTGCAATTTGCATTGCAGAAAAGCTCCAAGGCGGAGCTTTTTTTTCCTCGACGTTTTTTTTTATTTCTTGAAATGTAAATAAGATTTGTTGATTAAACTTAATCTCAATCTCTTGGCTTCCAATTTTTTTTTTAAATATTTTTTTAAGTTTTGCCACAGATATTTTTTATCTGTCAAAGTGTGAAAAAGTCAGTCATGAATTTCCAAAGGGACATTCCACATCCATCAATTCATTCATTACAAAGTCACGCGATGAAAAATGCAACGACATGACTGATTACAAACACATGTTTACTATGAATGGATTATTATTATTTATGATGTCATTACAACTTTGCGCGCTACTTTATGAGATTTCTCATATATGTTGCCATCTAACGGCAACAACTTCACAATTTACAATTTTTTTTATCACGTTTTATTGCACTTTTTTATAACACTTTTTTTCTTTATCGGGTAAATAAGTTATACTATATTAACCCCCACAAAAAAAAATGAAATTAAAAGTTAAGAAATGGTTACCAGTTTCAAAAATCCATTTTAAAACTAATTATACTTTTCTAAATTATAAAACGTCTATTGTATATTTGTATTCTCTTTCCTATTTTTCCCCTTTATCTTTCAAACAAAAAATAAATTTAATTTCACTCTTTCTACGTAAGTAGAAAAATAGTTATTGAATAATTTACAAGCACCTTTTGCCTTGCTCACTGCACACTATTCCATAAAAAAAAATCCCCAATTACAGTGGGCGGTTGCATTTGAGGCGTCTCTGCCATGCCACACAATAGTGATGTATAATCAAGCTCTGCTATGGCTTAGCAGCTTTTTCCATGAATAAACAAAACCTAGTTTTTTCCCCAACTACTAAAACTAAATATTAATCTCCCCGGATAAATTAAACTCAAACCATAACACGCCCCATTGTCACTTCGCAGTTTCGCGCCACAAAAAAAAAAATCAAGTGGCAGAAAATGCAAATGACATCAACAAGTCGAGCTTTTAATGCTTATTGGTATGAACTGAGGCTTCTCTTTTCCAATCCCAACGTCCCTTTAATTCCAGACAATACCGCGCGGACATTACCACATATCCTACCTTTCAGAACAATGTTTTCTAGCAAATTTCACTACTCACAATTCCCATTATTTTTTTTATTTTTTTAACTTTCCTTTCTTCTATCCAATTCTTCCGACAACTCCAACTCTAGATTTTACACACAAGTGCTGGCTGATTAGGCAGAAACTCGGGCGAATGAATGAAGGCAACCGCAGGTCGACCCTTTTATCTCGCAACCAAAGTTCATCCAGTTTTGTTCAGGCGCAAATGCGAAAGGCGCTGCGCCTTTGTGACTCAAGGCACCCTGATCAACTTTATCGTGCTATGCTTGACTTGCATGACAATCGACTCCTAGTCCTTGCACTTTCGGTTGGTAACCAAAAAAAAAAGTTATTAACATTGGTGAAGAAAGCGTTCGTTCGCCCACCCGCATAAAATCAGGGTGAAAAAAAGGTGCGGTGGGAAGTATATGAGCCTTTCTTTAATCCCTTTCTGTTTTGCCCGCCGTCGTCTCGCTTCTTGTCGACATGACGAATCGCCTTCTCTTGATTAATGTTTTGCCTCGAATGCATCAAATTTAGTTGGCGCCCTCGAGCCCAACATAGCGGAAAACTCCATTGCCTTCTGCTGCTCCACCCTAAAAAAAAAACTCCATTAAACGCTCCTTACAAAATATCGCTTCTTTTTCTCTTTCTTCAAAAATCCAACTCCATTTTTAATTCTGCAATTTCGATTCTCATTCTTCTAAAACACAATGCGTGCATATGAAGTCTTGATATTCTTATTTTTCCCAACGCATTTATGTTTCTTTGCCCTACATTTTTTTTTTCAACGAATTCCATCCATTTTTAACCTCTCGTGAAGAAAACATCACGCATCATTAATAATCGCTTTCATGTCAGCTGCTGGATGCCATTGGTCATCAACATAAATCAAGCCAATGATGATCAATGGACACCATTTATGTAGATTATCGTAGAGATGATGAGTAGGGTTGGTCACCATTAATTCAAAGAATATTTTATCAAAAAGTTTGTAGTCTAAATTAAACTTTTGACAATTAAGATGAAGTTTTAAAGATAAATTATTCTTTAACGACGGATAAAATTTAAATAAAAAAATATTTATATCAAAGTGGTTTAGTTATGGCAAAAAAACTGTTTTATATGCGTGTTTATCCACCATAACATAACACTGTCAGTTTACTCATGAATATCAATCTTCATTGGATTTCTTTTGACATCGCATGTTTAAATCAATTAAATTACCGTACAACATTACGATATGAATCTTTAACCTAAAAAACAAAACACGTACTACAGCTCAATACAATTCTTTTACTTAAACCAACCGTCTCCATCTTCATAATTCCCATTCCCTTTAGTGCACCTTGCATTGTCTCTGATTAATAAATAAATAAATAATTTCCAAAACTCGAAAAACTCGAGTGTCATAAATAAAGTTGTGCACAAGAAACACGAACAACACTTTTACGACCTCTTGTTATTTCATCTCCAGCCAATATTTCGCAAAATATAAGAGACAGAAAAAAAAACAACTTTTCCCTGCAGAAATCTCTTCTCCCACCCAATTTGACACGGTCACTTTGTTAAATAACTAGAGGCGTCGTCAGCAGGCGAGGTTGTTTTCCTTCTTCATAACTAATGGGCCGCAGAGAAGAGCTTCTGAGGGGGGTCGTCACCTGACTTGAACTCCTTGCATGGCAACTCTCGGTGGCAACTAGCCAGTTTGCCACAATCATTTCTTGGCAAAAATGAATGTCTCGCTGGCAACTCATTTAACTTGCTTTCTGCATTCTCCACCCTTTTCCCCACTCACAATCACAGCTGATCGAGTTAACTCCGGGGTCTACATTTAATGCGTGCACCACTTTTTCTCCCGCCCTCCTCTTCAACTTAAAACTCACTTCTAGTGCAACGTGCGTGCACTCAATATCCGTCCTACAGGAAAAAATTACTTTATCGGAAGTCTCGTAGAAACCATCCCTTAATCTACTGACAGTTGTGCATCTTTAAAAAGTTTGTGCCTAAATCTTGGCAACCGAGACCACTTTCGCTGCCCAATCGCTTCGATAATCGGACCGGACAATTTTGTTACGGTCTAATTTTTTTTTCGTCAAAGCAGGCGCCGAATGATTGATGCATCCCATTAGTTCTTTTTGTCGTAAGAACAGGGCATCAATCAACCCTGGTGGCGCTCGTGACTCAGCCCTCATCCTCTTCTTGTGCCCACACAAACGGCCATCGATTCCACACAAAATGGAGAAACGTGTAAGGAATGGCGTGGATCGACGACCCCAAACAAAACACCTCGACTCGATGTGTAATTTGTATTTTTCCTTTTTCCTAAATCGAAAAAAAGAAATGAGGAAAAAAAAAAAAAAAAAAACCGAATCGTGGTACAATGCATTTTTAATGTAACACAGTTGAATGATCACAAAGAGGAGGAGTTGGTCTTTTGGCATTAATACCCAGAAAACTGAAAAGCCAGCTGCTAATAATATTAAATACAATTTACCCCATACAACCCTTTGAAGACAAGTCTTACATTTCATTTATTTCATTTCTCTTAAAGTTGGCAAAGCAAAAGCAATAAATCATAAAGTGCACTTTAATATTAAGGTAACTATTGACCACCTGTGCCGTTATCAAAAGGTCACATAAAGTTAATTGGGATAAAATGCGGTGCAAAATCAATACCTGCAAGCGCATTAACACATGGAATAAAGACTCGAATGCTATCACTTTGTCACTGCAGTCTGCACTCATTTTTTTTTCTTATCCTCCATCCAGGGAATTCCTGTGCCCCTTGCTTATTATATTGATCTCCTCGAACCGTGTCTGGAAACGACACAAAACAAGAACACCCACAAAAAAAAAAAAATTACTCCAACTTTTTTTCTCTTCCTACTCTTTTCCTTGGTCATCAAAGTTAGAGAGTTAAAAAAAAAAAGCGAGCAAACCCCATAACAAAAAACTACTCGAGTGCTAGTTGATAAATTTTTAATGACATTGATCAGGATAACTGTGTGCGAGTCTCGAGGTACCATTTTTGGCTGGCAATGTTCTGCGAATGATGCTTCGGCGCAATTGGCCAAATTACATTTGCAGCCATGTTATTTCGCTCAGTGCAAATCAATGGCACCACTTCTATTCGGTACAGATAAACTCGTTATTTCTCTCTCTCTCTCTCTGCCTCTCTTCCTTTTGCACATCACCTTAATCTAACTTCCCTTTTACTTATTCCGACTCTCAATTGCATTTCTTTTCCACATCTTCCAAGAATTCAAGATGCCCTCCATTTGCAAGCGAACGAAATCAACCCTCTTCTCCTTATCATCGAAGGATTAAGGGCGAGCATGTGTGGGCGTAAAAATTTTCCTCCACCCGATGGCACTACCATCACCTCTGTCGACCCACTCGGGAATTCAGCAGAGCACACAAGTTATCGCCGTTAACAGCGCCATCATTTCCCAATTGTTCTTTATTCGAGGCTGATTCACCTCTTCTCCGCCTCGTGGGCTGCCAAATAACCGGTCGTTCTGCATGCCAAACCGTGCCGCCATTCGATGACGTCAGATACACGATTACAATAGATGGCACCACAAGTAACTAATCCGACTAATCCAACTCGATTTCCCGCGCAATAAATTTATTTTTCTAATCCCACACGATTTTTAATCATGATGATGAATTTGGAGTGTCGTGTCGAATGTAAGTTATTTGCATTTTACTCCACCATTAGTAAGACGCCAACAACCGGAAGTCAGCTTAAAATGTTTGCAAAACTTCGCAAATATTTTAGCCATAAAAATATGTTTCAAGCGGGCGACCTGTGGTTAGCTTCCGGCCCCGAGATTTATTTTTCTTATTTCCTGTTTATGATTCAATCATAAATAAATGGCGGAGAAATAAACCAGAGGTTCGTACTTTAAACTTTTCATTTATTTCAATTCAACTATAAAAACAAATATATAAAAAAAAATTGAAAAAATATTCATAAAACAAGCGCAGATTGCAATTGCCTGGTAGTATTAACTCTCTTTTTCTCCACAACTTGCCACCAAAAGCTCACTGGGGAACTGGAGATTGCTTCCAGGAAACGCGAGAATTACGTGGTGTGGAAGGCAGAGTGCGCTCAATTCAATTGTTTATCCGCCGATTCAATTGGGATTTATGAATGCGTGATTTTTAGTGGCAATAATCCAATAAGTGTCTTGTCTTTATCACATCAGGCATGGATAATTAATATTGTGCTAAAGAACAATTACACATCACACAAAACGGCATTAAAATCGCCTGCTGAGCTCAGGCATCAACTTAACTACCAGCACCATCTAATAGCACTGCAATTCCACTTAGGAATTACTCTTTCTTAATCACTACACCTTAATTCCGCACACTTTTCCCACCTGGCGTTTGCCTCTTATCATCATGCTTTTCTAATTCCACTTATACCTTCCCCAGCTTGCAATTTGATTTGCTGACTGCTACACTGCAGTCGAGCCCAACACTAAAAGCACCCCTGTCGTTTCATTCACGGTATTTCTCCACATACTCTAAAAAAAAAAAAAAACCAAATGGAATGGAATGTGTAACATCTCTTTACTGTGGAAATGAGTATGTTTAAGTTCTGCGAGAGTGTGAAAAGGAGAATGAGCAAGTGTTTGTAATTAAAGAACACATAATTAAAAAAAGTTTTACAGTTTTACTTTACAAACTTCTTAAAACTTCTTAAGCCAATTCGAATGATTGCTTGTGCAATGTGAAAACAATTAATAATTCCAAATTCAAATTGTGACGTCATAAATTCCCTCCAAAAAAATAAATTAGAATTAGATTTGTGCATCTGCAAGACAAAAAAAAATCTTATTTATTTTTGTAAAATAAAATAAATTATATATACCGTAATGTCTTAAAATTTTAAATGAACCCGTTAAACTTTTTGTTTTAAATTTTTATTTTCGCTGCTATAATGAATCTCAACCCGATAGCAATTCGTTAAGCAAAAAGACATAACTGCAGTCTCGCGCTAATGATTAAAATCAAGAAGGGCATCAATTGTAGATGTGCTCGAGCGACTTTCTTTTCTCCTTCCATCGTTCATCAGTGAAAGCATCCACTTTATCACTAATGTTAAAGAAGTTCGCACTTCGTTCAAGTAGGCTATGAGAAATGGAACGAGGTCTTTCTTCGTGACATGCGTAAAAGTTTTCTCGCCCCTCAATTCGACTAAAATTTCCAACTTTTACATCACACGTCATTCGCACAGCAAAACTAAAAATATATACTCTAACATAACATGTTGTTATAGTGTAGATATAATAAAAAGTAAACGTTGGTGCATTGTGACAAAATCCTCTTAGAGTAAAGTCAACACACGACAGAGCTGTTTCTATCGCCCTCGTGTATCACACGTGCCCTCGCCCATGACAAAAATAAAATAAATCCCTTTCAAAAAGCTTCGGTAAATAAATAAAATAAAACGAAGTGTTTTGATTATTTTTTTTTTTTTTTTTTTTTTTTTTAACACGGAGTTTCAATCTGCTGGCCGCACCAAGTCAACTGTTCCGGCATGACAACACGAACACCGCAGAGCATTCACGATTTAAGATTTTCTTTGTTATTTATTATTATTCCACTCAAACATGTACATAATCTCGTTATCAACATCTTACCGCGCTTCGATCGCAGTAACAAAATTTCCACCATTCGGTACATTAGAGACCATGGCATTAGTCGTGGAGAAATGTAACAAATTACTCCTCGACATAATGCGGGAGGAAAAAAAATTCTAGCACAAATGGAAAAAAAAATCACACAAGGAGTAGAGGAAACTAATGCCTTTAGGCTTTTCCATGCTGCAAATGCAGTCATCTCAATTTTTTTTTATTTCTTTTAACTTATTATCTTGACACAGTTTACCGTACAAATTTATTTTGTGTAAATCTTATTTTTAAAGTTCGAAAATTAAGCTGCTGCGAATTATCCCTTTTACTAATAACCAATACAAACAAGACAAATAAATGGCACCTTAAAGCAACCTGAATTAATTTATGTTGCAAATCCCAGGTGATTAAACGCCACAATAACAACAACAACAACAAACGAAAACGGATTAACGACACGCCGTATACAATTAAAAACAAACGACTCTTAAATTCTTAATACGTCGAAGTCGATATTTTATTTACAATTTTCTAAAATTTTTGTTTAATTAAAAAAAAAAAAAATACCCTCAGCCGTTGCTTTTGATGTATCTTCCTCCTCCTGTCGCTGCCTCCACTACAGTTGTAATCCCTCTCTCGGATGGATGGAAAAATTGATGGAGTCAAGACTTGAAAACCCCGGGAATATTGATTGTATGCACATGTCTAAGGAGGGTGTAGAGCCCAAAGGGAAAACGACAGGCCAATGACAGAACTGTCCTGCGACCGTCGCCTCCTGCTGTCAACTTTTCCCCTTAGATACATACTCAACAGCCCAGGGGGCGCCATCCTTCCTTTACTTTGCAAAGTTTAATGTGCTAAAGCCAAATTGCTATCAATTTAAAGAAAATATTAAAGTTTTTTTATTTACTTTTCTAAGTGGGATAAACGAAAAAAGTTTCTTTAAAATATAATTTTTACTAATGAAAAATAGGATAGCATAATTATTTTATTAGACGAGTTGTCAGTTTTACCATATTGTAATTGAATTTCCATGTCACCTTGACTATAAATTGATAATTCAATCGCCAATGCCATCTGTCTGTTGGTCGTTACACTCCATTTTTACGAACTCGAAGCGATAACCAAATTGAAGCCAACATGGTGATAGCAAAGGGTGTTCCAAGAGAGGAAGGGTGGGAAGAAAAAGGGAGTTTCTTAAGGTTATGACACTGAGAGAAGCTCCATTTGAGTCGCTAGGGCGGAGCCTTCAATTCACTAGGGGATTTCAAAATCGCTTTAAACACAAGCATTGCCTCTAAATAAATCAAAACCTTATCTTTGGAAGAAGGAAAAAAAAGTTTAAAGCGCCTAAATCCCTCTTTCTCCTCCCCCTATCCCCAAAAACAGAAAAAAGAGAAGAAAAATCATCCAATTATCCACAAAACCTTTAAAACGAGTCTTTCATTTAACTCTCATCCACTAATCTCAACTAACAAGTCACGCAAACAAAACATTATTTCTTTTTTTATTTTTTCATTTTACAATTTTTTTTCCCATTAACGTGAGAAGTAACTGCAAAATACCATTCCAAATCATTATCCTCAGACGGCAACTCGGTTTCACTGCATCTAAATACCAAACTTTTCAAAGCGAAAACCATTAAATTTTTGAATTACATTTCTTTTATTTTTTTTAATAACTCTTTCTAAGAAATAAACTTTCTTTAAACTCAAGAAAAGAACCATAAATCCTTTTTTATTTATTGCCAAATCTAAACAATGTATCGCCTCATTCCAAAACTACTTGTTGATAAATTAAAAAATTCTTGATGTTATCAATTTGTAGCTTACCAAGCTAGGAAATATAATATACATCAATTGAAGTTATTAAATTTTTAAATATTTAAATTTTGAACAATTATTATTGTTCACCAAAAATCCCAAGTTTTGCATTTAATAATTGTGACGTCAATTGTCAATTTGAATAAGAATACACCAAACTAAAAAAATTTAGACCCAAAAAGAATTGATTATCTATACCGAGAAAATGAATATATTTATCCACTTTGACTCACAAACGTAACATTCTGGCATAACATCATTACCGATTTCGACAGGCCGAATCAAATCATTATGATTCGATTTAATAGTCCAACATACAATATACCGTACACACCGTCGTATTTATTATTTATTTGTAATTATATTAAAATTCGAATTGATGCATCGAACGGCTTCTCCAGTTTGCTTGAATTGACATCCGATACTAAATGGCCCTAACGTGTACATTGCACAATAAAAAAAAACCATCGATTAACCCTCATAAAATAGTAAGAAATGGAAAGTAGCGATACCGGTAAAGAGCCGTCAACTTGAACTTCTTTTGCCGTCCCGAAATCATCGATCAAACTGAAACAGATGAGACCGACACCCAATGATAAGTCAGGTCCAAACTAATCTTACCAACGACAGTGCCGAGCCTGGAGCATGAAACGAGAATTTGTCAGCAACTAACCTCGCCACAATAGAGTGCAATGCTCTCTTCAAAGACTCGTGTCGCTTCAACACACCTGGTTCTATAAGGTGCTTTGATTTTCTGCAAAGTGCAAATAAAGTTCACCGACAACTTTCCACTCCCTTCCATTTACAATAGATTGGCAAATCTATTATTCAACATCCGAAACTTTTTAATTCATTCAAGTCGCACTACTCGATAATCTACTTTAATAGACTTTATTTTGACCCAAAACAACGAATAGGTGTTTCCACTGTTTACTGTTAAGAATTGTAGAAGCAAGAGATAATTATAAAGTTTCAAAAAGAAAAGCTCGCGCCTGCATAAATCATAATAAAAATGTTTTTTTTTTTTTTTACTTATTATTTTATTTCCTACTGCTAAAATCACATTAAAAAATTAGACATTTTGTCTAGAAAAAAAAATGTGTGACTCATGTGTGTTCATTTTGATCTATCAAAAAGAAGTAGCAACACTTATTTTCTGCAGTTGCAGTTGCAGCTTGCAGCATCCGTGTTGAATTCTTAAAATAGCAAAAATTAACCAAATTAATTAAATAATTAATAAGGACCGTGCTACTTATAACGTTCTTGTGTGAGTGCGAGTTTAAATCAAATTTGGCAAAGTCCCTATTGACTTCTTAACCCTCAAAGCCCTGAAATTTTGGAACAACGTAGAGCCCGATTAATGATCACAATTGTGACCATTTGGAGTCTCTACTTTGAAGCGCTTTAGTGATGTTATCATGGTTTCTCCAACCAACACTAGGTGTCACCAATTGTAATAATAAAGACATGCGGTCAAAATGTTGTTTTAAACAGCATGCAAATTGTCTATATCAACTTAATTTAAATTGAAATTAGTTTCACATTAACTCAGTTGACCATGTGTTTCAAAGATGAAGGGTTAATGCTGTGTATGGTTATTTAGTTTATATATAGGGGGCGCAATATTCTAAAAGTGCTCTCACTAGAGTAAAATTTGCAGTGAAAACAACCAAAAACTTAAGCTGGGAATTTAAGGGGACCGTTTTTTCTTTTTACAATAACTTTTTTATTTTATGCCTGATTGCAATGAAATTAATTTAGAAAATGTAAATGCATATTCTTAACAGCTACTGCAAATTTCAGATTTTTTAAAAAAAAAATTTAAAAAAATTTGTATTCACAACTGCAGCTGGTCACAATTGTGGTATAGGATGGGGCTTTGAGGGTTAATGGATAAAGAATAGAAATTTTCCATTATTTTTGTTATTTATTTTATTTTATTTTTTTTTGTATTAATTGTGATTGATAATCGATTGAGCCGAAAATCCATTTCACTTTAGTGTACTAGAAGCCATTTCGTGATAAACCTAATTTGAGAACGACAATGTGGCCCGCACACATTGGATCACATGACTCAACTCGAATTCATAAAATTGGAATAATAATAAAAATTAAATAAATCCCATTTTTAATTACGGTATATGTAATTTCTTTTTATTTAACATTTTTTCAACACTCCTTAGATTATAGAACTCAACACCACATTACACGTCATCTCGCTTTCTTACACCACCTTTGCCTCTCATTTTTATTAATAATTAACCTCCCACGCCTGTAACGACCAGCTCGTAAATAGAAAAGAACCAATTTTGTTTTGTGCAAAAGGCAAAAATCCACCTTTTTACACCTTTATACCTTTTATTCTCGAGACGAAATGCATTCATTTTACGAGCCATTTGCTCCTATTTAAAATGTTTTACTTAAACCCAATATAGAAAGAGATGAGATCAAGAAAAAAAGGGTGGGGGTTACATTTCCAAATGACAACATCCCCAAAAAAAATACTTTCTTGGCATGACACCTGGGCAGCTCGCCCACGGATTTCTGTGTCGAGTTTTATGTGTGCAAGACACTACCCTCACCTCCCATCCCTGCATCACGAGCACACGACGTGAATGGTAAAAGTAGCGCTCCCGCCATGCAGAACGCAATCATTTCTGGCCCCTGAATAGAATTTTCGATCCTTTTGCTTCAAAAATTGGTTGCCTTTCTCATGCCAAAAATTCTTTTAACAAATGCTGATGTCATTTGCTCCAAATCCTCGCCTTTATTTACACCTAAACCCGAATATAAAAAATAATAATAATAATAATAAATGTAAAAAAAAAAAAATTACATGAAAAAAAAAATATAATAAAGTTCGATTAAATATCTATGCGCAATATACATTTTATGTAGTCATTAACAAACTCGCTTATCGATTGCACACCGAAACCATTAAAGGAGAAAGGGTTAGTCATTACGACGTCCAAATCCCACCGGAATAAAAACATCACGTGCAACCGACGGCTGTTATTTTCACGCCTTACCACTTGAAATCGTGTCAACAACCTCGAAGAGGGCGTAAAAGAAAAAGAATACATATTGTAACATGGATGCAATGAGGCGCTTGTCATCTCCAGCGCCATATTTTTCACTTTTCTTTTTCTTTTTTTCTTCTCTCATTTAATTATTCAATAAAATTTAAAATAATGAAAAAAAATTTGCATACTAATTCAAATTTCAAATCGCGTTTATTTGCATCAATAATTTTTTTTATTACAAATATATATATATTTAAAAAAAATTATTTTCTAAAGAAAATATGACGGAATGAAAAAATATCTAAAAGAAGTTTTTCTTCCATTTGGCTTGGACGATCAATTCCTTTCTTGATGATCGAATGATGCGGGTCTGCATTGCATTTGGCACCCCTCCCGTATGAGAGGGATGACCAAAGTATAAAAGGCCATTTGTCAAACACCGACCAACCCCCCATAATGGCTTTCGGAAAGATGCTGCCATCAATGTTAGTTTTAGGGGGGAGAGGTTGGTGAGAGGCGGTTGCTAGTCTGTGGACCGTGAAGTGAAGTGTGAAGGGACGCTCGTTTTCAGCAGGAAAGTCGTAATATTGCGGCAGCTTGCAAAGGCCTCCTGCTACGACGAGGTCAGATTATGTCATTACGATTGGTCTGCACCAAGCACACGACGGGAGCGCTACACGCTACACCGGCTCCCAAAACACTCCTGCTGCCGCTCTCCATCGACCCCTGGTCACCTGATCAGCGTCACTCATTTTGCGCCTACTCCTAAAATTCCTTTTCTCTCTATTTCTTCCATTATTCTAAACATCTGTTAAAGTTCCAAGCCGAAAAAAGCGTCCAAAATGATGCGATCCAAGCCATTATTAATCAACCATATTTAAAATGTCATTAGACGCTCAATTGCATAATAAACTCATTTCATACTTTGCATAAACTTGCGACGGTTGAATTAGTTTAAAAATGGGCACAACAACAACGGAACGGGCAAACCATGAATTTGAAAAGCCAACTTTTATTGTGTTTAACGTCTCATCATTTCACACCCAGCAACCAGAGCTCCCATCATGAATTGCGCCACAAATTACAGCAGGCAAATATAATTGCCAATTGCACTGTTCTCGTCACACCAGCGTCAAGCAATAAATACATCACTGCTTCATTTCCCCCGCTTCATTCCCTGCGCAACGACAAGAGAAAACAGACACTTTTTAGTAACCTAGCAGCACAACTTATTTCCCCATCCATTAATCTCAAATCATCAGGATTTATTCCCGAAAAACGGCCTCAAACATCCCTTATCTGCACCAACAAAACCGAGCAAACATGGAAGACGTCGAAGAACATCTGGCGTCAATTTCCAATGAATCCTCCAACTCCAGTAGCATCAGGGGACGCGTAAATAGTCATTTGGTACGTGACTGTAACTTCATCGACTGCGTTCCCCGAATTAAGTGACGTTGTTCGAATCCGGTGCAATAACCAAACTTGTCGTTCACTTGGCTTCCACCACCCACACATCAATCGAAGCCATTAGCGAGCGGACGCACGTGTCAATCACATAGCTTCATTACAAGACACGTCTTGAGCGTTACATGTTAATCGGCACGTAGCGTCGACAACAAGCAGGCAAAAGTCTGAAAGGTCCTCCTTAATGTTGCCTGTCTCGACGACGTTCGTCTTGAAATGTATCGTCAGATCTTAATCGCTCTGCTTAGTGGCACTAAAGAGAGAGGACAGTTTCCGATTATGACTCATTTATCTGCTACATGAAATCTCATCACTGAACCGAACCAAGAAACCCATAATATACTTCCCCCGTCTATGTATTTTAACGTATCCTAAAGCAGACAGTAGCAAAAGTTCATCGCCACTATCAGACTCCGTCGAATAGATAAGTATTAGTGATGTCGGAAATAGCTGATATTATACATAATCTTTGTACTTTAAAACACCATTTTTTATTCCCTAATTTGTTTAATGGCAAATCTACATTTTTTGTTAGTCTTAATATTGCTACTGTGTGTGACAGGAAGTTGCTTGTCACTTACCTGCATTGCTTGGTACTTTTTTTAATTTCTATAAATTAGTCAAAATATGATCGAAACTTCTGACCCAGCAACTATTTCATTTTGCACTGCTAATTTAGTAATGGGATGTTTATTAGGGTTATAAATTTCACTTGTTTCCAACTGTAGTTTTAAAAGTATTAATGATTTTTTTGCGTCGTCTGACTGCATTTCCATAGCAGATAAGCAGCGATAAGGGAAAATAAAACCAGAATTATTGTTCCCATGCAAAATAAAGGGAATATTGCAATAATAATGCAATAAAAGCTGTTTCATCAAAAGAATGCTTCAATATATTAATATTAATAAATCTTAAAAAAATTTGTTTCATAAATAAATTTACTGATTTTCTGATGTTCTAAAAGCGAATATTTGAAACTTTAAATTAAGATATTTAACTGACATTTCAAAATCAGACACTACTTTGTAATGAAATTGTCACGGTACTGACAAGGAAAAATTAAACCAACAAAGCTTAATAAACCAAAAAATATGAAAAGTATGAGAAGTAAAAAGCACAAAACGGTCCGTTTGTTTTACAGGTTGATCAGCAGATCCTTTTCTATTCTCTGTAAGATTCAGACCAGTTCCTTTATCACGCACCTTTATCACCACATGAAGAGAAACGCACATTACCAGTGCATCTACATAAGCTCGCTTTACTTCAATATAGAGCAGACACTTTCATAAAGAGATGAGAAAAATATTAGCCACCGCCTTTTGTTTTATCACCACAAGAATGCCGGCCATTTCAACTCGATCACACGCCTCGGCGACCAAGATAAAAATGTTGGACACGTCAGATATCCCCCACCATCAAGATAGTGTCTCCTATTCCAGCTACATAATATAACTCTAAGATTTTGGCACCATTGCTTTAAGCTGCTAACTTGGCACCAACCACAGATCTCCAACGAGCCAACATGCAACTGGCAACAGAGACGAAACTAGTAGTAAAAAAAAATATATATAAAAGCGTCAAGAACAAAGCCAGAAGCTGAGAAGAGAGGAGAAAACTTCTTTTTCCTCGAAAAATCACACTAATGTCCTAGGAAACGATTGCGAGCAAAAGGAAGAACAAAGCCAAAGTGGTAAAGGCAGTTTCCTCTGTGTCGCCATGACATTACATGAAATCAGATCAACATTCCAACCGTGTTTATAAGTCTTTCTTTTATATCGTTAAAAACTTGTCATTTTACACCGAAAATTCATTAAATGTAACACGTAATTTTTTTTAATTTACATTTTTAAGAGAAAAAAATTCATTAATTTTTTGATAGGAATCGTAATTACAAGATTGTCCTTATGAAGAAATAAAAATTGCATTTGTTCCAATCAGATGTCACTATTGATTGGTCATTACGAACACAAATGCAATTTCCTCACACGATTCAATTTCACACGTACGTTTCGAATAGAGGAGAGTAAAGAAGTGAGATGATGATAATATAAAAAAAAGGAATCGAGTGATAAGGCTCCAAAAATTTCATTACAAATTTTCAACAAATTGTTTTAAGAATAAAATATCAAAAAAAAAAAAAACTATCCCAAAACATGCAGAATTTGGTTGTTGATTCAACCTTGATTCATCATCAATATACCGGGACAACACTTGTCCCTATCTATTATTTTAATTACTCAAATGTGTGGCAATCAGAAAATACAGCATTTTTTAAATTAAAAAAACACAAAAAAAACTAGGAAAAAACCGTGCAATGACCAAGGCAACGGCAACAGATATCAGTTTCGACAAGCCTGAAGTATTTGATTGATGTTGTTTGGTCACATGACTTATTACTATTGCAATTCCTCCACAAAAATAAACAAAAAACAAAAAAAAACTCCCAATTATTACATTACAAACGATTATAGCTCAGCTCTTGCAAAGCATTTTTTTGGAATCCATAACTTCATGTTACAATTCAATACTATTTAACATCTATTGAAATACAATACAGTAGAGCTGTAAAATAGAGAGACTATTGTATATGGAAATACTAATCTCCCGTTTTAGGAGTTTCAGTCGTGTCTTCCACGACACGACTGAAACGTCTAACACGAGTGTTTGAAAATGCACCTAATCTGAAATAAAAAATCGTTTGCTTTCGCTCTAAACTCATTAAACGAAAACTGTTGAAGCGTAAAAACGATTACAACGTATTTTTTTTAAATCCACAAATCATCTCTCGACTGATTTAATATTATTTTGTTACAAATTTTACCATAACACATCAAATTTCTCAAAAATTCGCCTCATTTTGACAATTTAACATTTTAGCATTTTCATATTTACAATATATCTCTGAACGAATTTGAACTGTCTTTGTGTGTGCATAACAAAACACACACTGTATTTCATCCTTCCAGTTTAATTCTATCAGACAACGTACAAAATAAGGACATTTTGCTGCATAATACCCAAGTTGCCACTTGCAGCAATAATAAATTCACGTATCATCTATCATGTTTCAACTTCCCACTAGCAGCAATAACTCAAAACCATCTATTTGCCAACCCCCGCTCCAACTCCCCATTCATTTTTTATTTTAATTATTTTTATTTTTTTTATACAAACATTTCCAAACCAAATTTACTCTCAAGATAAACTTTTATCGCATTTTACTATCCCCTAGCAACAAATCTATGACGCCATTACATCACCCGACTCAATTTATTCGGACAAGGGACCTTGTCCGACTTGATTCACGAGTAGAGTCTCGTGTGTAACCTTTTCCTTAGTTAATGTGTCGGTTCAAAGTAGGGAACTTGTTGGTAAATTGCTCTTTTCCTGTTGGGAGTGGGGAAGAGAAAAATGCCAACCACACGGAAGAAAACATTTTCACTAACAACTCTGTCTGCTTTTCGTCTACTTTTTTCTTTAATTGTCTCGCTTTATTAACTTCGACCCACAAAGCTAAATCCCACATCAATTGAGCTGCTCAGATAAATGCATTTTTTTCCCCTTTCATTTCTGTCTAGGTCCTTTAATCCAAGATTTTCCACTAAGTTATGGGCCCATAAATTACTGTCTTGTGAAAGTGCAGTTCAGAACAAGAAGAAAAAGAGAGAAAAAACTTGGCATCCATGTCACTGTGATCAATATTTCACAAATTGTTTTGATATAATGAGTTTTTTTTTTCTCTCTCACTTTTCCCCTCCCCCTCTCTTCCTTTTTCTTCTTCTTCCACTCAGACAATGTGCAATAGCCAATGGAGTGTCGTGCTCGTTCGTGGTTAAATAAAAAGCAATTCATTTCACAGTTTTTTTCGTCTTTTTATTTAAGTAAAAAAAAAAAAGAAAAAAAAGATAGTTTGAAAAAAAATAGAAAAAAAAGCGGGAAGAGGAAAGAGAGGAGTAGTTTCTTCAAAAATAAGTCTTCTCGTGTTTGGTCGTGCGCCAGTTTGCTATCAAACATTCATTTTTCCCAGTGTGGATAAGAAAACTCGCTTACCACACTTTTCAAATTTTTATCACCACACAAAGTTTGGCATGTCGTAAAACTTAGAAAATGAAACACGAGTTTCTTCTGAAAAGTTGATCGACCATGGTCATCAATGGTTAACAACTCGCACCTCGTGTATGCTCGCAACAAGATGAAAAGTTTGGCAATAAATGACGGGCCTGAAGGGTTCGAGATAAATCTGCTTCACCGCCGGACCCACCCACACACAAGAGCACTTTTCTCACTTAATTTATGGCAGTTATTAGACTCCAAGTCGCTGATTAAATATGCAGCCCTTGCTCATTCATCATCGTGAGCAACGCCATTAGCTTGAGCTGCACAAACACACCCACATTAGAACCAAAGATAGGAGACTTAGTATACGCACATTCTGTTTACTCTTCTATTACTCACTGGCTGAATAAACATCTTTCTTAATTGCTGGACCCAAATTCAAACATTTGTCCTTTAAACTAAATCCGTAATTACTGTACATCGACCCGGTCTAGACTATTCGTAAACGATCCATTCGCAAAGCATTTCTTTCATCCATTAAAACTGTACCGCAACTAAAAATCGTGTATGGTAATATACGCTAATGTCAAGTTGAATAATGTCAATGCGTGCCGTGCGTAATAGGAGGAGGTCTGCGGCGAGCAAGTCGTTTAAAGATTCCGAAGTGGTAGCAATTCTTATATCCCTTAATCGTCGCAATGTCGAAAACAACTTTGTTTATTATTAGCATCCGTATAAATCAACTTCTGCTAAATCGTCTTTGAGCCTGTATTTAATTAATGGTAACAATGTTGGCTGTCAAAGTGTTGCTGAAATCCATAGAAAAAATACTGGATTGCAAACTATTCGCTATCTCATGGGTTTGGCTATTTAATGTTATTTAAACTTCGTCATTATCTTGGCTGCGACTGAAGGAAGAGAGCCAACTGTGCTAAAACTAAAATAGTAAAGTTTTTACAGCTTGACCAGAAAGAAAATTTTCTCCAATGAGCCGAATTAGTTTGTATAACAATGATCACATGATGATCAGATTTGATGGACATTGCAACCCCTGATCAAAAGTTTTGGAAACCGCCACTTTTTTAAAGTCAGAAAAATAGAAATTTTTAAAAAGCTGTAATACTGACAGACAAATGGTTTTAAGAGGATTTATAGGAATGGTAGAGCTATCATTTTGTGTAAAATTTTTGAAGATTGGTTAAGTAGTTACTGAGAAAAAAATTAAAAACCACCAAAATCAGGTTTTTGCCATTTTGACAATATCTCGAGAACTGTTGAAGATAAAATCAAAAATTAAACTGAACTAGGATGTTCAATTTCTTGGAAAATTTTTCTAAATTGAATGTATGGGTCTGCAAAACCCTCAAAAAAAGTTATAATGGTGCTATGTAATTCTTGTCAACATTCAAAATTTCAAAAAAATCATTGTGACCAGAATTTTATTCCAAATCCAATGACACTCCAGGATGTCTAAATACCTCTAACACATCCAGGATGTATGATTTAATTCATCAAGAATTGTAGGTACAATGATTTTTTGGAAATTTTGATTGTTGACAACAATTACTTAGCTTCATTATGACTTTTTTTTGAGAGCTTTGCAGATCCATACATCCAATTTAAAAAAGTTGCCCAAGAAATTGAATATCCTATAGATCAGTTTAATTTTTGATTTTATCTTCAACAGTTCTCGAGATATTGTCAAAATTGCAAATACCTGATTTTGGTGGTTTTTAATTTTTTTCTCAGTAACTACGTATCAATCTTCAAAAATTTTACACGAAATGATAGCTCTACCATTCCTACAAATCCTCTTAAAACCATTTGTCTGTCAGTGTTACAGCTTTTAAAAAATTTCTATTTTTCTGACTTTAAAAAAGTGCCTGTTTCCATACTTTTGACAAGGGGTTGTAATTGTCAAAATGTCCTCTTTTTCATTGCATCTTTTTCAATACATGATAATTGCTCAAATAAATGGTATAATCTTATAAGTTCTTCAACATGCTGTGATTGTCATCTATCAATCATTCACACAGCTGATTAATTCGTCGATTTAAAGCAGCTGGATTTTGGTGCACCATTAACTCGAGAGCGGGTTTGCAATAATGTTTCATCCAAGCGCGACTTCTTTATAACTCATGTAAACGCGACATTAGTAAAAATGTACCAGTTAAAAAGTTTCTAAAAAGTCTTATGACCTCAATTAAAGTGTTTTAGTACTTCGCGTCTTTTAATCGTTGAAATTCTGTAACTGCATTTCACAGATTCTAAGTGGTTAAACTATCGTATAAATATTACACAATAGTATTGTAAATACTTTATTACATCATTATATTATTAATACGAGGAGCAACCAATCAACTAACTGTAATTAGCGTGCAAAAATGTTATTAAACTCTCACAAAAATAAAAAGTTTATTCCGACACTCATAGTAACGTGAAAATAAAATTTGCTAATAAAGTTAAGTAGTGTATCTTCAATAACCAAAAATCGGTCATTAATCAGATCCATAGCAAATTGATAGTCACAACTGTCACATCATAATTATTACACGTTCAAAACATCAATAAAACATTTACCGATTTAATCTATTCTTAAACAAAAAATATCTTGGATGGCATGTTACATAGTTGTCCATCATGAAAATGGGCGGCGACCAACTTATTCCATTTGATAAAGTGCCTTCAAGAAAACTTTCATCGAGGTGTGGCATCGAGTCCGACCCCAGCCACTAGAGACTAACAACTCGCTAATTATTACACTTTCATTTTCCATACTTCCTACCCCCCACAAAACATCAAATTCCATCAAACTCGAAGAGAAAAAAATATAAAAATGCAAACTTTCCATCAATTTACTTAAAGCATCACCATCGTTTTCCCAAAGCAATCAATTCGGTGTCCCGGATTCACACTAATGCACTCTTTCGGTTGAGGGAATGAGGGCAATTTTGCCTGTTCCTATATAGTCTTTGTCTTTACTTGGCTTCTGGCAGGTCGTTTGGTCTACCATCCATCACACTCGTGATTCTTTTCGTCGCTGAATATCAAGTGCCAAGAATTGCAAGGTGCACGCATGTAGAAACACACTCGGTCCGACTTCAATTTATACCACCCGATGATTTAATGCAGTGCCCTAACTTTGACCCGGCGCCTTTTCTCCTATTAGAAGTGGGTCGGAAAAGAATGACAAGAGGAAAATAAGAAGGTCGCGGTATACGCGAGTTGCAGAGTACTTTGCGTGTTAGTACTGTCCACCTCAGCAGGTCCCAACCTTCTTTGGGAGATAGCCAAACAATTTCATTAGCGTGCGAGCCCCTTTTCAGAATGAATGTACTGACCCAAACCGTTGCCTGCAGTGGGTGGAGATAGTTTTCCAACTGCATTTTCATTGTGTCGAGTGTGTCGTATAGTGGAGGAAGGCAATTTCCAAAACCCGTATAATCACTCGCAGCAAATCACTATGTCACTGGCGACACATTGGGCGAGTCGGGCGTGCACGCCTTTGCACTACTTCCCAATAATGCGCTTAAAGTGTGCCAATGCCTCTTTTCAACCCAACTGGGGACTCGATTTACGAACTTTACACTCATTTTCCATCCCCCTCAAAAAAAATCCTCAACTTTTCATCGTTTCGCGGCCTAAGTGCGACTCTCTGTGCTTGCGAATAAAATTGTCTGCTTGTCAGCGAATGTTTCTTTGCTTCCATGAATGTGTATCTTTTTTTCTTCTCATTCCGTGCACTTTGAGCGAGAATAATCTTCGCGGGCCTTTCATCGAGTCAAAACACATTCATCTGGCCTTTTTCCCATAATAAATCAACAAAAGCAGCCGTTCAACTGATATTATTAAAAGAGGCCCACGTCAACAAAAGTGGTGCGAGCCAGCAACTAAACCGAGTCCATCATCTGCACTTGGCAGATTCGTGATTGCGCCCAATGACCACTTTCTTCCCGAGGATCAGCTTCTGGGCAAGCATCCCATCAGCCAAACGCACAAACCTTATCTTAGAAGTAAAGCGATTCCATTAGAGTAGGAGCAAAGAAAAAATTAAGATGCTCATCTCTCACCCGCATGACATCATGTTGAAGCAATTTTGCAACATAATCCAAAACTGTCTTGTTTTCGAGCCACTTGCAAAAACTCACTTTCTCTTCGCTTTCCTTCGGACAACTACACTTTTTATGGTAACTGCCTCAATACATCAAACACTATAGACCCATAAGCAGCAGCATTTTCTTCAGCCGGACATCATTCTTGATTCATCATGACGAAGAGGTCACTGTCCGCATAAAACTCCAACAGAACGATAGCCAGAATACAAAATCATGCAGCCGCAGTAAAAACCAACAAACATCATTTCTCCTTAAGTCTTTCAAATTTTCAAATTAATTATACAAGAATAACACCGTTCAAATGAGTATTTGCAAATTTTTACTTCATTATAAACAGCACTTTACATCATATATCAAACAGTTTCCCAATTAATGCCTGCAACTGAAAGCTTTGCTGTCAACTTTCAGCAACTTGCAATTCATTTGTGCAATAAAATTGAAATTTTAACTAAATTGTAAACAACCATATACTTTATAAATCTTTTATTGGTTGAAGCTTTTCTCAACTCAATTTAAATCCTGTATCCGAGAATTGTTAGTTGTCATCCTTAGACAGCTTTATACCAGAGCGTGACAAAGGGCGTGCAACATTTCCAGATGAAAAATAAATATTTCCTTGACTGTTCATAATTTGTAGTGCTTGATGACTTTTGCGCATTCTGTTTGCGCGCCGCCCATAACTTTGATGATGAGTGTGGATTTATTATAGGCATCCATTATTCAGTTACAATCTGCGAGAGCAAAAGAGAAAAAAAGTGTTTCCACCAACTTTTAAATCAACGATTTCTGCGTGCAGGGAAAAATAATTCACGCGGATAAAAGCACAAATAAAAGTTCTTTTCTTCAACAAAATCATTTTATGGCAACACCAATTTCCCCTCCTCTTCGTACAGAATATTATATATAGATCGGTTGAACGAAGTCTTCGTTCGCACACTTTCTTTTAAGCCAAATCGAACAACTTGCTCACACAAATCGATACTTGATGGTGTTCACCTAACTCTCCACCCTTGCCAAGAAGATACTCATCTATGCAAATCAATGAGAACAAATTCACGTGACTCTGGCTCCACAGACCATTGCACGCCATCGATTCAAGAATATCAAACTTCACCGCACACTATGCACCGCACCCCGCTCGCTGTATTCGCACTGCTTTACGTGTTATTCCCACTATTGACAAGAAACAGCACTCAACTTAAAAATACAATTTCGACAAAAGCCAGCGATTTACGACCGATAACTAATGCATGAAGATATAAAAAAAATCTAATTTCTTTTTTCTTTAAAGCTTAAAAAAGCTTAGTAACGAGTTATTTGAATAAGAGTTGGCAGTGCCAAATTCTTCAGTGTTGAGGAAGTTGGTAAAAGGAAAATGTTGTTTTAATCTAGTTATTTAAGCAAAAGAAAATAATGGATGCAATTAATTTTCTATTATTATAAAAATAAAAAAGAAGAAAATTAATAGAAAACTTAAAATTTTAAAGTAAGAAATATTTTTAAAAGTTTTTCCAATATTTAAATCAAAAATCGTAATTGCTTATAAATAAATCCCGGACATTTATGCAAAAATAAATTCCGTTTTATGCGCATAAAATATGCGCCAAAAATTCTAATTTATGCAATAAAAAATAGCAATATATGGAGTAATCTAAAAATTGTTGAATTTGGTGTAGTTTTTTAATTTGGTAAAATTTTTTGCAAATTTTTTTAATTTGGGGTTTCGGGGTTTCATTGCATCAAAAAAATTTTAAAATTGATGAATTTTAATCACAAAACTGTTAATTTGTTGAATTTTGTAGAATGCTCAAAATTTGCCGTTACAAAGGTGTCAAATTTGATGAAATTCCACCACAAAATATGATAAAATGAATGCGTATAAGGTACGTTTCCGGCGGAAAACAGACATTTATCCGCCAAAATTGGGTTTTGAAAACAAAGCTAAACATTTCCAAATCAAAATGGAAGCGCTTTTACAATTTGCTGTATGTAACTTGCCCCTAGATGTAGCTGCAGCTACATCTATATTTGACACTAAAAAAAAATTACGGTATACTATTTACCGTAATCACATTTGAACAAATAATCATGTTCACATTTCACCCCGCAAACAATCACAAAAAAAATTATATAATAAAACATTATACATGTTTATTTTTTAAAAATCAATTAATATTCCTTCCATCCACCCCAAAACACAAATAACCAACATCAAGCTACAATCAAGAAACCCCTATTATTTATCCTTTATTTCCTTAATAATTTTCCCCTTTCCCACCCATCATTATTAAAATAAAAATCGTCATATTTCCAGACCCAGCACAGAGCTGCACGTGCGTGCACGAGAGTTAGCGCATGAAATGAAACGTTGTCTGGTTTTGTGCTCTTCTTCCAGACCGAGAGAAATATATTAAATTGCCATCGTTATTGACTTTCCTCATCTGGACGGCTTCCAACTTCAATTTTAAAATATACACCGAGACACTAAAGAGCGCTAGTCACAGCCCAAGCTGCCTCCTGCATCAGATTTGCTTCTGCTTCTGCTGGCAGGAGGGGGAAAATTAGATGTAAACTGGGAACAATCAATTATTAATACACGCTACAAAATTATGACGGAAGAGAATGTAATTCCTCATTAATGAACTTTTTGAGCAAGAAACAACACCAACCAATCACAATGCACATTCTTCAAAAAATCAAAGTCGACTCTTAAAAACCCCCGATGACATCTAGAAAAACCGGAGATGACGCGCGCATCTCTTTCATGCCTCCCTAAGGGCCACACCCAAATTCCCTCGTATCCATCCTTGGCTGAGGATGAAATAAAAAAATGAAAAAAAAAAAAATATGATGAAAAACTTTCCCAACGATTCAACCTGCGCTTCTATCTCGCTGCGTGCCTCGAGCAACAATATACAGAAATGCAGAGAGACGAGAGGGAAAAAAAATCTGGCACAAGATTCAAAATTGGATTGAAATTCACCGTAACATCGACTCGTTCCATATAAAAATAAAAATTAAATGGAATGAAATAGAATTATAGTCAGAAAATACAAGTTTGCGGCTTAGATTAAATTGATTATTTGGAATTACATTTTCATCAACGCAATGCGGTTGTAAATCCTACGAGATATAATTTATCATTTTAACGTTTTATGTGAAAAATTTCAGAAATTCAGAAAGTTTCGGAAAGTATATAATAAAACCTTTTTGGTACCTATTGATAATGTAATAGTTTTGAGGTTAATATCATCCCAATAATAGCAAAGGGGTTAAAGCCCTATCGATTGCTAAGTGTCAGAGCAGCAGGTGCGGTCAAATTTACGAACCCCAGTGAAAAAGTAGTGTTTTCTAAATCTGCCAATTTCACACGTGATTAAACATTCTCAAGAGAGCAAAAGTCTTTCTCGTAATTAATCACACGGACTTTGAGAACTCGATTCAAGCGACCATTGAAATCTTTTCATAAAAGCAAGCATTTCCTCCGCGATAATGTCGACTGAGTGAAGGGTTAGTCGTCTTTTGTCCGAGTCCATGCACACAATGGCTCATTATCTACGCACAAGATTAGATAAAATTAAAAGTGCCTGAAACTCAATCGTGGCCGCTACTAGTTGTTATTATGAGATTTCTTTTCCCCACCAGCAATGAAAGTCCAGCACAGCACTGCAATGGCCCTTCCTCATCAGATAAGTGCGGTCGCCGAATGACCACACGTCTCATCTATCACCACTGCCGAGCAAAATTCATAAAACTCGCGATAACATCGGTGAGAAGGAGAAACTGCAAACTGAGACGCAACCGCCGACGACTCACAATTGAGCCTCAACTTTTCCTTTATGAATTAGTTACAAGGCACCAAAACCCTATAGCTCTCTCTCTCTCTCTCGCTCTCGCTCTTCGTATCCCTTTCACCCGTTGCGTACGAGATTCCTAACAGCAAATAAACATGTCGATGAATAATAAATGCGCGCAGTTTCCAGATAGAGGCTCTCGGCACATTAAATCTGCAGTCAATCAGAGTTCAATTAAGGCTGATGCAACTTCCTTGTACGTCTGCTTTACCATTCTTTAGACGACGTGCTCGTTTGCAACTTGTGCAATACTCGAATCGACTTTCAACTCTCCCCTCTTCAGCGATAAGATTTAGTCGCCCGCGCTTCCGTCACAACTTTTAAAAGTGCACGTGCTGATTTTACATCAACTTTTTTTTGTCGAGGCCCCTTTTTTTAACGTGTCAAATCGCATACGTAATCTCATTTTCAAAAAGGCATTTGCAGTGAGTGACGAGTGCGATATGATGTTTTCACGGTGAGCCAAGTACAAAGTGTACAGTTAATCAAATATGAGTACTTATCTTTTTCGGTTTAGTTTTATATGTCGGTACAAATTTTTGCAACAACATAATTTATAAATTACAGTAAAACTGTTCTTTGAAATTAAAAAAAACAAATATAACAATTTATTATTATATTATTAATTATTTATACGTATTACTTTTTAACTTGTAATTAGACCATAAGAAAACCTATTCTACACAAAGTCACAAAATCATCTTTGATTTACGCATGTAAACCGATTAAGTGATAACAAAACTCATATTTAGGATTCGGCACAGGACCTTTAGTCCCGTAATAGCCTGACTGTTTTTAAGCGCAAGAAACTCTTAATACTGTAGTCTTAAATAAATATAAATCGCCTTAAAAATCTTTGAATTAGAGCGCTGTCCGTACACTATAGTAATCAAATACAGTAGGAACGATTTAACATGCTGATAACCTGTGATTTGAACAAAGAGGTTACCAAGCAGTGGTCAGTGCTAAACTAACATCTAGAGCATTATATCTATTGCAAAAACATAGCACCCCCCTCCCTCTTCTGTGTCTTCCCGAGATCTTGATCAAAATGTGACCTTTAGAAAAACATCCCACATCATATCGTATTACCTGGAGAATTCTATAAGCATTTTACATTAAGAGTAATAACTATTCAAAATTACAGAATTAATTTTAAAATATTTTGTTGCCATGGTTTTTAAAAACTCTTATTGTTGTCAATTTTTTTGTGTATTTTTATTACTCTGTAAATAAAAAATAAATAAATAAAATAAAAAATAATAAATAAATAAATAAACTCTCTGTGCCATAAGTCGTCATCTCATTTATCAATAACCGTGGACAAAAACAAATACACCACACCCACAATTACACAACAGTAATGACCTTATACCACCAGAAATCAATATCTACAACAACCGATATAAAAAGAGAGGGACAGCAAACCCAAACCAACGATATGATAGCGTTTAGTCAAGCATGGTGTAAACCGAGAAGGGACTTTGGCTTTCGGTCCCAGTAATCATGCACGCTTGATTGATATCAATTTCTATCCTAACTTGGTCACTTTGCGAAGTTGACCTAGTCGCCCATCTTGTTCCCGCCATTTGTCATGACAAACATCATCCCTTAGAGGTCTCTTGATTTACATTCGCTCACACTGTCTAGAGCACGCACCCAGTCGACTGTCGTTGATCTGTGCCATGACCTCGCCGCCCTCTTCACGTCACTGTACTTCATTCCTCCAATGACAAATCCTTAAAAACGCTTCCAGACACCGCACCCATCAAAAAAATTAATCAATCTTTCCCTTTTCTTTTTCCATCTCTCTACCTTTCTTTCTCCACATAAACCGACCTCCAATTTATTTCCCTTTAAATTAAAAAATAAAAATAAAAAAATAAAAAACAGAAGAAAAAAAACAAGTGCAACCAAGTTACTAATCAAATCTTTAACGCCATGTAATTACAAGGAGGTCCACCATCATTAAAAAGCCAATAATTATAATCAAAAATTATTTCGTCATCAAATGTCACGAAAATCGACAAACTACCGAGTATTAAGTGTTGCCTCGGTCGTTGTTGCCTGCACGCGCTCATTAAAAGGCGCTCAACTTGTCGCATTTTTCCATTGATGAATCGCTCCCTCCTTCGTGTTAATCCATTCACATTTAAAACACTGGACTTTTACAGCGCCCCGATGTCTCTTCCTTAAAATTAACCTTTTTTTCCCTTCCCACTCTCTCCTACTCTATCCGCGGGACAATGGAAATCGATTTAATTAGTCTGTCCAAAGTGGAAGGAAAAGCGGCTTCTTCGTCATTCGACTCTTAATTGCTTTTCTGATTTAGACGATGCTCAGCTGATTCTTCTTCAGCTTCACTGAACTCGACCTCTTTCTTACCAGGGCGATGAGAAAAATCTTTTCAAAACAAGAGTGAGGATCACCCTTGATTAGTTTGCTAATCATAACGCATCACCTGACAAGATCCCTCGACTTAACCCCTCAACTTTCCTTTTACTGCTGTGCGAAAAGAATTCTCGCTTCTCTCTCTTGCCACATGTTCCGACATTACAATTATTTTTCAATTTCCACTCTAAGCCTAATTCTCCATAAATTACATCTAATTCCAGAGCGCCTTATGAAAAATACTACTTCTTAATTGATCAAACTCCGCTTAATCCGTAAAGAAAACGAGCAACTTCGTCCCACCTGTGCTCCTCTTTCCTTTTTTATGATTGGATTATTGCACTTAAAAAGTTTTTTGAATTTCTTTTTCACACAACTTTTTTTAACAGAGAGAAAAAAATAACTGCCAGATGCTGCATGCAGATTGTGTAAAGATAAAAAACCCAAAATAAAACTACCGAATACATTTCTTTTTTTTATATATATAAAAACTTTTAATGATGAAATAATTGTCGACATGCTATTAAAAAAAGAAAAAGATAAATTGGGAAGAAAAAAAAAAGGAAATTGAATTTTCTTCCGAGATAAATTGATGGTGGTCAGAACATCTTGTGTAAAGATATTGTTAGTTTGAAAAGCTAAAAGCAAACACAATTTGCACGGTTCAATGATTCCATGAATTCAGCCAACAAATAGTCGGATATTAAGAACAACAAATCTTTGTCCTAACCTGCTTTGCTATCGGCTGGCTTTTTGCCACAAGTAACCACACACAATTTAATTTCTTCAACAGCACGGCCGCCATCAGTGGAAGATGCTTACCATGCTCTGGCAGTTTACTCCCTCCGGCACACAAAAACATCATTTCTGCACTCAAGTGCGCTCACGTCGGCTCCACTCCAATAGGTGCATCTCGCAAATTGGCTGCTTAATTGCAAGATCACCTGCAGCAATAGGCAATCTTCTTAATGCATCACACACACACATATCTCTATTGTGTATTTCCACTTTCACTATACGGCATGACATATTGCGTACTTAACAATGTCAGGTACAAAGATTGAACAATTTAACTCCCCTTTTAACTCCTTGGAAAAAATTAATTGCAACTATTTCATTGTGTTGGAAAGTGTTAAAACCACTTTAAATAAATAAAAAAAGAATACATAGAAAAGCTAACTTTAAATGAACGTTTATCACTACAATATCAGCCATTTATCTTGTTTCATAAATAGTAAATAAAGCACAAAATGCTGTACAAACTATGGATTAAACAGTCTCGGAGCCAGATTCAGTAATAAGTAACTAAACTATTGTCATTCCACAATAATGGAATTTAATTGTTAATTTAAAATCCAAGACCAGATTCACTAAACATACAGTATTGAATTTGACCGTTCCATACAACATATCCAACTCTTGAATTCGTAATCAGAAGTACAAAACATAGACTGTTGACAAAACACCCATATTAGCTTTGTCTAATTGCAGGAGAAGAAGAAAACAGCTGTTTGTTTGTTCACTGTTAACCCATGTAAGTATTAGATACAAATTATCCCCGTTGTTTCCCCCTTTAATTCGCTCAGTTTTCAAACAATCACAAAAAAAAAATTAAAAAAAAATACTGGGAATCTCATCGAGTTAATCAGTGAAGTATCTTAATTACTGTGGAAGGCTTTATGACCTCTACAGCCTCCCTCTCCGCTCTTATTATCGTGTGGCTTTGAGGTGTAAAAATGTATTGACCACTAATAAAACCGAAGATGTTATCCTGATGTAATAAATGACTCATGGATATCTGTGTGTACGATGATTTTTCATAATATTCTACTTTTATTACATACGAATAAACTTTTAAACACTTGTTTTCTCTTTAATACGAAACCCATGTACACAACAAATTAATTATTTAAAGCAAATTATTTTTTTTAAATGTCGTCGTCACATATCTAATAAATAATTACTTTAAAACTTGACATAATTAAGAAACAGCTTCCAAAAAAATTCTCAAAAAAATAATTTAAAAAAACAATTAGAAAAGCATGTACTTTTTTCCCTTACAGTTATGACATATTTCATGTGACAATTAGCAGAAAAGTGAAGGTATCTCCATTTTATCCTATAGCATTGTTGTTAAGTGTTCTAAACTTAATTTAACAAAAGGTAGAAGTCCTGTTGGCTGAGAAATGCATTGTACTAAAAAATCATTGTTTCGTACTGAAAAATCATTGTTTCGTACTGAAAATCATTGTTTCGTACAGAAAATCTTTGCTTCGTACTAAAAATCATTGTTTCGTACTAAAAATCATTGTTTCGTACTAAAAATCATTGTTTCGTACTAAAAAATCATTGTTTCGTACTAAAAAATCATTGTTTCGTACTGAAAAAACATTGTTTCGTACTAAAAAAAATCATTGTTTCGTACTAAAAAAATCATTGTTTCGTACTAAAAAAATCATTGTTTCGTACTAAAAAATCATTGTTTCGTACTAAAAAAACATTGTTTCGTACTAAAAAAATCATTGTTTCGTACTAAAAAATCATTGTTTCGTACTAAAAAAATCATTGTTTCGTACTAAAAAATCATTGTTTCGTACTAAAAAAAATCATTGTTTCGTACTGAAAAAAGAAAATCATTGTTTCGTACTGAAAAAAGAAAAATCATTGTTTCGTACTGAAAAAAGAAAAATCATTAGAGGATTTGCGCAGATCACAAAAACGTATGTACGCATGAAGCCATGAACGTACAAACGTACAAATTAAACAAACACATGTTCATACGTTTACGTTGATACGTGATGAGTGTTTGTGCAAACAAAAAAATCATCCTATCAACGTGAAGTCAATCATCATCATCATCATCACCATCATCATCATCATCATAATATAATTTGTCGTTGGTATCCGAAGCCTTTAGCAATATTTGCAATCGACGGCAGATGGCGCACCGGTTTTTAAACAGCATTTAACGGGATTGGCTGTTACTGGTGACGTTGTAATAATCTCGGACACATGTTTAACAGGGGAATCCACACAGGATCCCACGGGATTGGTGATCCAGTTTATTTAACAGGATAGGATTTGATTGGAATCCACCGGTGATTTTATGGGTTAAACGGGATTTCACGGGTCAATGTTGACGAAATTTTGGTGATTTAACGGGATTTTAGTGACTTTTACGTGATTTTAATAATTTTACGGGATTTTAAGAGTCCTGTAGGGAATTTTAATAATTTTTATTACGCGATTTTAATGATTTTTACGGGATTTTAATGATTTTATTATTTTTATTTTTACAGGATTTTAATGATTTTTTATGGAATTTTAATGATTTTGTATGGAATTTTAATGATTTTGTATGAAATTTTAATGATTTTTTTATGGAATTTTAATGATTTTTACGGGATTTTAATGATTTTTACGAGATTTTTACGGGATTTTAATGATTTCTATGGGATTTTAATGATTTTTACAGGATTTTTACGAGATTTTAATGATTTTTATGGGATTTCAATGAATATTACGGGATTTTAGTGAATTTTACGGGATTTTAATAAATTTTACGGGATTGTAATGATTTTTACGGGATTTTAATTATTTTTTACGGGATTGTAATGATTTTTACGAGATTGTAATGATTTTTACGGGATTGTAATGATTTTTACAAGATTTTAATGATGTTTACAAGATTTTAGTGATTTCATGGTGATTTCGTGGGTTAAATGAGTTGTTTACAGGTTAAACAGGATTTCACAGGAAATCACGGTGTGGGTGTTTGAGAAGTTTTCAAGTTACGTAGTAACGGGTAACTTGCTAGTCAATCTAAAATTCAAATTCAAACATGATTCAAATATCCGTTGCAGTCAATGGTGGTGGTGTGTTGGTGGTGGTGGCGGCGATAGTACGTTATTTTCACGTCCTCGGCCTCTAATACTGCGTCCTCGACCTCTACCGCGTGCTCGGCCCATCATTTTTGCAAATGGCGGCTTGCAAAAACGGAAGCGGGCCAGTTGCTTTGTTATGCGCATGCGAATAACAATACGTTCATATGTTCATCACCTAAGTGTATCGACCAACGTATAAACTAAAATGTTACGTCGATCTGTACGTTTTCACAATCACGTATCAACGTAACTACGTATGAAACATACGTTGATATGTTGATACGATTGTGCAAATTTCAGTTGCGCAAATTCTCTATTATTTCGTACTAAAAAATCATTGTTTCGTAATGAAAAATCATTGTTTTGTACTGAAAAATCATTGTTTCGTACTAAAAATCATTGTTTTGTACTGCAAAAATATGCATGCTTAACAAACGAAATATACATTTGCGTTTTTGTATTGTTGGGCACATTTTTGGGCTACGAAACAATGTTTCGACTCCGAAACAAACATTTTTCAACCCAGCCCGACGAGAGGATTAAAATGAGTTACCTCAATACAATGCACTTCTCAGCCAATGGGAGTAACTTCTAACTTTGTTAAATAGAGTTAAGCACTCTTGCTTTTTGCTTTCCGAATTTTTTGGAAAATAAATAAGTTTATAATAATCCCATTCGATCCCTACTCTTGACCTGTCCAATACTTTGCTCCATCTCATCTAATCTTGTGTTCCTTTTTATCCAATCCTGTTTCCCATTCGCATCCACCCTGATAACCCCTCGCCCATCCCATTCAATTCCATGCTCCATTTTGTCCAATTCCATGCAATAGACTTAAATACATTTTTTGGATCATTTGGTTCATTTTGTCCTTTCGCCATCTGTTGTTGACTTTTTATATTTTTGATTGCACAGTTCGACAACTCGAAACATTGCAATTAAGCCTTTTATGCTGCAATTGGGTAATTACAATTGCAAATAGTCGCAATGAGGGTCGTTGGACATTATGGCTACTGTAAATTAGGGCTAGTTTTAATCGTAGTATCAAATTTCCCCCGAATTTATGGCCCATAATCATAGATAGGCAATCTATATAAAGAAAACGATTCCGCTTATTTGTACCGAACTAAATCTAACATGATTTACTTTCATTACATCAAATCCTATCAACAAACTTTTTAAGGATCATCATCATCATAAAAGAAAACTTTTAAAGCCTCTTTAATAAAAGAAGAAAAAATTCCCCTCAAGACATGAAAGGACACTGGGCACAAAACTGGGGTCTTTTTGTTTTTATACTGATCTCATACAATTTTCAGAACATGATAAGAGATACGGTATAAGTTTTTATCATCATCTCTCTATTTATATTTTTTTCTCCTTTCTTCTTCGCTTCATTCGAGAAACTACCTCAAAGATGTAATTTGGCCTCATGATGAGTACTATAATTAGAGATAAGACACACGAGACGTTTAAGGCCAGGCAACAACCTTTTGGGCAATTTCCACCCCTTTTCCTCCTTAGACCAGTTAATTGAATGCGCGCCATTTTATTCATTCTTTTATTTCCGTAATGCAATTGCTACGAGAAACGAAATCGCCCGTGAATGGCAAATACCATAACGGTTATCGCCTAAGCTCCTAGGATCAAGAATGTCATTTTCAAAAGCACGCAAGTTGTTTTTTTTTTTGTTTGTTTTTTTTTTTTATTTTGTTTACTGCAATCGAATTTTCCCCCAGTCGAGAGATTAAAATTTCGAACAACGCGCATCTCGAGCTGCACGTCACTAGATTCAACGCACTCAACATTTATATACAACTCACTCTCTTTTATAGACCCTTCATCCCGAGCGCATATCGTTCGCATTATAAATAAGAGCCGCAGCCGTCAGGTGCCATGAATGTTGATCTGCAGTGCAGCTGCACATCATGAGTGTCACGCAAACCTAACCCCCGCAAATGGGTGCACCCACCCACACCCCCATATGCGCTTACACGAAATTCCACCGTCAAACTTGTTTCGAACATCACGTAATTGACCAATGGACAAGGCAGCCCTTACTGTTATTACTCGAGTAAATTCCATTTGCCTTTATGAAGAAGGAAGGTCGTTGAAGAGGACATACCTCGATGTGTGTGTGTGCTTCAGCGAGAGAAACAACAATTTTCTGCTCACACTCATTTCCCAGTGTCAAACCTAGTGGAAACTGCAATACCAAGTAAGAGTGCGAACAAAAAAGAAAAAATAGCAGCAAACTCGACAGCTTGTAAGAAACCTCATCACTACAAGAGAAATTTCTGCCAGAGAAGAAACAAAAGCAATTTAACAGTATGAAACATTACATGTGAAACAGAAGACGAGAGTCAAGTCGGATCGTATTTCATTTCAATGTAATAAACGACCAAATGGAATGATTGTAGGAGAAATGTTAATCCAGTGCGTGTCAAATATCGTCACTGACAAATACAATTCTACATCCATATCAACGTGAAACGAAACGGTTTAACTTTATATCTCAAAGATTTTATAAAAAAAAACTTAATTCTTGTACTAAAAGTCTTTTTGAAATTTCATTATTGGCTTCGCGTTAGATTCAGTAAATACGATCCCTCACTCTTGCACGCGCGGATGCATTTCCCTAGTTAAGTAAACGTACTTGGACGAGTTTACTTGTTTTCACTAGTTTGGTTTATATGACCCTTTCTGTTCCGCTCCTTTAAGCACTGTGTCTCAATCGATCATCTGCACCCCTCTTAAACGCAGACACTATTAGATTCGATAAACATTTAAACCTCACTTTTCATTACGAAAAGTGAAAACAATTAATTTTAATCAGATTTTTTTCCGAGTGGAATGTTGATGTTTCCTTAAATTAGGCATAAAAAACCCAATCGAGAACGCTTGACTTATTTCCACATTTGTGGAGGAACAATCTGAGAAGCTTAGCATTTCTGTTCTAAATATGACCATTTTACTATGTACCTATTTCATTAGTCCACAACATTACTGGTGTGGTAATGACACCTTACCAAAAAACTATAATACTTTAGGAAAAAGATAAAAGAAAGATAAAAACAGTTAGTTGTTGTTTTTGGCCAATGAGTTTTAGCCTTAAAATGGTGCTATGATACCATTTGCAACATGCAATATGATTGGCTAGATTAAAGTATTCAGGAAACCGTATGCTACAGCTTCAAAATGGCATCTTTCCAGCTTTGTTTCCTTCCACCTATTACCTTCTCTGCTGTATCTGACTGGAATGCATAATTTTTTTCCATAACTTTTATAATTACTTATACATTCATTAGCTTTAAAATTTGCACTTCAAATACAAGTGCAGTTATGGCATTTTCAAATTTTAATTCTTTCATGATTTAGTTATAAGTTTTTGAGAAAACTAATGAATTCAATAAAATATTTACCAAAATTCTCAATTAAAGCACCTCATTATATGTACCTGTTAAGTGTTAATGTCCATTAAAATATACTTTTTTAATACTTTTTTTAATATGCTAAAATTTCAACACAAAAAAAAACATCAACCATCTAGACAACAACTGTAGTACCTAATTAAAATGCACATAATTAAACATTTCTTTCAAAAAATATAATTCTAAAAGCAAAGCAACGTCGAATTTACAAGAATATTTTTCTTGTTTCAACAAAAAAAAATCAAAAAAATGTAATTCGTAAACTAAAAAGTAAATACTAAACCTTACCTTACAGCAATTACTAGTTCACCGCAAAAGAGAAAATATATGAACTGAACTTACCTAGAAAGAAAAGAAAACAAAAATTAAATTCAATTAGCATCGACATAAAACTTAATTACAAAACCACACATCACAAACTGCAAATTAAAGTCAAAAATCAACATCGATAAAATTCTTTTTCCTCAAACGAAAAAAAAAATATATATTTTTAATTTTCAACATTCCAGACAAATCGATAAGAGCAAAAAAAGCGTCATGTAAATGTAGGTGAATAATTCCAAAGAAGCACACGCATCTCTTTCTCTTCTGCATCTGCCTCCGAAGAGATAAGAACCCCAGCGACACTTCACCCGCCCTCATCCTTTCCCCTTCCCAAGAACAGAGTTTGCAAGAGCATTATCGCAAAATTCATTTCTCTCTCCTAATTAAAAACAAAGCAAAACGTTCAAAAATAATAATAAATAATAAAAAAGAAAAAAAATTTAAATTTTGCATCTACACGAGAATAAAATCGTAAAGCAAAAAAAATATGTTAAAGGATTTGTTACGATTTCGTAGATAGTGCTCGGCAAAACTATTATTACATTCCAATCTAGGAGTCTGTGCATTTGGCGTAGGGCAAGCTTGGATTTATGCGTCATAAAGAGATTCCATTTGAATATTTCATGATCCAGCCTACATAAAAATAACAATCAAAGGCACGGCAAAAGAAAGGCAAAAGTAAACTTTTATAGAGTGCCAGTCGCAGATGCATGTCGACGGCCCGCTCCAGCTAACTGAATCCTCCTTCCACTAACTTACTGCGAAGTTTATTTGGCGACAAGAACACTTTAAAAAAAAACTTTACAACCCTCAACGAGAAGTAATCCCTATACCTGCCAAAAAGAACGAGAATATAAACAAAAAAAGAAAAAAGATAAAAAAGATGGAAGAAATAGAGGGGTCGTATTTTCACATACAGCCACAAATCCTAAGTTAGGCCTATCTGTGCAAGCGATACTGCCCTTTAAACAACTCGAGTAACCCTTTGTCACGTCCAGTGGCGAATTAAGGCCCCCTGGGGAGCACAACCACTTTGGGGCTCTCCTCGTAGGTTGTAATGTTATTCTTAAAAAAAGCTATAATATACTGAAAAATGTTTAACAAAATATTGTTGTTTTATTTAATTTATTTTGTTATTTTATAATTTCATGTTTTTGTTTAAATGAGTAAAATTTTATTTTAGTAGTCAACATGTTACAAATCTAGAGATATTCAGGTTAAGTGCAACATCAAGTACCAAATAACTCTGAGTTGTTTCATAAACAGTCAAAAACAAGGGACCAAGAGCAACCCAAAGTTCACAACCCTTCTTTTATTATCAAGGACCACTTCCACTTTAGTTTGGTCGCTAGGGGCCTTACTTCTACTTCATTTAACTGTTGAGAGCTTCTTAGGATGATAAAAACCACTTTTGATCACAAATGATCAAGATTTAATCAATGTAATGATTGAATTTAAATATATTTAAAAAAATTCCATAACATGTCTGAACAGCCTCTTTAAACATAATTTTTAAATCATATTTATCTTCTGTCGGGCTGCGTCAAAACGTCCATCAAAACTTAATTTAATGCATTAAATAATTTAAAAAATTTATAAATTTTTAAAAATTTGTCTGAGTGGCCGCTTAATCCATTATCCTCCCAGCTTCCTCTCCTACCGAAAAAAAAAAAAAAAAACAGTTACCAAACTGTCACTTTAAACAACTTAGTAACCCCCACATTCCCCTTTCCCCAATATCGGTAAAGTAAAGAGTGGGTTAGGAGGGAACATTGCATAAGAGAGCGAGGGGGTTGTTTGACTTGCATGGCAACCTTTCTTTATCCCCATATGACTCACTCTCCAGTCTATTGATTTCCCGGGACTTTACATGTCGGCCGAGAGGTAATTGCCTAGTGGACCGGTATACGGTGTCTAGCTTGCCTTTTGAATCGACTGACTCATTGCGGACTTGCTCGGATTCATTCTAAATATTTGACAAGTGTAAGTTGAAGGTCTATAAGTATTGTGGACTAAAATCTCAATTCAACATATCGCGCCCAAACCAATGTAA
Source organism: Strigamia maritima (assembly GCA_000239455.1). NCBI lineage: Eukaryota > Metazoa > Arthropoda > Chilopoda > Geophilomorpha > Linotaeniidae > Strigamia > Strigamia maritima. The sequence continues at coordinate 626,634 of JH431845.1, read as the reverse complement.
TTTCATTCGTGATGTACGTCAAACTTAAAGAAAAGCAACTGCTTGGTGAAACTTGAAAATAAATAAACATAAACCAATTTCGTATCCCCAACTGATTTGGAGCGCAAACACTTGCAGCAAATTGTTTTCCAGTCAAGCGACACTTTTGTGTCTGCTTCATGTTTACGTTTAATCTGCAAACCATAATTCACAACGACACATCCACAATGTACAAAAGAATTTTATGCTCCATAATACTGATAAATAATTACACGCAATACTCTAATTCCATACAAAAAACATTGCAAAATTTATAAAAATGTGACTTCCAATTCCCACTTGTAAATTATAACATCGACATTGTATTTTTCTGGAATTATAATTGTGAAAAAAGCAATTATGTTTCGTTTCTCGGAATAAATCTGAGTTATTATGTCAATCAAAATAAAAACGCTCTTAAAAGTTTAGTTGATAAACACCAGACACTTGAGTTTACAAAGAATAACGCACGATGTTTAAAATGAAACACGTTTCGTTTCTATTTGATAAAAGAAACAGAAAAACATCTCATGATTACCACAGCATGCAAAGCTGGATAGATATTAGCCAGATATCTGCTCAGTTTGTTCATGAATATTAAAAACCTGGATTACATTTCAATCGCATTATAGAATTCCCAATGCCAAAAATTGTGCAATAATTATAACTTCATCAATGTATAACTAAAAACCAACCTTCCATCCTGTGAATTTGGCCAACTCAAACTGACAATTGTGACATTTTGTTACATGAAGTTTGAAATGTTATTGCTGTTTTTAGTCTTGGTAATTGACATAGGGCATCAGGTTGTCACTCGCGAATAGTGGTCATGGTCACTAACTAAAGCTGTGATGTCGAGCCATTCGATAAATTGTGCATTGTCCATTAAAAGTGTTGTATTTTATAAAAAATATTTCTTTTTCTTATTCGTGGATTTCGAAATCATTTCAATGAACTCGGAAATCAAAAATAAAAAAATTGATAGCAATGATAACAATATATTTACTATAACATTCCTTGGCTGTAGGTCACTCGAATAAAGCTGGGTTCTCACTTGCGATATCACGCGAATTCCGCGTGGAAAACTTTCGTCAAAATTGCGCCATTTTTAAAATTAAAAATTTTTCTAGATTTTTCTGTTTTTGTTGCATGTGGGAATTTTTAAAAATAACGCCAGTTTGAAGCAAAATAAGTTTCAAAAAACCGCAAAACGCAATAAAATCGCGCGATTTTACCGCAAGTGAGAATTCGGAGTATACGATAAAGGATTTGTGATGTTACTAATTACTGGAACAACGAGATGGTATTGTAATAATAAGGGACAAAACAAAGCCATTAATATAAGACATCTTTGTAGGAGTTGTAACTTGTAACCCTAAAGAAACCCACTAAGCGCTTCCGCGACATTTTCCGCATCAGTTTTTCCCGTCAAAACCGCTGCGGAAAACGCCGCGAAACGCCTAGTGGGAACCCACTACCCAGCATTATTTTTTTTTCCCAGTGCCACCTGACATCAGTTGATTGCGATGCATGATAAATCGTTTTAACGAAAGCAGAGAAATTTGCCAATTTTTTTACCCGAAAAATCAAGAAAACAATTCTTATTTTAATTAAAAAATAACACTTTAAAATGTGTGATTTTGTTACATTCACAAAATGTGAAAATGTAAAATTGATTTATTTAATATATATAAAACCCGTTTATTGCATATAAACGACATTTTGTCACAGCTCAACGATAAAGTGTTAAAAATATTGGAAACTTCCAAAACCCTACACACATTAAAACGTAATATAATTTCAATAAACTCCTAACTCTGAACCCACTTAACAAATCCATCCAACCTTTAAACAATCCTTTATTACTCATTTAATTACAACACAGGTGCCACTACCATTCGGTTTAAAAGTCCCAACAAAAAAACTCCAAACTAACACTTCGCCAGACTTTATGAAGAGTAATTAACCATCTTTTAAAACACATCTTTCCTCTTCCTCCTCGCAACCTTTATGCACCACTAACCAGTCCCCCATTCGTCAACAAAAATTAATTCTCTACGTGCAACACAGCACAACACCAAGTCACTTGTGTGTTGTTTGATAGTAGCACGAGTCTTTGCAATTTCCCTCGCAATTTTTACCCACCGGGAATTTGCTTCAATGCGCGCAAGATTATTAACTAATCTCACATACAGGTTACTATTTTTTTTTATCGGATTCAGCCCAATACAATGCGAGTCTTCTGTTCTTACACGCAATTTCCCATCCACATATTTTATGGCTCGTGTTCAGTCGCTCGAGGGTTCACCAAAATTTTCTCGAGCAAAACCCTCCCTTCTCCTCTTATACAAACACAATGTTCCAGGAACCACAACGACCCCTTGTACAGCAGCCGAGAAATAATGGCGAAAGCTATGGGAACAATAAGGAAGAGTCGTCCATCGAAAGATATGTTAGCCCCATTCTTCAAAAAGATAATTTTTCAAAATAATATTTCTCTTTTAATATTAAAGGTAACTCGTGGACATTTTTCAAATAAGATGGGGGAAAAAACGACATCTATCTACTGTGACGTTAACCAGTGACCATTTCGAAGAAAGTCAGTGGATTGTTGATTTTTTTTAAAAATCGGTTTAAAAAAATGATAAAAAATATAAAAAAGAAAAGTCAGGTCCAACACTTCGCCCATCCAAAATCAATTCCTTTTTTTCTTTCTTTTTCCGAAAGTTCAAGCGCCTTTTGTAAAGCTGTAAAGAAATGGGAGCCAGTGTCACTTTTCTGCGAGTGTCAGGCGATATCAGGGAATCCGTTTATTTCGGTCAACATTAGAAATCACGCCATGTCTTTCTTCACTATACCCTACATCTAGCCATTTCCCATCACACATTCAAACCGACCTAAGCCACTTTTTGGTCACATCTTGAACTTCAACAACACTGTATCCTGTAAAATTCTTAAAATATTGAGTGAACCATGAATTGTTCGAAAACAAACGACAAAATAAACGAATTAATTATATTTGCCGAGCAGAGCTGTCACTCGTTGATACAATTAGTCAATAAAAGATTATGCCAAATTTCAACAAGCGAAATCAAACATAACGCACTTCGAATCTCAGTTTGTATTTTTAATTTAAGCTAACTTCGTACCATTTCAAGCACTTAGAATGATTGATTGAAGTACTCCTAATATTATACGTATCCCGATTAAAAAACGTCAAACATCGTAATGGTTAGTTCACATTGGTGTTCACATCACTCCGCAACGTAATGCAAGATGGCTATACAATGCAGCATTGTGGATTTAAAATCTCAGACGTGAACTTAAGTCCTACTTCAAAATTGATTTTAAAGTAGGAAGTAACGTAACTTAAGAAATTACAGCAACTAATGCTGCTTCACGCATAAAAAACGAGATGGACTGAGAAATTATGTGATTGGTTGGTTAACATTTACTGTCTACAAATAGTGTGAACAAAATTATACGTTACTTTCCAAATTAGAAAACAACACGAGAACACATTGAAAATAAAGTTAGAATCAATGGCTTTAATGTTCTCATAACTACAGTACTTGGTGAAAAATTACGTTACTTTCCGTAAATTTGGTTAAATTTTCGTATGTTACGTTACGTTACGTACAATGTGAACTAACCATTACACCAGCAATCCAATTATACCATCTGTTAAACTAATTAATATCCAAGCTATCGATTGACAATTGGAGGTAGCTGAGACCTACAGTAGTGCATAGTGCTAGCACCTGGATGCATCTGATTCACCATTCGCGTTCAACCGAATTCACAGCCAACGGGTTCTGGATCTATGAATCCCTTTCTTTGGCGTACGACCAAAAAGAAGACTCCTCAAATTGATGCTAAGCTTCTTTCTCCTCGAGGCATTAGTGTTAAAAGGGCATTCCTTTCTTAATGACTCAGATTTCTAGCAAGCTCAAAAGAAAAAATGAGAAGAAAAAAAACATGAAAGAAACTTTATACGGCACCAGTAACTTTTCCAATTCACAGATTCAGCAGGCCAGTTCGTCATCCACTTTTCACTACAAAAAAGCAAAAATTTCGAAATATTTCAATTCGCAGAAGGGCAATACATCTTAATCGGACAATCGATGCCACAAACTGATGCTGATTATCTATTTTACTAGCAATAGGCTATCGTTGGCCGCTGATGAATGGCGATACCCAACAATTGGAGCTGCGGCCACGCACAATGGTCATTGCACCAGGTGACCATGCCAATTTGCAGGAAAAGGTTTGCGGCCTTTATGGATTTGGACACTGGCCAAACCTCCAATAACTTGCAACCCTAATACTTGAATCCCAAGCCATAAAAAAGAGTGACCCACCGAAAAAAGAAAGAAAAAGGTCAGTGCGAGACCTATTTAGACACTTTTCTTGCCGTGTGGGCTAATCAGGCACGTTGCTAGGGTGTCGCCAAGACATTTCACCTAGCATCCCACACATACTCATTCCTATATGACCAAGTACCACCCAGTGCCATCATTTTAACTCACGAGCCCACATCACCCTTGCAGAGCTCATCAGAAAGCAGAAGAGAAAAAGCACTTGCTTTTTTTTCTTCCCTATTCTGAATGGTGACTTCTCTTAATTACTCGCTTAATGACCATTTATACGTCACTGTCAATACCAGAGGGACCCGTTATCCCGCACTCCAATACTGCACTTTGGTCAGCAATTGGAAAGCAAATTCGTTTGCGTTTTGTGAACAACTGTAAGAAAATTTAAGAGAAGTAATGGCAAATAGCATTCATTACGAAATCCAATTAAGTAAGTGGTCTCGAAACAAACCTCGACCGTGACAAGCACAATGCAATTGTTGGTAAACGCGAAATAAACTTCTTCCGTTAAGAACGCAAACATCTTGATGTCATCAACAGGAAAAAGTCCCGAATTTTCTTAAATGTGTTTAAAAATAAAAATAAATTAACTTTTCTCAGTAATATATAAATTAAGCAACATTTCGATTGTAAATGACAATCATTTGTGGCCTAGTGTAGGTTTTGCGCATGAGCCGCACAAACAGCGTCATGTGTGACCAAAAGCTTAAGCCGCAGTTTATCTGTGGAGTGGCTGATCTGCCGTGCACGTTAACACGCCACTCTGATATCTCAAGGGTGTGGCTAATCTGTGTGGAAGCTTATGAAACGAAATACGGTATTTCTAATTACCAAAACCTATTTATTGCAGATTTCTCTCTTTAATCACAATAAAGTTGGTTTTCTAACAAATTATTTTACGCTTTAAAAAAATGTACATATTCAAGTTTCGCGCAACACGCATCATACTTGATAATAAATCCCCTCGACAATAGCAACCACAACAACAACGTGCGAGTGAGAACGATGATAAATAAGTCTAAATTTCACAACAGATTTGAATGACTTCACAATTTATTATCGGCCCCCATATACTTTAAAAACTTATCACCAATAGCAGACAGCGAATCGAGCACACAAGCGTGATATAGTCGTTTAGTGCGCCAGTCGATATCAGTCAATATGCTCCTAGTATTGGGTGGTAAAAGAAACCGTCAGGAGATTGCGAAGATTTGCTGCAGCGTAGTTGATATTGCAACTTAAGCAAATTTACCCGTGGGAATTTCCTCCTCCAGTGGAAAAAAAAAACTTGTCGCGAAAAAAAAGAAAACTTGTCTCAATATCAGCATCATAAAGACGCATTCGCCTTGCTCAGTTCCAGCACATTTGCAGCAAAAATCAGATTCCGTTCACCAAAAACTTATCTCGCTTTCGACAAATCAGGTGCATCTGTCACAGCAAAAAATACTAACCACTTTATAAGCTTCATTAACTGTTTGCCATACACAAATGAATCGATCAAACCTTGTCGGCAAGCAATTAGATCTTCGACTCAGATTAAAAGCACCCAACGTACACGACACCGACGTGTCCGCCCGTGTCATCAGTAATGAAAAATGGATTCCCATTGGTGGCACGTTATCTTTGCATGGAGATTCTCACACAACGTCCGTCGCAGCATAATTTCTGCCGTGCGGTCTATTTTATTGGCCCCATCCGTCCGATCGAAAGTCCGGATAAGGTTGTTGTAGATTCCATTTACTCAACTTACGCCCAAACTCACAACTTAAATCCCCTCACGAGACACCAAAACTTTTTTTTGTGTCAATATCGTAGCAAAAAGCCCGCGACTTAACTCGCAAGGCCCTTTCCAAGTTGCGCGCGCAACCCGGATCACCCCCATGTCTTCATGCTGCATGCTGATGGAGATGGCTCACTCTGCTCCTCCATGTTAAAGCTTTGCCATTGCAACTTGGCTAGTTAACGTGCCTGCCTCAGAAGGCTTAAGGTCAGCGATTTAAATCTCAGCGAGTAATGAGAAAATAATTCATTGAAGAAACGTCCAAACAAAGCCAATAAAATCACGACTTGAAAGCAAATGCGAAAACAAATGCAAACTTTTACGCCGTGTTTATTGTTGAGACAAATATCAGTAATATCAATGATAACTATTGATTGTTGAATATTAATATTTAAATATGACGATTCTTGTTGTTATTTTCAGTCGTATTTAATTTAATCCGAAATGCGACAACCACTTACGAGTAATTGATGTAATCGTTCGTAAATTTATTTTCGTTCTGATTTAATTTTAGATCACAAATTTTGTGTACATAATTTAATATCAAAATTTGTAATTTATGCAGAAAAAATTTCAAATTAGGTTTTACATTGGTTTAATATGTGAAGAAAAGTTAGCCTCCAGATTAAATTTCTGTATAAACACTCGCTTTCTACAAGTTAAACTTGTTTACAAATGTTCCATCACCAATGGAGCTACGATAACTGCATTTACTGAAGCTGCCCCTCGACCCAACAGACAAATAATGACCCAAAAAAATGACCCAAAACTACCCCTCTCCCTTGGTATATATGTATGTAAATGCTCTGCATTGTATTCAACCCTCCTGCTGGTCATTTCCCCAAAGTCCTGCGCGCTGTCTCATTGTCCCCTATTGTTTAAACCTTATCTGTCGACCCATGCTGCCATTAAAGTTATCTAAACCAAAAAACGCCCCACGTTAAAAATAAAGGCATTGCAGGCACCACCTCTGGCAACAAATTCTAACGATAATTGTCTTGTGATCATGTGCATCGGGTGCACGGAATTTGCGAGAAGCGGCTGTCGCCTTTTAACTTTAGCGCGAGAGAATCATCTGTGATCTCCATATTTAATTGTGCAAGCAATGTAATTAAATATGAACGTCGACTTGTGCTAGCAAAAGGAATTTTATGGGGTTAATTAGCAAATTAAATTCGGTAGGTTGCCTTGGCTCGTCTTGTTCAAGCCACCATCTGAAAACCTTTTCTCAGCGCCATGATGAATGAGTTGGGACGTCGTCTGCCAGCGACCGACTTGCGCCTTGGATAAATAAATTCGACGTAATGGCGCAGCTGCTACTCATCTCCATCTGATAAGATCTTTCGCTCGAACGGCAAACACATTTTGCACACAGCAAAAAAAAAGTATAAAAAACACCTCTGTCTATGGCAATTATTAAAGGCCCAGTAGGCATCTCCCTCGACCATCCACCCTTACAACCGTGTGCTGCACTCACACAACAAGCATCAGCTGTTACTGGCATTGCCAACACACTCCACTGGCCTCTTAATGGGATTTCAAGAGCAGGGTGACGACGCAGGTAGCAGAAGAAGATAAACGGATTGAGAGCGCTGTGCATTAAGCCAACCACAATTAATTCGCCAAAGTAAAGCAAACAACTTTAGGCATTAGAAAAAGAATATTCGCGAAAAATTAAAAAAAGAGAGAGAGAGAGAGAGAGAGAGGAGATATTTCTCCTTCCCCGCACAATTGCACCAAGTAAAGCATATGCAAATCAAGAGCTCGTTGCACAAGAGGGGAAAGAAAATGGCCCCAATGCCAATCATCTCGTGTGATCTCCTGTTCAAGAGGCCGAGCATTATGCACAAATTTCCATAATATTGGACTTCTTTATCCGTCGCCACTACCGATGTTGAATTTCGTGCAACACACACCGAAATTACAATTTCTAAGAAGCAGGATATACGAACAAGAGGAAGAAATTCTTTTTTTCCCCTACAGCTCCTCCAGCTCCTCCATGCCAATCACTTGACGCCCATCTGGTCTTTACACCACATCCTCTCCGGACTCATCGTCTATTCATTCTTGCGCGTGAATCAGGAGAGAAAGTCTAAAACTGACTTAAGCCGGCCGCATTGCCACATTCTCTAAGTCTGGCCACTCCATCTTGTTTCATGCTTCATCACCTAAATGCCTCCCAAAGGGAAAGCAAGCAACGGACTTAGCCCGCATCGAGTGGCGCCACGGCTGCCAGACGCAGCTGTTCATTTAATGAAACGGAAGCCTCGTTGCTCAACTTCAAACAAATGGAAACGAGAAATGTGAAAAAATAGAGATATTTCCGATTGCCAGCGCATCGGAAATGCGCGCACCCCGAAAACCCCCACCTGAAAATGCCACTGAACCCAAGTGCTACCTAATAGAAATCTGCTAAATTCCGATAAAATGTAAAAACCTAAAAAAAAAAAAAAAAAAAAAATTAACGTATTCCTTTACTCACCTGACAAGCAAACGAATAGGATCGAGCCGGAGCGAGAGAAAGAGAAAAAGAGAAAATGTACCGCAAGGGATGTAGGGAGCGGACACTTTCTTTAAAAAATGGTTCCTTTTGAATTTTAAAACAAGAGCTAATCCCAAATGGAATAAGAGATTCATTCTCAGCTCCTTCATCACCGACCCCCGGTCATTGCGTTGACGGCAAACACCTTCCCCGTTGACCCCTTTCCCCTTATCTGTCACCGCAGCTGATGAAAGGGACCATGAGCAAAGGACGTGCGCCCCGTGCTAAGATGACTTTGCTCTCAAACACGACAAATCAACTCCTTGATACACTTATCACACACGTTCGATAAATGTTTTTCCACCTCTAACCAAACCTACAGAAAAAACTCACCCCACCAATCTTTTCTTTTTTATTTCTTTAAGAGACTAATGACGTAAAAAGTACTCCGTATTACATAGTGCTTTCCTAGGTACTCCCTCCATTGAGGTACTCCCTCTGTCAGGAATCCTACATGATCGATTTATTTGTGTAAATGTAAGTTCTAAAGTTACATATATGGATTCTCTTATATCCTTCTTTGCAACATTGCACTCTCCACTTTACAAGAAAACACTAAACATAAATGTGTGACACTATATAGGTGCATTCAATCTGCGCCTTCCAAAAGTGAGATCTTTATCTTTTGTACCTTTTATTATCTCATGGCAAGTTATTTCAAATATACGTTTCTATTGTATTGTATTGTATTCAATGGTAAAGCAAAAATCCATTTAATGGATGACACGATTTAACTTGTGTCCACTTACTTCGAGTTCTCTTTCTCAACTGGCTTTTTCTTGACCCCTCGGGTCACTCACTCCCTTTTCTCTTATCTATACATCTCTAACTTTTACTAATCCATGTTTGACCTCCACCCGGATGGTCAAACAAAAATACATTAATTTCATAATGCTATTTCTAGTAAAACTCCAACCTAACAAATACACAAAACAACTAGCAAAACAACTACTAATAACAATTTCATCTAAAATTATACTAACCCATCAGGACACTTAAATAACACTTTTCACAGTATTCATATTCATATTCATATGGATATTCACATTTATTTGTATTTTTATAATGGTAAATTACTGAACGGCTTGGATTAGATGTTTTGTGACACAAGGAACTACAATGTATGGTTTGGATCCCAAGTCTAAGATCATGAGTCTAGTTTTCACTTATAAGACTTCCTGTGGGTAAGTAAAATATTTTGAGATAGAAGACGAATTGTATGTTTATAACATTTTAGTATAAGTAAATATAAGAAAAAATAAGAAAATATACTTTTCTTATTTACGGTTTTCATGTCAACCCAAAATACTTAAGATGCATACAAAATTATACAGTTGTGCATCGTATAAGTGCAATTTTCAACAAAAAAAAACACAAAATTATACAGTTTCATGATGCATCACACCATAAATCTTCGTTTCGATGTTCTGCAAATGATTTATAAGAATGACAGAAAAAAAATTTTTTCTTTTGGATAAATAGTGATTCTTTTATATATTATCTATTTCATCCGGTAACAAGATCAGCGCACTGGAGCTTTAACTTCGCAATTGATTTCGTAATTTAAAATAATTCATATAAATTTATTCATCTAAAAATTAAATTTGGAGTAGCCATTGTTAGATGCTTTTCTCATTATGTTATAAACCATTTAACGACCAATGACTGACTACCTCATTAGTAAACATGTTTCCTCGAAAACCCCCTTAATCGATTTTCTTTTTTCTCCTCGTGAATTTAATTCAATTTCAAAATGAAAAGATACACATTTACATGTATATGAAGGAGCCGGGTTTTAACGCCAGGTTTAAATCTGTAAGAAAGGAAGTGAAATAAAGAGTGTGTTCAGAGAAAGAAAGAAAAGAAAGAAAGAAAAGAAAGAAAGAGAGAGAGAGATATCCACAGGCACATGGTGATCAATGAGAGAAAACTGCACCCTGCAACGGTGAATTCAACTTTTGGCGTCGTCGCACTCGACAAATGCAATTTGGCGCCGACTTTTCTGTTCTTTGGGCACTGCGCCTAATTGGCGAGCACGTGCCTGCACACGAACCCATTAAGGAAGGCCATCATCCGCACAGATAAACCCGGACGCCGTTGTGCAAATGTAAAGTCTTTTCAATGACGCGCACCAACGTCTACAAGAGTTTCATATTCACTACAAAAAACACCCACGGCTTCTCTCATACACACACAAAAAAAAAAAAAAACTTATCCTCCAATTGATTCTCCCTACAGCAAAAAAAAAAATAAACCCATTTTTCTTTTTATCCACTTATTCAAAACATACTATTTACTATGCTCCGTTCACAATATACAGCGATCATTCAAGAACTTACATAACTATAAACAAATTTTACTCCTTCTACGACCACATACTGATTATTAAACAACTTGAAAGATGATCAATCTCGCAACAACACTACCATCAAGAGCAAAAAAATAGAAGGCAGTTTTACCACGGAATGTAGATGAATCTGATGCTTTTTTTATTTTTTATTTTTTTTTTTTTTAAAAAAAGTCCCCAACTGTCTTTCTCAAGTACCCAATTCGCATTCGTCTCCACTGGCGGAGAAACTGTTTGCCCAAAAGAAAACCCAATGCTCCGTTGAGTGCCTGTGCGAAAAGAATGACGTACGTTTTCTTCCTCTCCGACCGAAAAAAATCACACCCCTCAATACCTTTTCTTTGAAAAAAATGTCCTATTTTTTTTTACACAATGTAATGAATCTCTCTTATGCATCTGCTCATCCACAAAGCAAATCCTTTTTCATGGAGGGCGCACATTTGACTATTGCACCAATAAACCGCCCTCTTTATTCCCGGCATCATTACGCTTGCCTAACTGCGGGGACTTTACAGTCTCTTTTATAATAATAAGGTAAGAGACGATGGTATTTCACGCTTTTCCTTACAAAACTCACTCGTTATGCAAAATATTCAGATAGGATCGAACGCATTCAATTATAGATGCGTGTGGCAAACACATATTGCAAGTGAATATATACTCGTATACAATAAAAGGAGGAATCGTTTGGCAGCAAATTTAATGGTACGATTACCGCCGATTCTCGTGTTCCGTGACACGTCACAATTTGCTAAATATGACAACAGCCAGTTTTTCTACATAAACCATTGCTTTAAAACTTTTATGCTTTTTATAGTAACCAAGCGCTCGCCCAATTAAGGGCTCGTGTTCTGCAACATTTTCTCCTAACTAATTTTTTATTTCATTTTTTTTTTTAAATTTCCTAATAGCGAGCATCAGCGGTTTAGCGATGGGCTCGAAACCCTTTAAGGCGGAATAAAAGTTAACCAAGCGTAACAATTTGTGTTTCGTGTATATTTAATTGCAATTCACGATTCATAAAAAATAATCCCTTATCAGACTCTTATCGCTGGTAATAAGTAATTACAATAATTTTATTTTCCTATTATTCCCCCTCAAGAGTACGTTGTTTAGATTTAATTATCTCGCACTGCATCTGCTGCGAAAACATCTCCAAATTGATTTTTAAAAATCTTCGAGAAGTTTTCTGGGTAATTGAACTCAAAATCATTCCATGTGGAAACAAGTGAAAAAAATAAAAATAATAAAAAATTAATTTCAAAATAAATTTAGTATTTAAAGTCAACGCCATGCACGCATTTCGGTTGTGTGCCGCAATAGTGGCAAACGACTAGATTGGTTCCATTCTTTGCAAGAAAAAGTGTTTTCCCTTAAACGCGTGACATTTTCATTATTCTTGTAGTCATAATGGAGGAGGAGAAGAAAAAAAAAAAACATTAAAACAAAAAAGTAAATGCCTCAAACTCTCTACGACTTACAGCATGGCGATATTTAATCATAAAAAGACATAAAAATGATTAATTCCCAACATTTATGCCAGATTCAATATTTTTAAAAAAACAAACAAAAAAACTGCATAAATTGTTGGTTTAGTTTTAAAAACAAAATTATCGACAGAATATGGCCATGAGATAAGCAAGGCCAAGACGACCATGTCCATGCGCCTAAACAATTGTGTTATTTTATACAAAAATAGCTTTTGTCTAAATATTTGTTCACTGCCAATGTTCTAAGAATTTAAAAACCACTCTTTTCTCTTTTCCCTTCTCACCACAATATTTTACTTTTTGTTTATTTACTACTTCTTGTGTTTTAACTGCACCATAACATTTTTTCTAGTTCTTAAATTTTAACAGTGTTTTCACTCGTACAAATACATAAGTGCCTTTTTTTAAAACTTTAAAATGAGAAAAATGAAAACGATACATTTTATTATAAGTGCCTGCAATTGAGGATATAAAAAAAATGTAATTCAGACCCACTAACTTGCCACATTAAAAAAGTGTTTAAAGCCACTCTTTATTTTATATCTAACTAGATTATACTGCACAGCGCAACCAAAATATGAAGAAAAAAATTCCTTGTTGCCATAACCCGACGTTAAAAAAGAAATGTGTTAAGGGTTTTAAAAAAATGTTGGTGTCAGCAAGACTTGTTTTCTATAGAGTTGTGTCTGAGTTCGTATCTAAATCACAAGATCCGCACTCCGTCAAAAACGCCATCTTCCTGACTCGGCTTTTGTTCCAGAGTGGTGCATTGTAGCCAAATGATTTGTGTGACAGCAGAAACATCCTATAACTGTCAGTATCCGAGGAAACGAGCAACTTCTCCACTAGTAGGTGTGATCTGTCCTCTTCTTTAAGATAAGGTCACCTGCAACTCAACAAGCCACCCTGCCACCCTCCCAACAAATCACTCTGATCACCCTATCATTTACCTTTAAAAACCAAACCAGCAAATTAAAAAATAAAAAAATAAACAAAAAGCATTTTTTTTTTCCATACGAGTCATCGTGTCACCTGCCAATTGATTGCTCTTAATGTTCCACCTTGCACGCTTGATTAGACTCCACGACAGAAAGAAGTAAGCGATTAACCAGCTGCCAAGTACCGATTTCTTGTTTTCTAAACATGCGATACAAACATACAGCTGCCACTAGATAATTCACACCTGATTAAAAAGCAATAGCCTACAAACACCAAACCTTCTTTCACTCATTTTTTTCTCCTCGCTCCAACTCGCCTCCACCACTTGCCAATCAAAGTCCTACTTAAAGAGAAACGTCCGTCCCATAATGCTAAGTGTCACCCCGATCGAGATCTCATATCGATTTTCACCTAAACATTTATGCGACCTCTTTTTGCACTTTTAAAAATCCAATATCTCAACTCGAGCTTCCATAGCAACTGTATTAATATCAACTCCAACGATCCAAAAGATGTAATACATCATCTAGAAAAATAAAAAAATAACATTTCTGGGTCTACGTGTGCATCAAGTGCGTTATTTGATTGCAGACTACAGACCGACTTTGCCATTCAGAACACCGCCCACCAAAACAAAGAACATATCACGCACATAACACTCTTCCAGTACTTTAGTACTTTGCACTTTGTCTTTTTCAGCCGTTCGGCGAATAGCCCCGATCGAAGAAAAGGGTCTAGTTCAAAACCCGAGATGAGTCTATCAACATTCCGGGGTCTCTGATTGTCAGTTTTAAAAGACAGAAAAAAAGACACTCTAATTCTAAGAAGTGGTCACCCACTCGAAAAACTCTGGCCTAGTTCCACGTTTTTCAACATTTTCATGTACGATTTTGAGTGGGTCCGGTCCAAAAAATGAGGCAATACAAAACTGCCACGGAATCTCATTGCACTTTGAATTGAACCATCGTAGGATGGTTCCACTCTTTCGATGGGCAGTTCTGGTTGTTCGCAAGTGTGTGCAGATGGTCTCTTTTCCACGCTTGTCACACGATTGATGGTGCACTGGTGCTGTTCTCGTAATTGAACGTTATTCAATTGCACGGAGTGAATTTTCCATCTTATTCTGAATTTCCCTGATTCAATTCCGTCTTAACATTGCTTTACATAAATAAACAATCTAATATTTTCTTTTATTCACATAAAAAATGATTTTTTTTTGTCTTTTAAAAAAGTTAATAAATGTCGTTTTTATTCTACGAGTTATTTTTTATCTTTTTTTTATTTCTGATAATTTATATAAAAAAATTTCATGGAAAAAGTATTGTGACAAAATTTGATTGTAATCTGACAAAATGTTGTAGATAGTCGATATTTGTTCTCTGAGCAGTCAGAGGCGGACTTGCGGTCAATCCGTCGAACAAAACAAAATCCTAAACTTAGTTTTCTAAGAACTTTAAAATTACATTAACAACAGTTTAATGGCCACCGCTTTGTATAATTTTCTTTCAGCTCTGAGAATTTATTACGAAATGAAAAAAGCTAACCAAACATGTTTAGCAGCACTCAACATAAATCAAAATGAACACACAAGCTAAGGAAAATTTCTTTGAATTTGAATTTAAAACTACTACTAAATATGCAACAAAAATTCTCAAGTTTTAAAATTTTTAACACATCCAATTTTTTTAAAAAAATTAAATAAATTTGTAATTGTATGTTCCTGCATCATAAGGTCACTTATTCATGTTTGTAAAGAAAATTTTCTGTTGATGCAACAAATTATGCAACAGCATGTACAAATTTCTGTTGAAAGTGAAAGCGATGAAACTGATGTTTGATGACAGGTATCAGGATTGTACTAACAAATTTTGTTAAATGAAAGGCAGAGCTTAAATTAAGCATAGAAAATAAAATAAGCTTGTCAAGAGTAAATGGGAGGAGTTCTCACGAACAACTGTACAAATTATTTTAATTTTACATAATAAACATAAAAAACTAAAAAAAAAATTAAAAAAAAATATATAAAAAAAAAATCTCGCATCTCATCCATGTTTGTTGATGGAATCGTGTGGTGCGTGTACTCGTTTTCCATCCTCATCATCAATTATTGAAACATACAAAGGCGCGTGCGGGCCATCAGTGACACCGCTATGTATATCTGGTAATAAATAAATTAAAGGCGACTTTTCTTTTGTCTTTCACCCTTATTAATAAACGAGGACAAAAGCAACCTTGCCTTTATGGACATTGCGATTATTCTCACAAAAGATCGTGTCGCAACACATTTATCTTGTTTCGCCAATTTCCAACGTCGTAAACCCCTCCTAAAGATTTAATAAATAAACAAACTTTCCTGCATCTCGTCGCGTGATCAAATAATGTCTCTCACAACGTTCACCCCTTGTTTTTCCCCCGCTCTTTTTACTCTGATTCCACAAATAAGCCGTGACGCCAACGCGACGTCGCATTGTGATTAACTTAGCTCATGTTGACATTCCACTTTGATGTTAACGGAGCCAATTTTCCGAGCAACTCGCATGCACAAATATAAACGCACACAACCATTGCGGCAAAAAACCGTCCACGGATGGTTAATTTTTCAAGATGATTACTTGCCTTCACTGACATTTACCATCGAAAAACGGTAAAACATGCACATTCTGAGCATCTTCTGACAGGTGCACAATTTTTAAACCTAAATTTTATCTAAAGACCCTTTTGTGGCAGATTCTATCTTAATTAGAGGTATACGACATATCTACAAATCTGGGCTCATTTCTTTCAGGTAAACAACACCTTTACTTTCATTTAACAGTTACCAAGACGACTACTAACAAGACCTATTTATAAACTAAAATTATTAACGTTATATAAATCTAATATAACTACTATGGTAGCATGACTGTCAGTCCCAAGGTAAACGCCCAAGTCGATTATTCTTGTATTTATCTAACCACAACTAGAATGCAAGTAGCTAATTAAAGTAAATTACTCATTTTCGCTCTGTATTTTTCCTAGCAGTTTGTTTAAGCTTACCGTGCAAAAAAAGCCTTTTGTTTGTTACTTGATGTCTAGATCTATCGACCCTCAATCCCTTACCACATTGTACATTTTACATGTTACATGTTACATTTTACATGTTAATGATATTAATTAAATGCTAATTTTTATTACGTTATTTTTTTTAAAAAACATTTTGTTCATCCTGCCCGCGAAATTAAATTAAATTAATTTGCTTGATCCTTGATTTGGACAGACAGCCGAGAAAAACCATAGCAAGCCTTGTTAGTTGTTAGTTGTTCCTGCCATTGAAACAGTACTATAAATCAGACAAAAATAGAGCCCCCTATTGAAATCATCTTAATGTCCAATACTGATAAATTCTGTATTCAAATGTGAACAGGTGATCATCATGGTGAGTCGTTCCTATTTTATACTTTATAGTGTGGAATTTTTGGGAAAAGAGAAACACAATAGGTGGTGCAGCAGTCGTGGTCATGTAGACGTGACCACTCAATTAACGAATCAGAAGTCAGTTAGAGCTTATCTTGTCTTATCATTATTTTCTGTGTATAATCCTAGTTTTTAGTTAATAAAATCACTCAAGTTTTAATCTTGACTTGGTTTCATCAAACTGAAAGATTAGTTTACATCAGAAGTGGGATGAACAGCATGAAATTGCGACAGAAAAGGTATTGTATGGGAAAATTTTTTTTAATCAGCGCAGAGTCATCGAGACCATTCAGAAACAGAAGGCGGCGAAAATTTGATCAAAAGAAGAGAAAATCAAACGGAGCCAAAAATGAATAGGATGGACGCAAGGGCGATTTTAGCGATGATCGATAATGAAGTTTTACCGGCGATAGAAAATCTAGAAGCACTAAAAATTCCATATCTCAAGGACGATTACGAAGTCAGTAAACGTACCGACATTTAAAAGAAGAAAGGGAAAAATAGCGTGGGACATTTATGGCCAGTTAAGAGAGAAATTCACTCCAGATGACAAACTGGCCGACAATGACGTCATAATCAAAGTTGAGATAGAAGAAGTAAATATCGGAAATTTGAAAAAAGGAATCACGGAGAAATTAAACGTTGCCGAAAAATCATCGTCTATTGAAGAGGCGCTTACGAAACTAATGGATATAATGGCGATCAAAGAAAAAGGAAATAGCGATTCAAACCAAGAAACAAAAAATACGACGAAGTTGCCAAAATTTTCGGGCGAAAAAGGACAAATACGGACGGTATCGGAATGGATAAAAATTGTAGACAATTACGCAAAGGACTACAATTGGACACAGACGACAAAAATAGTAAACGCGGCAGCAGCATTGACAGGGACGACGCGGGTTTGGCAGGAAAACATCAGTGAACATCATAGAAACTGGTACGATTGGTCAACAGCTTAAAACGCAATTTTCCGAACCAGAGATTGACGCTAGCAGAAAAACAAGCAATGTTAAACGCACGGCAAAAATTTGACGAAACCACAGAAGCCTATTTATACAAAAAATGGGCGCTCTGTGAGAAATTCAGAATGGACCTCAGCAAAGACGGGCTAGTAAATCAGTTAGTGATGGGACCCGTGTTTTTAGTGAGATACAACATCATTGGTTATTTAATTTCCGACGTAAAAAAGATGGAAGCGAAATTTATTAAACAAAAACCGGAAGTGAAGCTGAAAACAGCAGTGATAACAGCAGGACCGGCGAAAGAGAAAATTTTCGCATAGAAAATCGTCGAATGTTTCAAGTGTATAGAGGAAGGGCACGTATCATCCAATTGTATGAACGAGCCAAAATGCAAGATTTGCAGGGAAACGGGGCATGTGGCGGGCGCGTGTCCAAAAGCAAAATGCACCACGTGCCAGGAGATGGGACACATAGCAGTGAAATGTGCAAAATCAAAATGCTACAACTGCGATAGGATCGGGCACATTTCTTTCCATTGCAAATAACCCAACGAGCGAAGAGAGGGAGGCCATGATGTCGAAATTTTTGTCAAAAATGATTTCAGCAGCGCAGCAAAAAGAAATAGATACGATGATTAGGGAGTTAGAAGAAGCAGGTTTTATAAAAAAATCAAGTAGTCCGTTTAATAGTCCGATTGTAGTAGTGAGAAAGCGAAATAGAGAAATCCGAATTTGTATTGATTTTCGATTTTTAAACGAAGTGACGATTAAACAGCATTTTCCGTGTGGAGGAAATATTCAATGGAACGCACAAATGAACGATTTTTTCCGTATTTGACCTGGCTGCAGGTTATTACCAAGTTGAGTTAACTGCCGAGGCGCAAGTAAAAACCGCGTTCTCGACAATGTCAAATAAATGGCAGTTCATGCAAATGCCATTCGGGCTTGTGAACATGCCATTCGTCTTCAATCGAATGATAGAGATGGCATTCGGCCATCTTCCAAGAGAAATATTGCGACGCTATATGGACAACTTGTAAACAGGAGCAAAAGCCATCGAAGAAATATTTTTGAAAATGCAGAAATTATTCGAAGTACAAAAATCGAAATTAACGTTAAAATTAGACAAATGTCACTTTTTATGCAGCAAAGTAAATTTATTGGAGTTAAGGTTAACAGCAGAAGGATTAAAACCAGGGCTGGAGATAACAAGCGCAATTTGTAATTTCCCAACTCTGGTTGACGTTAGAAGTGAGAAGTTTTTTAGGTCTTTGCGGTTATTTTCAACGATTTATTTCACATTACGCGACGAAAACAAAACCACTAACGAGAATGACATAGAAAAACGAAATTTTTAATTGGAGTAGCAAGTGCAAATTAGCTTTTGAAAATTAAATTAACGAATTGATTTCAGCACCAATTTTAAAAATTTTCGATAATACGCAGACATGTGAAATTCACACAGATGAGTCACAAGAGAGTTTAGGGGCTGTATTAATGCAGTATGACGAGAAAGGGGTTTTACATCCGGTAATCCATGCAAGTCGGACGACATCGGATTGCGAGCAGCGATATCACTCCACCGAGTTAGAATTATTGGCAGAAGTTTGGGCAGTGGGACAATTTCAAATGTACGTGTACGGTGGAGAGTTTACGATTGTTACGGACTGAGAAGCAGTTCAATGCGGTTTGAAAAAAAAAGAGTTAACACCGAGAATTAGAAGTTGGATACTTTTATTATCCGAATATAATTTCAAAACGATTTATCGACCGGGTTAATAATGGGGCACATCGACGCATTGAGCAGAAACGTGGAAGTTAGTCGAAATACGGAAACCAAGTTAAACAAAGTTATGAGGAGATTACACGTTAATCAAATAAAGTTAATTGGGGGCTATTGGTTGGAAGCGGCGCAAGAAAGCGATCTGAAGTGTAAATCAATTCGAGACGCATTGTTAGGTGTGACGTTAGCAAACCAATGAGACAGAAAATGACAAAATTCGTATTAAAAAATCAACAAGTGTGTTTTGTTTTGAAAGAAAAAGGAAGGGATGGGACAAGGATGTTAATGTACTTGCCAAAATCAATTCGGCGACAAACAGCACGAGAAATACACGAGTTATATGCGCATCCAGTGATCGACGAAACAATTGACGCAAAGATTTTGGTTTCCGTGCATGCGAAAATTTGTAAAAGAGGTCATTGGGTCGTGTGTGAATTGTTTAATGTTTAAGGAGCCAGAGGAAGACGACCTGGAGCACTTAACATTATTATTCGGGAAAAAATACCGTGGCACACTGTACATTTGGACCACGTAGGTCCATTTCCGAGAAGTAATGAATTCCGTCATGTGTTAGTCGCAACGTGTAATTATTCGAAAATTACATTTTTAAGAGCAGTACGATCAATGAGCGCGATCGAAACTTGTAAAAAATTAAGAGAACTGTGTGCGAAAATGTGGATTCCAACGAGAGTAATCACGGATCGAGGAACTGCATTCAAAAACAGTTTTTTTACCGAATTGTGCAAAGAATTAGAGATTAAACATATTTTGACGTCAACGAAGAACCCTTGAGCAAACGGACAAATCGAAATAATGAATCGAACGCTTGTACCAATGCTAGCAGGATATACGGTGAAAGATGACAAGAGCGTTTGGGCAAGGTTTTTAGAAAAAGTGGAAATAGCGTTAAATTCTCATATAAATCGTAGCACCGGGAAAACACTGATGGAGATTTTATTTGGATTCCAACCAAGAACGAAATTAGCAGCGATGGCGATCTCAGACGCAGACGAAGAGGAAATTCGATTCGACGAAATTCGAAACGAGGCGCACGAATCTTTATCAAAAGCGCAAATTTGTCAGAAAAAAGCACACTGTACATTTGGACCACGTAGGTCCATTTCCGAGAAGTAATGAATTCCGTCATGTGTTAGTCCCAACGTGTAATTATTCGAAAATTACATTTTTAAGAGCAGTACGATCAATGAGCGCGATCGAAACTTGTAAAAAATTAAGAGAACTGTGTGCGAAAATGTGGATTCCAACGAGAGTAATCACGGATCGAGGAACTGCATTCAAAAACAGTTTTTTACCGAATTGTGCAAAGAATTAGAGATTAAACATATTTTGACGTCAACGAAGAACCCTTGAGCAAACGGACAAATCGAAATAATGAATCGAACGCTTGTACCAATGCTAGCAGGATATACGGTGAAAGATGACAAGAGCGTTTGGGCAAGGTTTTTAGAAAAAGTGGAAATAGCATTAAATTCTCATATAAATCATAGCACCGGGAAAACACTGATGGAGATTTTATTTGGATTCCAACCAAGAACGAAATTAGCAGCGATGGCGATCTCAGACACAGACGAAGAGGAAATTCGATTCGACGAAATTCGAAACGAGGCGCACGAATCTTTATCAAAAGCGCAAATTTGTCAGAAAAAAGCGTTTGACCGTCATCGAGAACCTAATAAGGTGTTTAAAGAAGGGGAAATTGTGGTTTTAAGAAGAAAAGCAATCGCAATACAAGAGAAAGCTGAGAAATTATCAAGCTTGTATCGTGGACCACTGAAAATTGGACGAAAAATCTCAGATACGGTCTATGAGATTCAGACCTTCGAAAACCCACCAAAATACAAAGTAACAGCCCAGTGGACCCGTTAAAGAGGTGGGAGGTAATGGACGACGTAGGAAAGAGCAATGGTGAGCAGTTGCGAGTCGGAGGACGACGCTGTGTGAGCTTGAGTCCTCGCAACTCATGTAGTCAAATGGTTGAATGTGGAATTTTTGGGGAAAGAGAAACACAATAAGTGACGCAGAAGTCGTGGTCACGTAGACGTGACCACTCAATTAGCGAATCAGAAGTCAGAGCTTATCTTATCTTATCTTTATTTTCTGTATATAATCCTAGTTTTTAGTTAATAAAATCACTCTTAAGTTTTAATCTTAACTTGGTTTCATCAGTAGCTGAAAGATTAGTATACAATACCTAAAAAAGACCATTTTCTCACTAAAGATATATAATTCCATACATTTATCTTTTAAGCTCAATAAATCCCTACAATATTTAGGTCATATTTAAAAAAATAAATAAAAAAAGCCGAAAAGAAAACAAAGAAAAAGTACCCACAGTAGAAATATTGCGCAATGAACAATCGCACTACAATAAAATATTGACATGACGAGTTGCAATGCTGCGTTTAGAGCCTTTCCTTGTTCCTTACATTTATTTCAGTCGTTAATAAAAACTGGTGCTTGTCGTGTTTTGAGAATGCACCACGTGCGTATTATCAATCAGTGTCAACTTCAACTGCTTCACTTTTTTATCTTTGATAATCCTTTCAAACCCACTTTCACCCCTTTCATTTCACGGAGAAAACATTTGGCCTAGTGTGTGTGTGAGAGAAGCTTCCCTACTGCTTTCCCAATCAAAACTATTCCTTCAAGAGACGAAAAATAGAATTCGCAGTGCCAAAACAATCCTTATTGGATAAGTTCTCGTCCCGACACGTTTCAACAAAAACAAATTTGTCATTTTCACTGCTCTCAAAATTCCTTTTGCTTTCACATTCGATTGTGCCACGTCACAACATTACACTCTTCACACGAGCAGAGTGAAGAGCGTCATTTGGCTGCAAATTGCACCTGCTGCGAAATTGTCACTCGCCTGCTACACCGATAAATTCACTTTGCATGTTTAATGAAATACCACCCACCATCTTGAGGGTGAATGCTCCTCCGCCCTTCCCGCTACTCACTTTGCGTACATCTTTATATTTATTTATTATTTTTATTTGTACCCTATAAAACTTTTATTAAATTAAGAATCCGGTATAGGAATTGACCCTAAGCAAACACTGAACACGCTGCACATGGGAACAGTGTCATTGCACTCGGCACTAGGTCCACAGCTGCAAAACGTAATTATTGCTAGGCAAAGCAAACAATTACGTTCAGACTAACTTGCATCCTTTATTCCACCATTCACATCCTCCGGGAAATGAAGATAAAGAAGACCAATACAAAATACAAATTACAAAAGAATTAACAACTGCCAGAAAGCCAATTATGATATCTCAAAACTATTGCTGTTGTTCAGGATAGTTTAACAATAGCTTACGTACAAGAAGACATTTTTCTCAACAGTGATCCCATAAGTCCTAAGCTTACCATCAAATAAAATTTTCAAAGAGATAATACATAAATAATTGTGGTCGTTTTCTCAGATAACAATTAATTTAAGAACTTTTAATAATTAAAACAAGCTGAAATAGAAACATTTTCTAATACTCTCCATTATAATCCCCTGAATTTTAATAAATTAAAAAATAAATAAAATTTCCACCAGTCAATCGAGATCTGATCTGATTCGCCATTCACTTGTTTGCCAATTACAACTACTCCATCATGATAACACACATCCTTTTAACAACAAAAAAACTCTAAAATCGCCTTATACAACAAATTCAATACTTCTCTCCACCTATCAACAATCTCTTGCAGACTTGTAACTTCAGGGCAATATAAAAAAAATTGTAAAAAAAAAAAATAAATAAATAAATAAATTCTTGTCCTTGGATTTGTTCCTTTTCCCCATAGGAATGAGCACCAAACTCTTCTCACGCTGGTAGCCAATTAGGTGCTCGTTCTGTCGACCTCATCAAGGTGGGACGAGGATTTTCCAATAAATAAAAAAATATATATAAAGGGGGTGCGTGAAAAGTAAAGAAAAAAAGTTTTTTTCCCTTGCCGTGAAATGAACAGTGAATTGAAGACCAGTGAAGCAGTCTTGCACTCGTCCAAGAAAGCACTGCGCACACGACGTGCAAAGGGAGCAAATATTCGACTTGTGTTCCATGATGAGGCGTCAGGTGAATCAAACTATGCACTTCTAAAAAGTGCCAAAAAAAGTAAGAAAAAAAAATCTCTTCCTTCCTCCTCCTTGTATATTGTTTTTGAAAACTTACAATTATATTCACAACCACCAAACATTAATCTCGAATCGATTTTTTTTATTGACCAATCTACTTTTCAATTGGGAATACCCACCTGCCACTGATTACACCATTACAAGTTTGCCCCAATTCTTTCACCGTCTACTAAATTAAAATATAAAAACATAAAACATATATCTTTTCCTTATTAAAAAAATAAATTTAAAAAAATAAATAAGCTCTTCAAACTACACTTTGTTACAAATGAGCAGTAATTAAGACAAAACGTCTCCTCACTAATATCACATTAAACCATATTTTAATTTTAAGGCCTAAATTGAGTATACAGTATAATAAAAAAAATATAAAAAATTAAAATCTAAAAAAAAAATAAGTTTGGTCTTTTGTTACAAACCAAAAGTCAAAATGTTATACTTTTTTTAAATATATTTTTATTCTTACAACAAAAACACAAAATATAAAGAAGAAAAAACCATACACAGCTGTGACCTCAAAGATTACTATGTGATCAATCAATGTGACGTAGCTTGGACAGACCATAAAAGGACACGTAAAAAGACGAAGAAGCTTTGGTGGCAAAGCAACGCGACACGATAAAGACAAATGACTGGAGCCATTATCACGCACCAGTCACGTGGTTGTCACAAATAGAGCACTAAGTATTTTTACCAATGGACGGACAATCAGTCACTTCTAGTGGTCTAACCACTAGAGTACGACGATCCAAGAATGGGGAAAGAAACGAGCATAATAGAAACCAGTGACATGCGACTAAGATCTTTTTCTCTTGTATGCCTTGAATTATTCAAACTCGCATCACATCTGCTTTACTACAAACCTCATATGATTGCAAAAACAGACAAAGCTACATCCCTGTACATTAAATTTGTATACGATACAACAAAGTAAAAGCTTCTTACGGATTAAACAACCAAAAACACAACTTAAAACTTTAAAACAAGACTTTTGAATACGATTTAGAAATCAGTCACAAACTTTTATGGCAACAACATATGCTACCAACTTCAAACTCCAGGTCTCGATGCCAATGTAGGGCACTACAGAATAACAGACTGCTCCTTGCATGGCATAATAATAGCGTGGATAAGTATTCTGCCTTTGGAATCATGGCCATATTAAGTCGAAAATGCAAATACAAATTTCCATACATTCCCAATTTGAGTTAACACGAATATGCTGCACTGCCCATTGACAAATGGCGTTAAATCAAGGCAATAGAATAAGTAATGTAATCAAATTATTTCTGTAAAGAACTTACCAAACTCATAAATTATCCTTTTTCACACATCACTTTCAGTCATCTTCCATCTTAATTTATAAAAATTTATAAATTGTTCAGTGTTCCATAGTTTCAATGATTTATGACACTGATGAGTGAGTGATATCACGCAAAGCAATCTAAAATGTCTATACGAATAAGAAAAAATTCGTGAAGCTTTTATACCGCACAATAAATAAAACCTTTTTCAAATCTATTACACCCAACCGGTACCTAATTTAGCCGGTCTAACATTCAAACTTGAAAAATCGTATTAATGCAGCAAATCCCAATTGTCAAATTCGAAAAAGCAATGCCGAGAATAAAAAAGAAAAGGAAGAGAGAGAGAGAGAAAAGAATGAAGTCAAGAGAACCTTATATATTCAATCACAAAGAAAATTGGAATGAGACTCTTGTCAGAAGAGCCCATGCCCTCCCCATTAGGATGGCCAACCTGAGAAGAATTTTTCCCAAAGGCCCACCTTCAATTGTGGCAATTTCTAGCACTGCTCCAAAATGATAATGATTCCCAAGCAACGATTCAATCCGGGGAAAAGACAGAAATGTAATATGGATAGACTTTCGCTTCTACGCACTGCACTCATTTGCTGCCAATTCACTCAGACTCTCAAAACTTATCTTTTCAAATTACTTAATTGAACACACATTGACTACTGATGCAGATCGATAAACTTCCTCCATTCCTTTAATCAATATCATAATTAACGTCGACACTAAACATTTGCTAAACTTCGACAAAACACCTGTCAATTTTTCTCTTTCAATTTTTTTTTTAAAAATAATAAAAAAAATCAATTTAAACCAAATGTCCAAACACGACTATAAAAAGAGGAAGGAAAAAAAACAGCCAAGTTTCTATTTATTTCCCCCCTCTCCCCAACCCCTCCAACATTTTCTATCGGCACTACCAGGAGAAACCAATCTATGAATGTAATACTTTCAAGAGCGGACCTGCCCCTCATCCACGCGATGACAAGCGAAGAATAATTTCAGCGAAGCTTCACAGTATTTTCATTTTATAAAAGAACGGACACGTCAAAGCCAAAAGATCATTCGTTTTACAGCCACGATTCTCTAGACATACGTGAGTGAGCCAGGTGCGTGAGCACACCCACTAACAACTACTGACCCTCTTATTTCAATTAATTGATCAGCTGATTGTCATTCTCCCCTCCCTGTACACCCCACATGTACCAGGAAGAAGTAAGCTCTTCAATAAGCTTCCCTGTTCCTGCCAATGTTACAGTGAAATGTATTTTTTATTATAACTCACGCTAGGGCACCACCAGAATATAGTTCGACATTATTTTCTTTCTGGATGAATTATTTAAGCTTTAACTTCCATAAAAAATTATTCGAGGAATTTTATTTTCCACGAAATGTGTTAAATATTAATATTTTTAGAAAAATTAAATTCATTTTCATCGCGGTTAATAATCTGGTCCAGTTTATTGATAAATTCACTTTAATCAAGATAAGCTTAAGTAAGATTTGCATTGGAAACTCGTGCGAGCATAGTAGATGTGCATCATTGATTGAAACATAAGCATTTCGTGGTAGCACTTATGATCTGTGAAAACAAGCTGCTGCTTTCCAAAATAAAATAAGAAAACAACCCAATTAATAATGCAGCATAAGCCTCATATTGAAATCAATACGACATTTTAAATGGTTGCTACGGATAAGATAACAAACAGCCATATCCACATAATTAAAAAAGAATACAATCATATTTTTTTCTATTAAAAAAAATCAAAATTAAAAAGCAACATTAGGTTATTTTTTTCCTTTCATACGAAAGTCTAAATACTAAATTTTTTTTTTTTAAAAAAAAAAAAATTTAAGTAACATGAATTAATCAATCAAAAACCTAGCTAACTAAAAACACGAATTGAAATTGAAATTCTCGGAATATAAACAAGGAAAACTGCAAAAATATTCAATAAACCACATGCGGTTAAAATAAAATAAAAGATCACTGCAGTTACTAACGGAACCAGAATGTAGATGAAGGCGTAATTCGATCCACTTTTACTCGCTCTGAATTTTGACTCATTTCGAAAATAAAAACACATTTCTTTTAATAATGCTTAGTTCTAATTTATTTTCTATTACATTTTTTTGCAACTAAAATTAATAAATAATAAATTCGCCACTGTCTCGTTTGTTCTTAGTCTCTTCAAATCAAATTTCCCATTAGTTCTATTTATACAAACTTATCTTTAATATTGATTTGTACATTTAAATTGTTCCACTACAATTTGAAGCCCAAACACATCTATAAATAATAATCCAATCCATTTTTTACAAAAAAAAATTAATAAATTAAAAAAAAAAAAAAAAAAAAAACCAGTAAACTCACAACGCGCCTATTTTTAAAATAATCAATTTAAGTACATTTATCAATATTAAATCTCGCCACAAATTGACAGGAGTCAAGCCAATGCTCTTCAATAATGGAAGTAGAAATCAATATACTATCCTCACTCATATTTTACAAACATAACATTAAAACACACAAAACAAAACTACTGTTCAGTTCCCGAGCATATATCGACCGTATACAAAATACTCTATACATATCAAATAACTAAATAAATAAATAAAATTTCTCTTTCTTGAAAACAACAACAACAACAACAACACAAATTGTGGCAATGTATTTCCGTGTAACGGCGAAATCTTCCCTTAAACGAGCAGCTCGGAATCCTTAAGGTCTTATGAGGCGCGACCGATATTGCTTTCTTAAACGTACGACCGTCCTTTCAGAGGTAAAGCGTAACTGACTCACGGGACACGGTCGGGGAAAAAGGGGGATTGTATAAGAGACTGTTTGTCTCTCACCCCAGTTTAATTTGGAAGACAAAATGACTTTGAGTTACGCCTTTGTTTATTCATTCGAGATCGAACGACTGGTCCGAAATGGCGCTCAAACGAGTGGGAGGTTTGCCGTGCAGAACTGGTCTAACACGATGATGGAAATAGCCACGCTTGCCTAACGAACCTTAAACGACTTTAAAGGTTATAAAATTACTTGGTGGGAAATACCATTGGTAAAGGGAATCGCTTTTGGAATTTAAGTAGAAGAGCGGATGGTGGTTGAATGAGTGCAGCTACGTCTCATCCCATTTCCTTCTCTTGTTTCCAAGCATTTTCTCAAACGATTCCACAAAAAAATAAAAACCACAAAACGAAGAACATCACAAATTTATATTCTATGATATCCAAAAATCTTAATTATTTTTATTAGAAAAATGTTTAATAAAGTGAGGTTTTCTAGATATTCCAAGTATTTAGCAGTTTTATAACCTCAAACAAAATTCAAAATTTAATTTTAAATTAAGTCATTTTTATTGAAATATGCAATAACTGCGCCATTCCTGTGCCTTTGGGTTTGTCGTTCGAAAATAATTCAATATTGTACCCATCTATACTCGTTATTAGACGTGGGCGGCACAGTGCAATGGTCGTCTCAGTGCTGGCTCTTAACTCGTAAAACCACCTGGTTGCTAAATCAATTATCAGTCGTTGCAAAATGCATAACAATTGCCGCCAGAGAATCTTACAATGTAAAAAAAAAATTCAATTTCCATATTTTAAATTACCATTTAACAAAAATTTAAAATTTAGAAATAACTTTTCATTTAATTTACATTCTAAAAATTCAATTTACTTGCTAATGTTAAACTTTCCACCAAAACAATTAAAACATAACCCAATACCCGCTTAACATATAAACAAATTCCTCTTCTCGAAAAACATAACCAAGCAAACACAATACCGTAATTTCTCGTTCTATAAATGACAAAAAAAAAAAAATCAACTCAACTCAACATAAAAAAGTAGCAACAAATTATACACTTTACACCCACGCAACAATTTTCTCTCAATAAATTCCATCCGCTTTTTTTTTTTAATACAAACGACGTGGTAGTAAATTGTAGAGTTTATACCCTTGTCAATTATAGGAGTAATCAAGTTGAAGAGCGCAAACAACGGAGGATAAATTGGTACATTGCAAGAGACATTCTACACAGAGGTAAAATTGCCTTACCCAAACTTAGCTAATCTATTAAAATGCGGGCAAATTATGACGCACAAATTACACAGCCGCGTTCCTTTTTATTTCCTCCCGTTCCCCCAAAACAAACGTGTCGTGTCGAAGCCACGCACCGTCAACACACGACCACTTTTTCCGCTCTTTTTATTTTATCGTTAATCTAACAACAAAATTCATATCTATTTTTTTTATTTTTATTTTTATTTTTTTTTATTTATTCTA
Source organism: Strigamia maritima (assembly GCA_000239455.1). NCBI lineage: Eukaryota > Metazoa > Arthropoda > Chilopoda > Geophilomorpha > Linotaeniidae > Strigamia > Strigamia maritima. The sequence goes on along the minus strand of JH431845.1, from coordinate 597,188 downwards.
CAGGAATCTCTTAGTCATGCCCACGATTTTCGAGTGATGAACGTGAAAGGTTTTTTTTTTTTACTCGGCTCCCTATCGATTTTGATTGAAATCCGTCACTTCCCTGTTGGATGGTTTAAATAAGGAGCAGAGCAAAACTTGTTCCATTTCCACTTGTCATGCATTTGTGACATAAATAAATTATGGCCTCTCGTGGAATTGCGCAATGCAAATTAAACACTACCACGACGCCAATTCCAAACTCTGCACCGCAATTCCCAACAGCTCGCAACTTCAATTTCAGCCCACGTATAATCAACTAATTTCGCTAAGTCCCTTTTCTATATGCTTCTCCTAAGTCGCTCAATTGCAGAAAGTCCATAGCTTCTTCAATCATTTAATTGCACTTTGCAAATACTCTCTTTAACATGTTATGATAAATCATCTTGGTGCATGCATTTCGATTTTCTCATGTTTTTTCGAGTTCGTGCTACCACTGGTAGCGATTGCGAGTACAGATTAAAGATCTTGTAAACCTGATAGTGCAAAATCCCTTTTAGTGACCCTCAGATGCGAAAAAAATCGAATTCCAACTATCTAATTAATGGAAAGTTATTCTAAGTTGTCTCTTAACAGCAAATGTAAATTAAACGTTGTTTTTTTTTGTGTGTGAAACTTATCTTACCTGTGTTTAAAATGAATAAAATCATGCTCGCGGGTTATCCGTGACACAAAAATTGTACAAAAAATTACGGAACTTTTATGAAATATCACATAATTCAAGATCTCCCTTATTTGCTTTATTATACGCCATACATATCTGTATTTCTGTAAACAAAAACAAAATTCGAGCCTTTACCCACCCAAACTTTACTAATGCTTTATATTATAAAAGTACCACATGTTTCAACGATTTAACATGATGATCTCATCATGTGCAGAATTTAAATTTAAAATTACATTAATGACTATTCTGTGATTGTTCTCCATCCCTCTGGAAAATGTTTTAAATATTATCAAATTAAAATTATAAGACCTAATTACAATTTCATATCTATTAAAAATAATAAATGTTAATAAAATCTCGAAATCTTTTTAAAATAAATAATTAAAAACTGAATGCATTTTCCCGAAAATCCCACTTTAATCTCCGCGTTTCCAAAATTGTATTCACAAACTCCCACCAACCAACCCCCCCACCGTAAAATAAAAATCTTTTATTAAATAAACCCAACACTCTTAGATGAACGCTGCCCCTTTGTTCCCAAATTTCAAATCATTTCGCATGTACACTTCAAATTTTTCATTCAATCGATTTGCAAATGATTGAAGTTCTGCCTCCTTTGCCAACATCTCGGACTTCTCGGCCAGCACCATGGCCGTTATCTGGAGCGAGGCCAAATCATCTTTCATCAATTTCACTTCCCGGCCCAGAATCAGGTTCGCCAGATTAGATCTTGAAAAGGAACTTTGCAAAAATCCTCTTGTTACTAACACACTCCTTACAGCCAAGAAAAATACTTGCACATTACTCGCTGACCCCAATCATCAAACTCATTCCTCTAACAAACCCTTCATTTTTTTCCCGCGTCCCCTTTTGCAAGTCGGTGGCACACACGGTGACAGTCATCAGTAACTCAAAATGAAATTGTTGATCCCCAGTGAGTCTTCCTCGTTTCTCTTAGCTCGAAGGCTTATTGGCTGCTCTTGGACACCTTCCGAAAAAGTGCTCCCCCACCCCCACTCTCCCCTAGCAAGCCTTCGCAGCATGGAAATTATTCTACAACTTGAAAAGTCATTTGAAGGAGATTAGTTTCCGATGTTCGTGGGCCCACAGCCTCGATGCCAAGTTATTAAAGTGCTGGAGGCTCCTGGCAACCTCCATAATGGGACTGCATCTTGAATTTTTTCGCGGCCTTCCTTTGATTCCGACCAAAGCGGAAAAGATGTGGAGGAAGGGGTTGGGTGCAGATAGAGAAGGGGGGGAGAAAGAAAAAGAGGTGGAGTATGGAGAGAAACGCTACCGCTGCGTTTGCCGCCATTAAATTGGAAAACTTCACCTGTTCAAAATGTGTGAGCAGGCGAACCATTCATGCGCGCTTGATATCAATATCCCTTCATAAGTGCACCAACAGCGCATACTTAATAAATCAAAGTATTTCCAATGCGCGCACACACATTCCAAACTGGGACTCGGCGCCTAGCATAAGGAATAATAAGCAGACTCGAGTTTTCGGCAGCTGCCACCGTATTCACTTCCCAATTGAATTGCACCCGAGTCCAAAAATCCATACACTTGTTTGCAAGAGCTCCCCCCAAATAAAAATGTATGAAAAAAAATAAACTGTTCCATTCAATGGTCGGGTGTAAATCGCATCTCCACAAAACGAGTACAAACACCACTTTCCACACACTCGGCAGGCGGCCATTTTGTTTTACGCCATCGACCACGCTCCCAGGGCCCAGAGCCGAGCTGCACTTGCTGTCTGTCAAAATGCCTGTTCATGACAGTTAGCACTCGCGGTGATTTAAGTCCTCTCTCCTTCTTGGCCTTGTGGAGTGGAATGGGTAGCAATCACAATCTTGGGATTGGGACGCCGCTATCAAAGAACTAGTGATTGATTGCACATTACACTTTGCGCGCACTGTATACAACCACTCCTACACATGCGTCTTCGCATCCGCACTTCTTTTCTTAGTACTAGTTAAAGGTTTATGTCGTAGAGAACAAAAATCAATTTAAGAGAATTCATCATGTTGATCTCTCGATATAAAATGAAAAATCAATATTTTTTTGTCCATCACTTTAGGTAATTTAATATGAGATATATATAAGTTGAAGATAAAAAAAAAAACGCTTAGAGAGTGTAAAATGATATTGCGAGCCGGTTACAGGAAGACAGCATGAAGAGAGTGAGATTAAGTTGAGATTATCCGCAATTGATACATCACCATTTATTACCGTTTCAATGGGAATCGAGCGTGAAAAAAATGTTCCTGTGCTCTGTGGGACGCCTCAATTAAACAAAGAAAACTCATGACAATGGCACCATATGCACTGGTTCTCAGTAACGTCAAAGTACATATAACCGATGTTAATAATTATAATTTATACATAAAAAAGTACTTCAAATAACTAGACAAATGAAAATTATATTAAAAGTATTAAAAATAAAGTTGCTGTGATAAAATGAAATTACATCTGTGAAATGAACGCAACTTTTGATCTTTTTTGACCCTTTTAGTACCAAATTGAAACCATGATGTTTCCTTCCAAGTTTTGGCCTACGATACGCTGTCCAAAGTCATATATCATTCCTACAATCATGAAAACCAAACCCAACTTAATTTGCTTGACCACAAGTGCCTTCAAAGCAAGTAACAACAAATGATGGCAATAAAGGTCGTCGCCAGTGCAATTTTTGCCTCTAATGCATAAATTAATCGTAAAATCCAGGATAAAATAGACTATTTTTACTGCAAATATTTCCAGACTTAATTATGGCCACATCTTATAACCACTTAACCACATAATAATCTCAAAAATAAACATTAAATTAAATTAATACCGGTAACTAACGACTAAATCTTCATTTAAAAAATAAAAAATAAAAAAACTTTACATTCTTCACACACTACTATTGTGGCCCCAATTTCCTCTCTAACCAACTCATCAGCACTAAACACATAAAAAGAATAATTAGCACTAATAAAGCAGTATCGATCGTTGTGCACAAAAATGTTTACTTTATAAATATTTTAATTCTAATAAACTCTTTAATAATAATAATAATAATAAATTCTACATTTTCTTTTCATCATTAATTTTACACCTTACCTGTAATAAAATTTTTTTTTACTTACTTTAAAAATAAAAAATAAAAAATTCTTTCAAGTTGAAGACCTTCATCCAACTCCCACTCCAACCATCATCAGCGTGCTGTTTTATTAAATTCATTTTCAGCGCATGTGGAATAAGCCTCAGACTCTTTAAAATTCATCTAGCCCTCCACTTTTACCCGAATTTAAAGACAGCAAGAGCGAAATCCTCGTGAATTTTTCACCCACTTCATTCTAACCAGAACGGTAGGGTTGTTACGCAGAAAATTGTCTGCCACGAGGGCAGCACGTGCTCGCTCGCCATTTGTCCGAGTTACCACCGAGCATATTAATTGATCGGGTTCATTCCCCGACTGCGAATGCATTGCGTATCTACTGACCTATTGAATATTTCAACCCCCTCACAGCTGAATTATAAATGCACGAGTCCTGCGCCATATGTGCGCTCAACAAACTTCGTTCCCCCGAAAAGGATCAGTAAAAATAATTCCCAACTCACCATTTCCCCCTTTTTCCGCGACCCCCCCCCCCTCACTTCCCCCTTTTCCCATTTCGAATTCGCCATATTATTCCATGATATTTCCCATTCTGACATTTCCTATTATTCTAAGATGGATGACAGGAAGCTAAGTCTTCTTGACTTTCATCTTTTCTTCACCGGACCAATATTAAGCGCACAAATCTGCAACCGAGGGCGAAGAAGGTCAAGTAAAAATGAAATTAATTCACAACATTTTCAAGGTAATGAATGCATTAAGTTTTGTTAAATATTTCATTAATTTTGGCACAGTTCCAAGTCCGTGTGACTCAGACCATTTTCATCTTCTCCTAATTGTGACTCTCTCTTTTTCCTCTTAAATGATGCACAACTTTTTCTACTTTTCTTCCCATCTATTTCCAAGTCCCACACAATCGACTTCTGAGATTGCTTTCAATAAAATTAAAAACTAGGTGCCAATTAAAAATAAAATATTAATATTTCCGAAATGAAAATCCTCTCAAGAATCTAAGCAGCGAAAAAATTTAATTGCATTTGACGTTGAACATTTAGCCAAACGCAATCTCAAACTTATCTTAACTATTCACCTGCCAATTAGATGGAACAGTAACAATAACAGAAGTATTAATAATTTAATATACACTACTCTGGCAAATATCAATTTCCACATCATTACGATTGTTTACCAAAATCTAATCAGTTATCAATCAAAAATGAAACAGAAGGTTTATTCACCTGTACTAACACTATATACATACTTTCCGTTGATTAGCTACACTCAACAAAATTTAGTAATAAAAAATAACCAATAATGGTTCCTGGATTTTTAATAATTTCTTTATATTATATGAAGTTAAAAATTAGTTTTCTTTTTTCCAGGAAATTTTCTGTTCCATTCCATTGATTTCTATACTGCAAGCCCAAAATGTTGATCTTATATCACATTAGCAAGTAGTTTAACTGCAATGTAACTGGGAACATAACTTTTAAAATTTCATGAAATTAAACTTCCATGCGATGTGTCATTACAAAAACGTGTTTCGAAGGTATTATTATTAATATTTTAAGTCTAGTCTCGAAGGTGTATCGTCTCCACCCGAGAGAAGAAACTGTGGGTGAGGCAAAAGTCAATGAGTTAATAATAAACACGTATTTCCCGTTAATAAAAAGGATTCGCGGATTAATACACAATGCGAATGTAATTTTGTGCCGTATAAAATGACGTAGACTGCTGAGGGAAAGGAGTGAGTAAGTTTCTCCACTCTATTTCCCAGCCAGTTTCGTGGTTGTGTTCGTTCACCATTGCAATGGTCAGGGCTAGGCGGTGGCAGTAATGCAACATCGGGGTGCCATGATCTTAGGGCGCCAGCGCACTGTACCTAATGACGCCATGTCGTTCCAAATCCACGATATATTGTCATTCTAAATATTGGTGAACTTTGACAAAGGGGCACTTAATAGGCAATAGTAGAATGGAAAAAAAATGCTCTACTACACGTATAAAAAAAAAATTCAATTTAATTTTATTTGCTATTTCAAATTTTCAATACGTAAACAAGAAAATTAATCTCTTTTTTTTTATAATTTAAAAAAAAATATATTTTCTACATTTCGGGAGTTTTGTACTTTCATAATCGACTTGAAAAATGATGAGTTCACCGAGCTCATCGACAACCCATTGGAATCGCCAACAAAGAAAAAAATGAAGAAAATTGGCAAGTTGATTACTTTTCACCAAGAATGCACGCGAGGGTGCACAGAAGACGAGATTTCATAATTAAACCAACATATCGCTGCGATTGTGAATGTGTCTCCCTAGCACACACAAAAAAAAAGAAAAAAAATTTATGAGACTAAGAAGTCATAGAAACCTACCTTCTAAAAAACAAGACGTTTTGACAGAATGCCAAACCGATATTGTTTTCCAGGAGCAAGAAACAGAAACCAAGAGAAGAAAATTTCAATTTCATCGTAGAAATTCTCGGTGCACAAAAATTTAAGCCGGCATCGTTTTCTTTGCCGGACCCCCTACAATCATTTGCAACTCTCATTTAGCATCATTAAGCCGGTGAATGGCACGAGTCCAATAATGCGTAGCACGCTAACCCTTTTATTCGAGGAGCATGCACTCTCAACTTTGGCCACTGAGCTCGGAGGAATTGGGCCACGCACTTCCTCTCTATCAATTATCCCTTGGATAAAATAAACGAGCTCCATTGTGAGGTCAGCTGGCAGAAATCAACTCGCATAGCATCGAGATTCGGAGCCGATTAAAGGGTTCAGTGGCAAATTGTTCCATTCCCCGTATAATAACCAACGCCAACGCGAGCAAGAATAATAGAAAATCGTTTTAACTGCTCACACAGGCAATAGTCTGGCGCCCAGAATCGACAAGCACCTTTTATGCAAACGTATGCCCACCAGCATTACTTCTCGCTCCCTCGCTGCTGCCTCAAAGAAAGAAAAGCGAAAACCCCCCCCCAACAAAAAAAAATTCCATAAAAATTCTCTCTTGACTCTTTTTTTATTCTACAACCGAATTTTTGTACAATTTTATTCTATATCTAAATACCGTGCGACGACACCGTTCTCCTTATCAGACCATGCAAAATAAGTCCTTATCACGGTTAAAAGTAAAGCGACGCTGAAATTCGTCTACTTACTTTAAATAATGCGTTCGAGCATTATTTTTTTTCTCTCATTTAATCCAAGTTCATAGAAAAAACTAAAATAATTTAACACGTTTTAGTAATTCCATAAAAACAGCATACCCGTGAGCTTATTTCCCTTTGTAGTTTGTAACACTTACAAAAAAACCTAATATAAACCCATAATTATATAAGTAAATTGGCTTTTAAGACCAGGCATTTCACCATGCTACAAGAACATATTCCATTCTATAAAATTTTCAAAATGAATAGTTTCTAATGCTAATTCCCATACAACTACGTTTTTTATGTACAATAATGCACAATAGCCCTAATATAAACCCATTATTATATAAGTAACTCGGCTATTAAGACCGGACATTTCACCATGCTACAAGAACATATTCCATTCTATAAAATTTTCAAAATAAATAGTAGGATATACAACTACGTTTTTTATGTTCAATAGAGCACAATTCCCTATTGATAAGCATTTTGACTAAACTCCAGAAAGCATTGTCCACATTCCAAAATTTTAATTGACCCAGCCGGTCGCATTAAATATTTATCCATTTCAAATTCAATGCCAATTTCTTCCCAAGAATAAAAAGCAGAAAATAAGTGTTTGCAATTTCTACATCCTACTAATTAACAATTCCCGCCAACTTGTCATTAACAGCCCACTTGCAGCAATAGCCTATTTTATACCCAATTCCCCACAAACACTTTGCACGCCACCAATATATCCCTGCTGCAAATGGCAACAAAAGGCTCTTGACAACACAAGACAATTGGCAGAAGTTGTCTTTTCAAACCCTAAACAAATTATTGCTCACCTTTGATAGACAAACGGGGAATAGCAGCTATCTTGTGTTGCTCCAATTCGAAACAGAGGACTTGGCTCTTGTATGTTCCCAACCAAGGGTCGATCTCAAGGGCTTTTTGTCTGTAGCTGCTCGAGTCCTCGAGAAAGAGATAATCTGACATCATTGATTTCCAATACTCTTATATGCCCATCATCGGACAAAAAAAGGTAAAACCTTTTTGGAAAGAAATGCAAATCTAGGAATCATAATATTCTCAATGCACCCTTCTTACCCATCCTAGTCCTTATGCTATTTGCAATATCACCAAAATTTCAACTGCATAAAACACCAGTTTTTCCGATTTTTTTTATTCTTCTTTCGGTTAAATTCCCTTTTTATCTGCCAACAAGCTCACTATATGCAATTAAAAGATAACAAACGGATTTACTGAGAAATTCTATTTCATGTTTTCATTCATGAACCTGTACGGATAAAACCCAGCGCTCATAAATGATGTTCAACATTCATCGTCACGAGGGAAACAGCTACAACGAGCTTCCACTACTAACTCGGCACAAAAACTTGTGTGGGCGGGGTGTTTCCACTGCTCGATCTCTAATTAGCTCCACAAACGGAAATTGAAATTTCCAGCCCATCAGTGGGGAGCTGCTGTGACGCGCATTGCCCTGCAGTGGGCATTAAACTTTCAACATTCGCTTCACGTTGATTGGCTGCCTCACCCACAACTCTAGCAAAAAGATGAGTGAAACTCCATCTATTACACTTACTGGACTCTGACATAATTATTTCACCCCCTTTTCACGCCTTGCGCACTGCTTTTCACTCCCCTTTTAACAATCTAGAAAAAATCTCATCAAGCTATATCTTAAATAAATAAATTTAAAAAAAATATAATTGATAAAAATATTATAGTTGCTTATAGAACTCTCTATCTATATAAAACAAACGAAAATCGATACTAATATCCATTAGGCCAATGATCCTGCCAAAAGCAGATCAATGACGCTGTCATTTGAGCTATTTCCCAAGTGTGACGTCATAGATCGGAAAATATTTGATACAAAATTGAAAAGAAAATATCATCACGTCCCAAACAGCCCGGGAGAATTAAAATTTCGTCGAGAAATGAAAAAGAATGACGTTACTGCGTCGTTGTTAAAAATCTGAAGTTCAAGCGGGAATAACGCCATTAACAAAGACAATGAAGTAGCAAAATGGGGAGGGAGTTTAACCCTTTCAGACCCATTAATCGACATGCATGTTGCATGAGAGTCCCGGCTAATCTGTCTCTTTCCCCCTCCTCTTCCTCCCCAAGCTGACAATGACCTTTCATTAATTTTTCCTCGAGACGAGGATTTTACTTTCTGCGACTTGCTAAATGAGTTCCTGTTTCCATGGCAGGGCTCCAACAATTCAAAATTAATGGCCTTGCCCAGCACGGCTCACGTACACCCGTACATACATACACCCACATATGGGAAGAAGTGAAAAAGACCAGGTTTCAACGAGGCTAAAAATTAGATCTGACATCTGCCTTTCTTTTTTATTCTCCTTCATCCACACGAAAGGTCTTTCCAAAGGCCTAAAAAAATTTAAAAAATGAAGAAAAAAAATCTGAAAGCAATTTGTTAGAGATGAAAAACTCGCTTCAAAAACCGAAAAAAATAATAAAAAAAATTAGGAAGAAATTTCAGTAAGATTGCAAGGTAAAAGAAGAATTTTTATGTTTAATATTTTTTTTTTTTGAATTAATAATTTTCAAAATAAAAACATTTTCATGTCGCTCGCTGTGTTTTCAAATCGAAACAAAAGCTCTGTAAAGGTTTAGCTGATGCACACATGACACACCAATCTACAAGCGTGAATACATTTGAATTTTTTCAAGATTGCACTTTATGGACGGAGCTCCTAGTCAGACCTCGCACAGTAGGGAAGAAAGAGTTGGAAAAAGGGGATTAAAGAGATACTAACTTTTTTCCTGTACACTTTTCAATAAATCTGACTTCAACATGTGAAATGGTAAATCGAAACAGGCTTAAAACGTGTTTCCACTGGAACCTGGCAAAGTCCAAGCACCACCAATTGGCAACGTCCATTAAATCCGCCTATGAAAAAGAATCCCTGACTCAGCAGACAAATAATTTATTAGGTTGGTATGTTATTCGATAAAAGAAAAAACAAAACCAGGGGTGGAGATAAAAAAAAAGGACATCTAATGGGGTTTTTAAAAAAATATAAACGAAGGATTCCTTTGACAAGAAACGACCCTAAGATACGAATTGGGAGCCAAGACAATTCTAAAATACAAAAACTATTTTCAACTTCGGTGCCAATTGGCAAAAAAAAAATAAGCATAACTGATTCATTGTGTGCCACAAATTGTAATTCTATGCGGCATTTCTAATTCCCAAAAGGAATTATAATTTTTCAAATTCGGACGTTATTAAAATTAATATCGTCGCTAATTACTAGTGGACTGGATCGGTCCGGAAACGTCTTCTCTATTCTCCATCGGAAACAAGTGAAATCACGTGACTCCCAACTTTTAATCCTGCGCATTATGAATGCTGAAGAGGAAAACGAATAAATAAATCAAAAGTTAAATCCTTTACTTCAGAATTTAAATATTTAACATTTTAATGGAATATTTTTTAATATACAAGTTACATGTATATTAAAAAATATTGAAGCAAATATGACAGCTTTTATTATTTAAGTATTTTTGGGAACAAATATTTTTATAAAAAATACTTAAATAATAAAAGCTGTCATATTTGCTTCAATTCAAAATGTTAACTTTAAAATGAAAGAAAAAAAAGTTTCTAACTTTAAACTATAACAAAATCAATAATATTGATTTGCTTTCACCTTAACTAGTGAAAAATATGTAAAATTAAATTAATAAACCAAAAAATAAAAATAAATTTAATTTTCAGGCTCTATTTTGTAGGATCCGAACGATCAAAGAGTGATTTCATCAAGAGTGACAAGATGTCGAGCACAATTCGACTTGAGTAACAATCTTACTCGCGCAATGACTCGTCAACTTAAGATTGTCACAAAAATAATTCGCCCCTAAGAGAAATAAATGAATGTTTGAACAGTAAAATAGAATGGGTGAAATTTTGATTGTAATTTGTAAAATACAGTTTAACACATCATATAATGACAAATAAATTAATTACTCAATATTATATTCACAATTTTTTCACACACAACAACTTTTTGCATAATTTTATGGTTTTACTTTTATCTATTGTTAATTCCGAACGTTTCTTTAATAATGAGTAATGACCCAACAACATCGAATTAAATTAAGCTGTTTGATTGCCACAACACATGTCAACGTACTATCAATATTAAAGAAGTGAGATTACGCCTAAATTTGCCAATATCCGTTTGAGATCGAGCATAAATTGACTTACCAACAATCAGTCCCTAATTACCACAAATTACACGTTAAAGTTTGTTGGAAACAACCAACATCTACTTAACCTTAGATCCATTTTACAAACTGATTTACCGCTTTAAATTAGAATTCAAGAGACGGCGTGCAGTTGGAAGGTGGACCATATGACAAGAGTGACTGACTACCTGACATTAAACGCCTGGTCATTTACTCAAGAGAAACATTGTAAACGGATAATTCAACAATTTGTCAACCAGACTGTACACTATACGGTCTATACTGTATGTACAAATCATTAACCCCGAAAAAAATAATAAAAATAAAAATAACCACACCCCTCCTCGAATGAGTAAATTAGTACAAGAAAATAAATGATGTAAATGCCGATAACATTTAAAACGAAGAGAAAGATGGCAGCGTGTCATTTATTAAATTGCCTTTGTTATTCGCCCGACGTGTTGTTCGATGAATGTCATTTTAGTTGCAACTCAAAATGTCTTTAACCTAATTTCTCAAACGAACGCCATAAAAAATGTAATTCATAACGACCAAAGAATCAATTAAAACAACACTTAATTTGAAAATCAAAAAATACAAACCAGAAAAATCCGAAAAAAAACAATTCACAGTCAATAATAAAAATTTTCCATAAAATAATAAATAATATTAATAAAAAAAAAAAAAAAAAAATACGAAAAAAAAAAAATCCGAAAAATCCCTTTACTTCCTCCCCCTATATTTTTCAAGTGTAGATAGGCGGGGGAAACCCCAGTAAATATGAGCGTGACTCACTTGATCAGCTGTTTTAAATCGGCCCCACATCCCCTCTTCACATAATCGTCATAGGCAAAATAATTACTATAACTAAATTCCCACGGAAAAAGAAAAAAAAACTAATAAAGAGCACACTGACCGTGACCGCACTAGCAACGTAGCGCGCATTCACGGTCGCGGGTCACGGCATGGTGGAGCCGGCAAACGCCGTCTCCACTAACACCGCGTGAGTTACCGGCTTCCCCCGAATGAATCAAGAATTGTACTCACCCCAGGCAGCGTTTTCTGCTCGTGTAGTGCGTTCTGGGCCTTGAGGGCGCTGTCCCGAGCACAGTATGTGAGGAAGGCACAGCCTGGAAAATGAAGAGAATGCAGGTCGGTGTCTACGAACGGCCCTGCGTGCATCTCCGTCAACTGCCACAATCAATGTGCGAGCCCTGACGACACAGGCGCTCTCATACTAGCCGCGCTCGCTGCCGTGTTGGCCGCATTGATTCGCCTGGGTGCAGCGCTGCCTTCGCCGCCCCTTCAAAATGTGCCAAAGAGCAAAAGGAAAATGAACTGACATGAAAATCAGCGATGCGCTCAGCCTCCAAACTCGAGGCGGAAGAGCGAGTTGGGAGAGCCCTTCTTGGCAATAAACGTTTTTAAACCTCCTTTTTATCAAACGGTGGTTGACAACTTTTTGTATTTAAATTCAATCCATTAAATGAATGGCGGGCTGATCAAACAAACCCGATTAACGCTTTCCAATTTGCCAAAATTATTTTTCTTTCAAATTTTCCTTTTTTTCACATTTTCAAGTTTTTTAAAAAAAAAAAACTTTCCGAATCATTAAAAAAAAAGCCCCTTTACTTTTTTTTTTCTTTTCTATTATACATTATTATATACCTGGTCAAAATCGAGCTCGCGAATTTTCCTTTATCAGTAGTCGAATATAATCCACGAGAAGAGCAGCCGAGCGTTTTTCTCACTTTCAAACCCAATTTTTTTTCGAGTCACGGAGAGGGCTTTTAAGACGCGCGAGCTCCGCAACTTTCCTCGCCCACCTTCTTCACCGACTGCTGCGTTTCAACACTCGCGGCACCGGCGGTTCGGCAGCTGCACAGTATGGCGTGTGCGCGTGACCCTGGGGTTACGCTGCGCCGTCTGGATCGCAGTACAGACAACCATAGTGATGAGCAAGACAGCAGTCATGGCGAAGATGCCACTCGCCCTCACAACATAATCACCATGCGCAGCTTGCCAGCCGAGTTTACAGAGGGGAGAAAACAACACACGCTGCACGGCTGCTACTGGCAACGCAATGGCTGCTGCTGAAACAAAGCCATGTGCATCGGGTGCGTATTTCCTGGGCGAGGGGAGCGAAACATGGGCGATCGGGGAGCCAAATCGGAGCGGTGTCTTCGCACTCGGTGATTCGCTTTTTTCGGTATATAATCTTTTTAATATTTTTTTTAATGATTCTTTACTCAATTTTATTTCGAGAATTCGTGAATTTCGAGAATTCTCACATGTGACGTTTGGCGGAGACCAAACTGGTGGCTGAGTTTTCATGGGGGAAGGTCTTTGTGTTGCGGCCAGATCGATGCAAGAGAGAGCGAGAGAGAGAGACACACACAGAGTAGAGAGGGAGGATGAATGGAAGCGCCGTACCTTTATGCGTGCCCGTGAATTTGTCTTTGAGCACAGTCAGCTCGTATATTCTACCAAATTCCTCGAACATGGGCTTCAGATCCGTTTCGTCCAAATTACGTGGGATTTGACCGATGAACAGCTTAATGGCGTCGTGCTCTTTGGCCGGCAAACCGGGGTTTATGTTGGGGGTCCCGCACATCTGGGCCGTCTGCTCCACCATGCCGTTGTGCAGGGCAGCCATATTGAACCGAGCGCGCAGGCGTACTTGCTCACTAGCTGCCGGCTGGGGCACCTCACTCGCGTACAACAAAACCCGACTAGCTCCCCACTCTTTGCATAGGCCTAAATTTACATATGAGATTGATTGGCTGCCGGCATCCGCCACGTCATACACTGGCCCCTCCACTCGGCATAAACGCTCGCGCTCGACACGCCAACACCACACACAGAGAGGGGAGCGCTCGTGGCCCATCCACCCCACACCTGCGAGCACATTTTGCGCACGAGGAGCTTTATTTCGCGGCAAACATTTGCCATCTGATAAGCGAGGGTGTATTGATTCGTGCGCCTTTCTGGCGAGACAAAACCACGGGATTTCAGACCTGTCCATCCACGCACAACAGACTGGCTCTGACCGTCAACGACTAAAGAAAGAGCCGGCTCGCAGTGGTCGCTGTCAAAGAAATCACGTCCCAAAGGAGCGCGACATCTACCCCGCGCTAGGATGGACTAGTATGGTCACTGTCCATTTCCATTCAAACCCACCTTCTTTCTTTTCAACGTGTTACTGCATCTCCGCTTCTCAACTGTCAATTTTTAAAGTGGGAAACAAAAAGTACCCCATGTGGTAACTCGTCACTGTTTTTTTGTTCTTGTTTTTTACCTAAAGAAAAAAATTTTCTAAATATTTTTTTTATTATTTTATTTTATTTTAAATGTTAAGCTAAAAGCACCGCCTTTAATACCGCTTTGTGATGCACAGCAATCAGACAGCAAAGCCTACTTTTGCGGTAAACGAGACAAAAACGTAAAACTACATCCAAATTGTGACTTTGTTTAATTAATTTCATTACTGACATTTCTTTAAGAAGGTTTTAATTAGTACATAAATTTTTTTCTTCCTTTTATAGAAAAAAAGGAATACTAAACACTTGGGCAATGATCCCATGTTATTTCACTGGATTTCACTCTCCTGCACACACATTTTACAACTACTGCAGCTGTTGTTAACTGATAAGGCTGACGTCCATTTTAAGAAAAGGAGAGAGAGAGATGGCAGAATTTCATTTTTTCACCCTCCATGGGTCTCATAATATCTCTCGGTTATAAATTTATATAAAGTAAAAAAAAAAATATCAAAATCGATCCTATTAAAAATTTTCAATTTTTAAAATTTTAAAATTTTTTAAAATGATTTTAAAATTTAGAAAAATAGCCATACGGTATGTTTATATCTCCTTTATTACAGAATTTGCGGCAGATACTTTTCCCTTATAATTATAACTTTTTTATGGTTATAAAATAGTGTTACAGAAAAAAAATTAAGTCCAGTTTTTGGTACTCACTTATCTAAACTGTGCACTACAAACTGGACTTTTTTTCTTTTGTGTAAAATTATTTATAACCATAAAAAAAGTTATAATTATAAGGGAACTCTGTATTGTGATATTCGATTTCTTTACCTTTATGTAAGTCCATACACATTAAATGTTCACAAACCTGCTTTTCTCTTCTTTTTTTCTTTTTTTACGTTTGCACTTACTCTTCCCTTTTTTCCCACATGCTATTATAACTTATCAGCAACTTTACTTGCAAAAGAGTTCGTGTTACTTTCAACAATAATTTCATGACGAGCGCCATTTCTTGTGGTTTGCCGCTCTCTTATCTTGACATGAGACCACTAATGCCCAGTGATCTCAAATTGAGACCACGGTTCATAACCATTGACCAACAAACCAATATTACGCTAATTTTTACATCAAAACCACCACTAAACCAATAAGTAAAATAAATCAGAAAAAAGTTTCCAGGTTTCAACGCAACTATTTATATTTGACATATACTTGTAATTGAAAATCAAATTTCTATACCATAATTTATTTATTTTAATTATGTACATTTTGTCAAATCATGTTTGCAATTGACAAAATGAAACAATCAACTTATTAAAATTGCATGCCAGGCATGACAGCAGGAAAACATCAGCATAAGAGGAAAATCTACAATCTACAATCTACTTTGTTTGCTTGCGCATAAATCGTTAATTCTTATGATTTTAATACTGTCGTATTATCCTCAATCCACGTCATCAAAGCGTTTTGCATGACCAAACGTGTCTCGCTGTGCACACACCGTGCATTCGGTTGCAAATTGTACAAATCGTCGCTCTAATAAGGGCGATGCCAACGCAAATTTAGATTTAAAAATTAAAAAAGCAATTTCCTAATGCAATTATTGCAAATCCCTTCATTTGTTATTGCCATGCCCTCCAACATGTGATATTTAAACTAATTTCAATGATTATCGCTATTTTTAAAGCCCACCTTAAACATACTTGTAAATTTCAATTTTCACACCCGCAACATCAAAAAAATATAAATTATAATAAAAAAAAAGTAGTAACAACAAAATTAAAATATAAAATCCCCCCCAAAAAAAAGAAAAAAATAGAGAAACGACTGCATCACTCTAAATATTTTTACTACCACAGGATCCAAATATAATCACATTTTGCAATCTCAAATGCAGTCTGCTCTAACAACATCAATGTAACTTGGCATGAGTTTCGTTTTTGCTCGTAAAATTATGAATATACTTCACTTCTATCCACTTGCATTTTATGCATCGAATAAAAATGCACCCATTACCCATCATAATTCCACGTGTACTCGTCTCAACCATCTCTCCAATCCAACTTGCCACTCACATAATTGTATGGGCAACAAATATTTCTTTGTATTATCAAAATGTCCATCGCCATTGGGGCTTCCGACTCCAAATGTCGAGGGAGCCCTAGTGGTGAGTGTGCCATTCATTTCATGGGCGTGTAGATGGCCGAGGTCTCGTCTGACAGCCGCCATTGAAGAGAAAAGCGAGGAGGGGTCCGTGCGCAAATTATCTCGGCATGGGCACCGATGAGTGAGGTAGAAATGGAAAGGGATGAAATGAGTAGAAAGGGAAAGGGGAAAAAGATGTGGAAAATCGACGAGGGTCTCGTCTCGTCCATTCTAGAAGGGGTGTGGGTGGCTGCCAAATCAATAAAAGCCGCTCTTGCGGTCTACAGAGGTCCATTTCAATGCAAATGCAACTCGGTAAGCACCCGGGACATCATTGGCGAAGAGTTCAATCGTCGCTCCCCCGGAATGAAAGCGAAATCTGAATTTGAAACGTGTTGTGCGCATGCAAGCCATTTCCAACACGAAAGCCAAAACCTCTGTAAAAAAGATTCGCCACCCGCTTACATCCTGCCCACGCCGCACCAACTCGATTATTAAGGTTCACGTGGCCATCGACTCGTTATTAAAGTCCGTTCGACTATGTTTTTTTTTTTCTTTCAAAAAGAGCGCCATCAGCATCAGTGGTAAATGCGCGAATGACAAGAAAGAAGAGTCCCCCCGCTGCCTCTATAAGAATGCATGAATACTTCAAACACGACTGATACTGCTGAGCTGTGCACTCACGAGACATAAATGCTTCCTCGAGCCACAATATTATTCACACTAATATTTACAAAATGTCGGATAATGCATAACTTTTAAATAAAAATTTTATAACTTTTTTTTCCGTAAAGAAAACATTTAGTTAATCTCAAATGACTTAAATAAAAAATTCATAAGTGCTATTTGTAAATAAAGCGATTTTGATGATTTATGCAATAATTATACATTACAAGACTGCAGAAATCATAAAAACAAAAACATTCATACTGCATATTAATTTCGTATTACAAAAAATGTTATTTATAAAATATAATTTTGTACACTGCTAATGAAAGTAGCAGCCAAAAATCAGCCATTACAACCCGCGGGCCGCACAAGATAGAGGGCCCAAGCGGCCCGCGGATGTCTAGAGAAAAAATTAAATTTTAACTTTTTCATTTTGATTTTTCGGTTCTGAGTTAATTGGCTAATGCTGCCCAAAAAAATAAATAAATAAAAGATTGGTCATAACTGCTAGTTCTTTAGAATTTGACAAGGATCTCTGCAGGTGTTACATAACAAAAAGCTCAAAACAACTTTAAATAGATTGACTCGATGACTCCCTTTATTCATCCGACATCAAATAATTAAAACCTTTCAGGATACATCCTGATTCAATCTCGGTTTCTTTCTAGATCTATTCTAGATCAGTCATGTAACAACGAAACAAGACAAGTCGTAAAAATGACCACTATAACGAAAGATATATTTTACCAAATCTCAACCTATTCTCAACCTATTATTAGCCATTCAATGTTCAATGGCAATAAGTTGCCATTTCGTTGTAACTAACTATTGTTGCTAAGCTCCTTGTGTTACACTAAAAATTACAGTAAAAAGTGTCGACACTCTTTACCGTCATCACATCCACCTCCAAAACAACAAATATAATAAATTTCGACAGATATTTGATGTGGCATTAAAAGTGATATCTTAAAGGGTTTACGACATCACATTTTTTATTGGCCATTGGATCAAGCATCATTTAAAACCTTTAAATAATTTTTTGAAGAAATTAAAGAGTTAAAGATAAAGTGGAAAGAATGTTAACAATAACATTTCATTCTTTAAAATATTTTATAGTTGCATATTATTTTATAACAATTCCACTATTCCTTGGCAAAAATGCAATACACCATGGTCTAATGACGTTCCCAATCCTAAAATTTAAACGATCTAGAAGTAATTCTCAGGTTTGGTCAAATTTCAACTCTCTGAGCATACAGATGGTTATTTTGTTAACAATTAGAACTGGTGAAGTTGATCAATGCTTCCTCGACCATGATACATTGCATGACAAACAAGGCAAGCCAACTAGACATTGCTTTTGTTATGTTATTTTTAACAGTCTTTCACATATTAAAATTAAAATTTTGACTACACTTGACCTTTAAAACCCAATGTTAAAGTTGTGAAAACGAGTAGACGACAATATAAAAACTGATGCCTTGTTCACACTTGAACGCTTTTCTAGAAAATGACGTCATCATGTCTCAAGTAGAAAAGTGGAAACTGGAGTGAATACTCCATTTTTTACTTTTTCACTTGAGAAATGATGACGTCATTTTCTAGAAAAGCGTTCAAGTGTGAACTAGGCATGAGAGATACAGACCAAATCGAAAATTTGCGCGATTGTTACCAGTTATGACGTAAACCCTATGTATTTAATATGGTTAATACCAACTGTGATGTCAGAAACAGCAGCCAGCCAGCAGTGGCGAACAATGTCCCTCACCAAGCTTAAATAAGCTGTTCAGGATGCAAAATAATTTTAAGTGTCAAAAAATTTAGGGATGCCAAAAATTATTCAGTTGTAATACCACAAGCGCTAGTGTGATTGTCGAAATAAGCTTGTAACAATGAATTTTTTACTTGGTAGAAATCACGAGAGCATCAAAAATTGCAACCGAGTGGTTTATTCTGGTCGCAATTTTTGCACGAGTGGTTGCACGAGTGGTTTTACCAATGAGTAAACAAATGAATGGTTGCAGGCTGTTTCGACAATCACTAGCGCGAGTGGTATTCGGGAAGAGAATCTAACGAGAAAAACTACAACAACAAATCTATATTGCTCAAAGAACTTCACGAGATTTCGCAAGATTCCACCAAGTTTTATGGGATTCTACGAGATTTCGCGAGATTTCACAGAATTCCACAAAATTTCACAAGATTTTACAAGATTTCACAAGATATTACGAGATTCTGCGAGATTTTACAGGATTCCACGAGATTCACAAAATTTTAACGAAATACCCGAGCGAATGTAAATCCAGTAGAATCCTGTAAAATCTTGCAAAATCTCGCAAAATTTCGTAAAATCTCGCAAAATCTCGTGAAATCTTGCGGAATCTCGTAAAATCTCGTGGAATCCTGTGAAACATCGCGCCATCGCCATTTTGGGATTGGGATGGAGTGGCTCGCTCTGACGGTTAATTGTTTCAGAAGTGGATAAAACAAATTTGTTTTCGGATATTTTTCGTGGTGCTAAATAATCAAAACAATAGGCGCGCCAACCAATGAGATTCGACCAGAAATTCGAATTCAACGCATGCGCTCTCGTTGATAGTTTTTATGAGTTAGATTCTCAGCTATATAAATATCTGATGCTGTAAATCCTATGTCGAAACTAACATTTTTCGTAAATTAATCGTTTTAAACTTGATACAATTTGTGTAAAATATTTACATTTTAGGACCAAACACGTAATATTTTATAAACCTGGCTCTATTTAATGATCCATTAAGCTAAAATGGTTCCATCTTAAGGTGCATTTTCATTTGCGCCAACAATCGCGCCGCTCTAAAAATCAAGCTTTGGCCTGAGCATTTTCATGGGAGCAAAAAAGACCACTTCTCGCTTTCAAAAATGTTGTAAAAATCAGTTGCCATTTCATGAAATATTAGACAGTTTGCGATTTCTCGTAGAGATTTTTATTGTTACGAGACTTGTATTATTACGAGATTTTATTAAAAATCTCGTGATTCCATTTTTCGTTCCAACACTCTCGGACAAGATTTTTGAAAAATCTCGTTTCAAATTGTCGTGTATACGACTTCACTTGCGCATGCGCACTGCCTACAATCACAACAATTGTCGTGAAATTCTGCCGCCATTTTCCCTCCGCTTCGACTGTAATTTTGGCCAAGTTGTGTCGATTACACTATCTCAGGTTAGTTTTTTAATCAGTCAAACACCTTGCACAAACCACAAGCCCAATACTTAGGCTTAATTTGTGTAAGGTGTCTTGTTTTTCTAAAAATTGCTGCTGCCGATTTAAATGTCGGATGTAAGGTGTTTCGTGACCAACCGCAAACACCGATACGACATTTTATTAACGAGATTTTAAAAAACGAGATTTTTTTAAAAATTTCGTTTTTTTAAATCTTGTTTTTGGTCTCGTACAAGAAATCGCAAACTGTCTATTCATTAGTTCGAAATGTTTAGCATCAAATATTGCTGAATTTATTATTTTTTGGCTTTTCTGGATGTGGATGGCATTGATTAATCAAGATTGAAAATTCAGATGGAGGAAAAAAAATCGACGCCATTTGCAATTGTCGGTGGAGCCTGTTCAAATGCAAAACTGTTGGTCCAGATTGTCACATGGCGCGATTTTAGGCGCGATTTTGTGAGTAAAGCTAGACTTGACAGAATCGTGCCAACAATCGCGTGCCTTTGCAAGTCTAGCTTGCATGAAAATGAACAAGCTTGCGATTTTTGTTGCGCGATTATTGAGAAATGGCATTTCTCGCAAATGAAAATGCACCATAATGCTGGGCACAGACATGCAGCTATTCGCGTCGCATTCGAATCGCGGATGGCTCTGCGCATGCGCAGAAAACGTCACTTCCGTCGCGCGATCAGAAAATGTACTTTTGAAAAAAGTACAGCCCCGGTGTACTTTTTAGCCAGGCGATAGATTGCAAATCGCAACCAATGGGATGCGAGTATTGTATCACATGTTCCATTTTTAGGTTTGTTTTTTATCAACAATTGTTCCAAAATTATTTGTTGCTATGGCAAATATTAATAAATATTTGGAACATTATATTTTGTCATAGCAACAAATATTTTGGAACAATTGATTCGCGCCAAGTCTGCTGTAGCAGAGGCGATTACTGTCGCGAATCTCGGGACGAAAATCACTGCGCTATGCGAATAGCTGCATGTCTGCGCCCAGCTTAGAGAAATAAAGCTTTATCTAGTTTTGCGAATGCACTCATTGCATTAAAACAATCGAAACTCCTTGGGTGTAGTTTGGCGTTATAACAATGAAAAAAGTGTCTCGGTACTGAAAGGGTTAAAGTTATGATGTAATTAGGTTTGTTGATTTTATATGCAAATACCGTGTAAAGTCAACAGATGTGGCTTTGTAGTCCGGTCTTAACAAACATACAGGATATTAGAAACGTAAGCTTGACATCAAATAAAAGGATAATACACCATAATCCAAAATTCACATCTAATAACTTCCATAATATTTTATAATTTATTCAGCAGCGCGTTCCAAAAGTTGCAAATCTGTTTAATAACGTGTAAATTTACATTAAAACGCCCATATTAAATTAAAACTTCAAAATTCCCAAGCAAACAACAATACCCAGAAAAGCCCCATCCATTTATATCTCTTTGCTTTAACTCTTCTCAAAAAAAAAAATGTCTGTACAAATCGACCCCGCTTTTTCACTTTTAGCTGCCATTTGTACAAGAACAAAAAAAAACTTTTAGTTTCCTTTTGCCTAACTTTACGACCGCATGTTGGCGATTGGGATTGCAGGGTCCCTTAATGAAATCGCGCGCCTCCAAAACCCAAGCTTTTGGACAGCGTAGGGTTGTAAAGGCGAACCACCGGTAAAATAAAGAAGAAAAAAAAAGAAAAAAAAAACAACTCCTCGCCTCAACCTTAGAGTCGAGGCCATAAACGACGTCCATTTAGGTGGTGGCTCGCCAACAAATATATACATTGCTCAACTATTCTCCTATGGCAAAAGACTAGCGGCAGCTGCTTTTCGTTGCCAATTCAGCAGAGGTCACATGGTCGCCATTTCCCTTTGTGCGGTTTGTTAACCTTCACATTGGTTAAAGAAGAAAAGCTTTCAAGGCAAAACAAATGAATCGACTTCGGACTTTATCGAGCGAAAATCAACTGTTTCTCTTTTAAATTCACCGTTGGCTCTCGGAATTCGCGTGTGCGCTTCAACTCACTGGACCGGGATGGGGTTTCAATAATTTCCAACTGCAAATCGATTTTATAAGTTATACACGGACCATAAGCAATTGAATGACGTTCGTTTATGTGCGGGTCGGTCGTCAGTCTTCCCACACCTCGGGCTAAGATAGCCACTCGGGAAGAAACATGAGAATTTAATTAAACATGCAGCTTGCTCCCAAAACAGCATCGTATTTCTAAAAACATGCTCTTTGAGCTCTTTCCCCTCCTGTTCTTATTCAACACATTAATCTCACGTCGTGTATAAATCCTATTAAATCCCGAGACTTAATAAATAACATTCGATTTTTTTTTTTTACACATTCGTAAAATTGTATTTTTAGTCATTGAAATTTCATAAATTAGAAATTCTCATTAAAATTTCATAATGATTTTGGAAATTAACAACAAACATTCGACAAATTCTAGTAGTTAAACATCGTTTAGATGCTTGGTTTGGATTATTTTATTTTTCATTTATGTACACGAATTAAGTGGCCATAAAGTATTCTAAAATATTCCAAACATAAAATTATAAAACTTAATGAAGCGTGTTTTTGACATTCCCAACATTGGAGAGGTTATGAAGACAAGTATCACACGTGGGTTTCAACTTAGCATTAGAATAAAACTTGAAGAGGAACTGTAAGTTCAGTAGTGCATTAAAGATTTCTTAACAGTATCAAAGAAACACAAAGCTTACGACAATCGTATATTCTACTCACGTTCGCAAATAGAAATAAACTTTCACCATTAGATCGTTCTATTTACATATAGCGAACGAAATAACATAAAAATATACGAGTTTAATAGCAGTAAAAGTAAATAAATCTCTGGCTATTTTCAGTTACTTCTGCTATATTTATAATTATTGATTAACATACCTTTAGATGTTTTCAGTGTTGATTGCATGAAATCTCTTTAATTCCTGCTTCGAGTATTATTTCAAAACCAACAGAAACCGTTAATAATATATATTCAAAATGTTGATTCGGAAGAAGCCGCCAGTGTTTTTTAGTGTATCACATTGATCTTGAAATAAAAATAAAAATAAAAAATAAATAATGAGTATTAAATTGATAAAATAAAAATAAGAACTTGCTATTTTTACACCGCGAAATTGAAATTAAAAATCCAAGAATGGAATGATCGTACGCTGGGGGGCTGGGGCTGCCTGCATTTGATGATAACTTCTTTAACTTTAAATAAAAAAAAAGATAATTTGTGATGTCGTGTATGCTGTAATGTCAAAACATGTTTCTTCTCTGACGAAAAACTCGAAGCCTAGCCTAACCTTTGATCATGAACTTGATTCTAGCTTATTAAATGGCGGCCCCGGTAGAAGAAATGGCGACCACTTGATGAACACGTAAACATGCGCAGTTGTGTCTATGCCAAACAATATTGTCACTAGGGCCATCGTCGTCGTTGCACTTTTTACAGTAAAAATCGGTAAATTGCATGGAATTCTATCACAAAATAGAAAAAAATAAAATTAGAGCATGTTTTTATGTTGGTTTTTTTTTTTAATATCGCTCACATTTTGGAGGACATTTTACCAATGAATTAATATCCGTTGCTGGCATTAATAAACAAAATTGACCTACGTACAATTAATCAAAACACACTAGAAATTCTCAACCGTAAAGAAAATGTGTTTTGGAATAAAATTTTATGGTTTTATCCCCACAAGGAAATTAGAAAACCGTAATGGATAAAAGCAGTATTTTATTGATAGTTGGCACGCACAAATTCCCGTAGGCTCCGACAGCAAATACGGTGGTGTCAATGAAACGAGTCGAAACGAGTTGAAATGACTACAGATACCTTGCGTAAAGTGTTTCAATAAAGCCAGACAGTAGAGGTTGCTCCATTCGATAGAAGGTAACATGTTACTTTGGCAAACTATGCTCGTAAATAACTTCTTTTTTAATTATGCCTCAGCTATTCAGAAATTTTATGTAGCACAATATCGGGTTTATTAGTTGAACCTCACTCTTGTCAACGACTTGTTCTACAGTGTAGAACATTTTTAAAAGGCCTTGCATATTGCTTCAGCGCAGCTCAAATCTTTATTAAAGAACACTGAACAATACTGATTTCAAGTGCACTTTTCCCAAACCAGTAAACCACATCTGGAAACTTTACATATATTTTTTTTTTTTGTTTTATTTTTTTTTTAAATTTTATTCACGAATAAATAAAATTCCCACTTACGTAATTAATTCTTATTATTTTTTATTTATTTATTTTTTTTATATCTGGTTTATTTATGGTTGTGTAGTTGATAGTTTAAAAGTTCAGGACATTTTCAGTTGTCTTTATACATTATTCATTGAAATCATTATGTACCCAAATTTTTCTTCATTAAAAGCTTACTCGTCAAATTATGCGCATTAAAATAGAGACGCTCTCCACTGTTGCTTGTAATTTGAATTTTAAAATTAAAATTAATTTTTTTACCATGAAAATAATTTGTGTTCTCATAGACATACAATTGTTTTATATTGTCAATACTGATGTTTAGATATAAACTGGCAATAAATTACCATGTGATAGCATGATTGCGCATTTAAAATACTTTTACAATCCGTACTATTCATAAAACTAAACAAATAGTGTTCAAACAATCAAATGAAATACCTTTATTCCGAATTTAGCGGATGACACACCGGCAACCATGTTTTTGTGTATAGTTTTAAATATCGACACTAGGTGTTGTGTTACTATTTTAAATGCTTTTAAGTGAACTGGAATCGGAACTAAACTAATTTTTAAGAAATACCGTACTTTTTAATTTTTGCGATAGGTACATACAAGTATTGCTTCGTTTTCCATAAAAATAAAATTATTACTCAATACTGAGGGTGTGTGACTTGCATTTATCAATGGTTTAAAATTAAATCTATATTCATTTTTAATCACGGCGATGCTAAGCTTATTTTCGATGTACGGTAATGATCATTCACAATTTTGGTGATGAGGAACTGAGGAAGAAAAAAATATTGATGCGAGGAAGCTTGTGTGCCAATGATTGATGTCCACGCGTGATGAGAGTCAGGAGCTTCGTCCTCCACAATGCTCTTAGGTCTCGAATCACGAAAAGCCTATCACCCAATAACCGTTCAATCAGAGAAACGAGTGCGTGGGAGGGAGAGGTAAGGGAGGTCTCGCTCTATCGAGCAGACGCTGGGGATAGAGAACCTGGAGTTGGCACGAGCGGATACGAGAAGGACATTGCTGCCTCAATAACTCGACGGGGATGAGGTGAGTCACCAATGTGTCGATATTGTATTTGTAGATACTTCAAACGTAATATATATATTTTGTAAAAAAAAATTCAAAATAATTTTTTTTCTGAAACTTATCATCTAACTTTTTCGGAACGAACTTATAATAAAAATTTTAATGGTGGAAATTCTATGAAAGGACCAAACTCAAGCTGCCTTTTCATGGTGATGAGATGTGGGCTGCTATTGAAGTGCGTCATGGGAGCAATCAATATTTGACGTCACCTAGTGAAGGAATATGGGAAACAACTTGATTACAATTTTAAATACTTTTACGAGTCGTGTGAATTTATGAGTACCGGTATAAAATAAAATTTGAATACAATATCTTATGGTAAATATTCTTCTTTTTAAACTTTCAAACCATGAAAATCACCATAAAATTTCTTATGGGCTATAACTCAATTTAAGTAACCATCACTTTTTTTTTTATTCAATATTTTATTATATTTATCACATTTATTGTCATAATAAAGGCAAAAATTTATTTTTTTATGGAGAGTAATTTTGTAAATATCTTATACCAACTCTATATATAAAAACAGACATTAATCAGAAAAAATTCTGATACCTTTATCTAATTTACATTTTTTTTCCATGTGGTAATATTTATTCATTTTCTGTCAAGACAATGTGTGATAATGTGTCTTTTGTCTGGCGGATATAACGTGTGCAACATTTATATCCGTGATTTTAGCTCGGTAATTGCAAAAGTTACGGAAAAAAATGTGGTCCGGGTATATCAGCCAGACGCAGAAGTCAATTTATTTTTGAAGTTGTCTGTAATATTGAATGCACCAACTGACTGAACACAAAATACGTTGATTGTTTGCAAATATGAGGCTCAATATTTCTATTCAACTGACTCAGAATACAGAATAACCAAAAACTAATAGTTGCGATAATTAATATCGTGACATTTGGTACTTCGTCACAAGTTAGAATTGAACGTTCAATTCAGTTGAGCTGCCAGCAAGTTGTTTACCTATAATGATGTAACATTACTGTAACTTGCGTGAGATAAGAAGTGAAACTAAATCATTTGATAACTATAAACAATAGCGCTGTTGAAAACTAAATAGAGGACTGCAAGTCATGTTTAACTGTTAAGATGCAAAGATTTGTGCAAAGATAATGTGAGCATTTCAGCAATTTGACTCTTAAAACCTGATTAATAGCCAGAAGGAAAGGAAGTGAAGGCGGTTAAATCGCATTCTAAAGACAACTCGTATAATTCGTAATTGATCTCCAGGGATCGTTTATGTCTGATTACAGTGAAACTGACTAAGCAAAAAAGAAGCCGCTAATCTGTTTCACATTACTGTTTTTCCATGTATAACTTTATTTATTGTGAACTTTGTAATTTTGTATGAATGAGTCAACAGGACTTCGTGTGGCCTTGCTGAATTTGTATTTAAGATGCACAGGTCTATTGTAATACTGGTTAATAAAAAAAAGATACCTAGGCAAAAGGCAATAAAATAATTATAAAATAAAATTTAAAAAAATAATTGTTACCTTTATCTGTAAATCTGAGGCTGCTACCTGCTGGAAGGTAACGGAACCTAAATCTGAATAATTTTCTTCCGCTATTTAGTTTGATGCCTACTATTGATCTGTGACGTCTGATTCTGAAGGGTAACGAGAACATTCATTTAATTTGCTGTGAACATTATACCTGTATGAATACGCCACAAGCAAATGCAAACTAACATTTTCGGATAAACATTTTCAGGTTTATCTAATTCAACTAATAAAATAAAATATAAGCAGACCAAACGCCTACGTTTCTATCGACCCAAACGAGTCCATCATAAAACTTCACTCGGAATTCTTTTGGTGTTGAGAAGAGCGCTTGTGCTTGTTGGCACGCACTTGGGACCTTAAAATATTTAGACATCTCAACATTTCGCCTCTTTTATGATGTCCATCGCGAGGATCGTTAATGAGATTCGACGTAACATCAGCTTTTTCATACACGGTAGATCAATGTCCATTACTCCAAGTAATGTTAATAAAATTGGATGTTTAACCTTAAAAAAGAAAATTATATATAGAACAGAAAAAAGGGAAAGGAAGAAACTTTCTAACGTCAATGTCAAAAAATAAAAGGAAAGGAAATTTTATTCCCTATACTTCAAATAGAGTTTGCACCCAACATTTGCTAACTTCAAAGTATTGGCATCTTGTTTCGCCCTCAGCTTGAAGAGAGGGGAGGTTTCGTTGAAGAAGACGCTTTTCAATATCTTATTTTCTGACAGAAGACAAAATCAATAAAAACTTCTCAAGATTTGTTTCTGATGGTGTTCCTGAAACTAACAAATACAAAACACATTCATTTGTCGCATCCGAAATGTAATCTTGGAACGCAGAAATGTGATCAATCACTAGAATATAGAATTTTTTCATCTTCCCTGTAGAATATAAAGTAAATATTACTTTTACTCTTCATTTTGCTGCTGTACTTTTCCATTTCTTCATCATCATTTCTTGTTAACTTACACCGAATGTTCAATTCGGCATCAAACATCACTTCTCAGTTCTCACTGGACTGGACTATGAAAAAAAAATTGAATTTTAACAAAGAATAGAAAATTACGTACCGTATATGCTGAAAATGTACTTTTGTTATCAAAAATGATACCAGGTATTTTTGTTTCTATTAATTTTTTATCTTTTGTGTTCACAAGTCAGTCGTGTTGTTGGACCATTTGGAGGGATGAGGGAAAAATCTAAAGTCAGCGATACAGATAAACGGCGAAAATGTACAGTTCTTATTTTCAATACTTTTACAATTTGATAATTTGGTTTAAAAAGAAGAATAATAATAAAACAAAAGTTTTATGCATTGTTTCTTCATTTCCTCTCGTTTTATTACATTTATTATCGCCGTCATAAAATATTGTATAACATGTTTATGACCTTTTCATTTTAGTATCACATTTGAATTTGATTAACCTAAAAATACTTATCCAATATTTGTTGGTTTTCATTTAGTTGTGTGTGTGGGTGTGTACACGTATTATATTCAGTCAACTCAACCATTCCATTATAAAAGAAAATTACTTTTTTTTTTATTCTTGTAAACTTATCTAACTTCAATTGAAATTTATAAAAAAAAAATGTTTACCTCAGTTTTCTTGCTCGAAATAGTAAACAAGCTCGAGAAAAAATATAGATTTTGTGATTCGTGTCCATTTATCGTGTTTTGCATGTCACACGATCATATCCACTGTGCACGGTTGTGTTTTTAAAATATTCAACATATCCGTTTATGTCTTCTCCAGGTTCAAAAATCCCACCACACTACCCTCCAATATGGGCGATTCTTGCACGTGCTGGTTGGACGTTTTCTCAAGATGCTCACCCATCACATTCGCAGGTCAATAGTCGGCGTCGAACTGAATAGGGTAAGGAAATCATTCCTCTCGGGGTGCCGTCACCTTCCAGTAGATACACGCGCGACAGTTCATCGATGAAAAAAAATCGATCAGCGGTAAACAACTTGTCGCCAACTCAACCTATGGGTTCGTACTCTGGCTACAAAGTAATAAAAGAAAATGAAAAAAAAAAATTGTAAAAAGAAAAATCAAATCTTTGGAATAAATCTTAAATTCAAAGGGGGAAAAAATCGGCTTTTAATAGTCAATGAATTTGATTATTTTTTAATTAGTCAAATTGAAATTTGTAATTTTCTCTTTACGCAATCAGATTATAATAATTTAAATTAAAGGGAGAAAATTTAAAATGCAATATGGGCTCGGATCAGGCTGGATTTGTCAAGTAAAGGGGAGGTAAAAGGGGTCGACAAATGTGATTCCTAATCTCTATAACGTCCAACTATAAATCATTTGAGACAAGATTATCCTCCCCATCGAGCTTGGTTTACTTTAGTTTGTGATATCTCATAATACCGGTATTGTGAAACCGCAGTTTCTCCGCTTTGGGCTTTACTTCAGACTTAATGAGAAAAAAATTAATTAGAGAATTTGTGAAATTGAAGCTCATGAGATAGTAGATGGTAGCACTAGTCAGATTGAAATCCATTCTTCACTTAAAAATGCCTGGTAATTGATAGTTTATTTAGGTCTGGCAACCTATCTCAGAGTCCTCTGTGGTGCATCGCGATGAACTAAACTAAAGAAGCGCGAATATTCTAATTTACAATTTTTTTTCTTCTTTACTTCATTTTACAATAAAAAATATGTAGAATTAATTTTTTTTGACGATCAATTTACATTAATATTAATTAATATTTTAAACAAACATATATAAAACACATATATTTCCATAATTTTCATAATATTTACTAAAAAAAAGTCAAAAATATACATCATAAGCTTTTAATACTCTGATGGTAAGTATTTGAACTTAATTTGTCATCTGGAGACAAACTATTCTTTAAAATTTGCGAAAAGAAATTTTAACTTCAAACCCACAATTTAAATTCGTGACAAATACACAAAAAAATTATCACTTTTCTGTTGGAAAATAAGTATAAAAGAAATTACACCAAAACTGGACTTTATGGTTATTTGAATGTGCTTCCTTAGTATATCGAAAAAGGTATATATATATATATATATATATATATATATATAAAAAAAAAATAAAAAAAATTCAAGATGTCTTCTCGGCGCCAGCAAGTCGCCAGAGAGACGCGTGGAATAGGTTAAGAGTTGGAAAGAAAGAATTCAGCCCAAGGGATGTGACGACATTGCACTACTATTACCTTATTGATTTTCAATTGAAGGCGATCTAAAAGAAAATGACAGACATAAAAATTGAATACTGTGTATATGCAGTGGCCAAATCAAAACAAATCTTTCTTGACCTTGATAAAACTTTTCAATTCAAATCTTTACTCTAATAAAAACTTGTGTTGATGCCTCACAATGTTATAGCTCCTTCCAGTTGACATGAAAAACCGAGAAAAAAACACAATTTGTCACCTGGTTAGTGTGTTAGTCAACAACAGAAATCAGAAACTAATTCCTTTTATATTTGTACTTAAAGGTTTCTTTTTTATATTTTACTTTCTTTTCAGATACTTATTTTTGGATTGCGATGCTCTTTATATCGTCTCCCACGTCGTAAATATCTCATGGGTCACCGGAAGTACCATAGTGTTCGGCAACGACGGCAAGCAATAAAAGGAAAATGCAAGAAGAAAATAAATAACCAAAAAAATACTCTTCAAGAAAATAAGAATCGTTCGGGACTAATATGTAATGAACCTGTCATATTATATATCTACGTAGCCGTTGTTCTGTTGGCTGTGTTAATAAATGTACGAGTACAATATAAATTAATAGTCGGTAAACAAGTGTTGGTTGTATATTACAAGAATATATTTTATTGCGATATTTTTTAATGTTTACGGACCGCAGTAATAAAAGTGTAATATTATGTGAAGATGAACCCCTGCTGCACTTGCTGAAAGATACAAAACTTGCCCCACGGGTTTGTTAGTAACGGTACTTTGCTGGCATATAAAACTAATCTTAAAGTTTTCTAAGTGGACACAAAAAATACTTTCAGTTGGTCTGGTTGGTTTAATGATTATTAAACTACCAGAACAAGCCTCGAACTCAGGTTTTATCACTTGCACAAATAAAACCACATACGGATGAAGAAACACAACATAGAAAAAAAACATCATTAAAAAAAAAAATATTGAATTGAGTAAGTTTACTGCAACATGAAGTCTTTAATTTTATTTTTATTTTGACTTAAGAAACACACATCCCTTATGCTATGCATATATCAGAGGTACGGTATGCAGTTAATTTACTTCCGATATATGTAAACCCATGATTAGATACAAATATCCTGTTAGATAACTACTGTTGCACCAATGGAAGCAAATGTGAAGTGAAAGTCGCAAAACTCTCATTGATACAGCAATCTAGCGAATTAGCTTCGTTTTAATTTTTCTCCCGATAGAGCAACTTTGATAAAAGTTTTCTAAAAACAATATTTCAGCGAAAGCAGGAGGAAGTGCCTAGAAAGTGCATTTCCTTCTTTTTTCGCTGAAATTCGAGTTTTTAAAATCACAAAAATGGCTCTACAGGATAAGATAGCTTGGGTAGCAACTAGCAGCGGAATTGTGAAAATAATAACGTTCGTAAGTTTTAAACTTTTAAATAATGCGTTTTTCGTTTTTACTATATATATTTTAAACTTTTTAAGGTCATCAGTATCATCGTTATAACTCTTTATCACAGATATGCTAATACAATTGTAATATTTATAAACGTATCCCTCCATACATGGCAATTCTGCAGCATAGTTACACCGACTAGTAGTTTCATTCTACTTTATTTTTTCATTTCCTACTTATGCGATGGAAGCGAACCTGGCAAACGTTTCATTACGGTATGCGAAATTAACTTTTAAAACAATATTTTTTTTTTTATGTTAATTTTTTTCTTTAATACAGGAAATATTTTTTAATCTTTTCCACGCTTTTTTAAATTTAGTTGTAGGTTGTATTATAATTAAAAACTCCATCGGTAATAGATGGTTGAAGATGTTAAACGAGGAGGAACATGGTGTTAAAGCATCAGGAGTGAGTTCAACAAACCAAAAAATATTTATCAAAATATTTATATTTTTTTATCACAGGCAATGTTCATTTTCTTGACAATAGCCCATGTCGTTGATGCTATTTTCATTTTCAAAAATCGCGCTAGTAATGTCAAGGTCTTAGTAAAGACCCCTGAGAATACGATTGAACACGAAGGGATATCCAACGACGCCTTTTAAACGGTTTAATATAATTATAATATAAAAGTTGCTTTGTTTTGATTTCATTTTCACATTAACATATATAATATAATAACAGAACTGTAAGCAAAAAATGTTTACACGTTTTTTATATGTATTTTTCTTTTATATGTAAATTTCAATTCGCAGCCCGCCGTAAATGTTCTGTACATGGTTCTGTATCATATAATTCAAGGTTACGGGCTGTGCATCTCTTACTCCTCCACCCTGGGGAACATTATGGGGCAAATTGCTATGGCAACCAAGCGAGCAGCGCATGAGAATCCATGCACAGACCAGTAGGCGTTCAGTCAAAGCATCTCAAGCTACAACCAGGTGTACAGAAGTGGGCAAAAATCCCTCGAACGAGCGCTTACAGAAAATAAGAGACTCTCGTGTGCGTCATAAAATGCAATCCAAAATGTACCGTGACACTCTTATTTTTTTAGACCTTTCAATACAACAATATTTTTTTGTTATCGTTTAAAATTAAAACTCAGTAATATGTTTTGTATTGATTTTTACTTCATAATTCCTTTCATTTTATTATTCTTTTTGAACTATAGTAGGTTAGGTTGGTAGTTATGACTTTAACCGAGAGTGGCGCCACCATCTACGATGTACTATTGAATTGTCAAAAACTATAGAATAAATTCTATGTAGCAATTAATATTTACCCTGAATTAAAACAATAATTATAACTGAATCAAGCTAATTTCAAGCTTTTGCAGGTGCACAGGGAAGTTATTTTATTTTTTTTTAGATTGGCGGAATTTCATTTTACAACAGTTGTCAACTTGTCTTTGAAACGATCCAAATCTAAGACATCAGGAATATCATCGTACATGATGTCAATGCCTGACTACAGATAAAATGAGTCAAGAATAAAGTATATATTTTTATCGAAGAAGAAATCAATCAGCAGAGATATGACATTTCTTCTGCAGTGATTGCTTTCATCTGATGACATGAAGAAGTTCCTACTTTCTTTAGGTCTTTCTAAATGATAAACTGGCAACTCTATCACACCAAAAATATAAAAATTGGCGGTTAATAAGTATCATAATGTATTTCACAATTTCAAATAGTAGCACATACAACATATCCAGTTTTTTTAAACCTCACTGCATATCAAATACCAGTAGAAATATGAAGTACTGTATATACTCGCGTAAGTCGACTCTGACTTAAAACGGGTCAAAAACCATTGACTCACGTATAAGTCGACCCCCTAAATTTTATTTTTTATTTTATTTGGTTCGATTTATACGCGGGTCAATAGCCGTTTTAAGTTTTAAAAAAATAAAATAAAAAAATAACTAAAAAAAATTTGATACAAACTTCGTTTACATTTGCATTGAGATTGACTCATTTTGCATTAAAATTTATAAATGGATACCTTGATTTACAAATCACGTCCGTTCAACGTTTAGGCCACCCGTAGGTAGCCGTGGGTGACCTGCACGTTTACGGACTTAATTGTAAAATTCTAAAAAAAAAAGAAGCTTGTTTCTTTGACCCGCGTATAAGTCGAATACGGTATAAAGTGATTCTGCCAGCTTTTTTTTACTAACACAATTTCCAAAAACTCAACGCTCATTGCTCAATTTTCAGTCACGTATTATATTAGACAGTTTGTGATTTCTCGTAGGAAACAAAAAAATAACGACAATGCGTAAAAAATTTTTCAAAAATCTCGTCAAACCATTAAAACAAAGAGACGAGATTTTTAACAATATCTCGTTTTTTTGCCATTCTCGTAATGAAATGTCTTGTTTAAAACCGCTCATTAATTAATCTCATTGAATAGGTATAATTTGTTTGGAAAATTGAAAATTACTAGCGTTAGTGCTTGACTAATGAAGCAATTGTTGGCATGGTTTCTTGACCCAAATACAGTAGTTAACACCAACTACATAATGTTGTTAAGATGACTGAGCCACAATCTAAACTTATTAGTAGAGCTAGGATAATATTTGTTTACATACGAAAAACATATAATGCCATATTTCAATGGGTTTCTTCTACTTCACATATTACCTGCATATTTAGACCTTTTTTGGCAACACATGAAATAAATATTTGAGCCATTTAAAACGAAATATTATCTGAGCCCTGCTTATTAGTTATCTTATACAGTTACCAGATATTAGTTTAAAATTCTGCCGTTTGTCGAATTGTCGTTTGGCTTCAAGAGTAAAATCATATAAAAAAAATAAAAAAAAAAATATATACAAGTGTCTTTGACATTATATTCTTTTACAATAACAAAATTAAAAGAAAAATTGGCGAATTGTGGTTACAATCGTACATTTTGTCATTTACCGTACGACTTATAAAAACACGATGAACTACGCTGAGCCTTATCAACCACCTGAAAATTATAAACCGTACCAAGATGTACATCTTATAAATCGAAAGTAATATTTAGTACTTATCTGATTGTAGATTCAAACTTCAATTGCTGGTAGATACTAAACTGTCCTATAGGATTCTTGCCACAGCTTCCCTGCTTGGCATCACATTCTGACGTCATTCGGCCTAAACGGAAAAAACAGCAAATTAGCAAATGAAATGAGACCCGAGCTTTTATAAAGGTACTTATAATAACGCACTTAATTAAACTAGGGCTACCTTACATGTATAGTTTTAAACCAATAAATTTCATACCGGTTGCTTTGGAATTGGAATGTGGATAGCTGAAAAGACCGAATCACATTCGCTCCCGCGTGTGTTCATAAGCCTAACTAAAAATACAATTCTATTCTATCACACAGTGGCGCTATCAGCTCACGCAACTTTTTTTAAATTTTATTTATCTCATTTTAAAATTGTGCGTGTTCTATTTTAACATACTTTCGATTTAACTTTTTTGGGATAATTTTTTGGTAAATTTAGCATTTATTTTTAATAATCGATTACATTAAATCTACGTTTGTTAGTTGGATTTCTGTACTGTAGATGGCACTATCAGCATAAAAGTAATCTAGGTTTTTTTGCCACAATTATTAGGGCTTTTCAACGATGATGTATCTAACATCCGAAGAAATAAAACTTACATAATGCTTTTATTGAACTTACAAAGCAAAAAATAAAAATTTATCACAGAAAGTTTGATAAAGCAACGTCTCACACATAATACCGGTACCAATTTTTTTTTTTACTGAAGAACGAAAACCATTACTCTAGGGAAAACAGGTCTAATTTTTTTGGTAGATTTTGTAATGGCAAGTAAAAAAATCATTAAAAAAAAATCTAACTATGTAACAATTTTATTACTAAATTTTGTCTTTACTGTGGCGCCTTCTTTTGGCTGAAATCCAAATGGCAGTCCACATTTCTGCATTTACTTCTGATATGAAAATTACCAAGAAAAGAATTGATTCCCCAAACTAGACCTACTTGTGTAATCATCACTTAATTAACTTAACTTTTTAAATTTATTTATTGCCTATTTATATAATTTATATTTTGCGTCAGCAAAATATGGCTCTTAATTATAACTTTTTTGTTAAAAAGAAGTATCAAATTTGCATCTTTTAACTTTAATAGTACATAAATTAATTTAATTATTGCGCTTCTTGTTTAAGTACGTTTTGTACGGAAACTAAAAAAAGGAAAATATAAGGAAACTCTTTTTAAAATATAATTTAAATTCTTAAATCAAAACAGCAGACCATCATAGTTCAAAAATCTCTCTTCCTCAGATGCAAAACATAATTGGGATCTTATTTTTTTATACAAGATACAAGTTAATAAATTAAACATAGACAATGTAATTAGATATAATCGTTTTTAAATTTTAATTACATTAAATTTTAAATGTTAAATTTTAACAAAACACCTAAATTTTTATTTTTTTAGAAGAAAATTTCTTGTTATCCTGAAGAAGAGTGAGAGGATTAAATTTATGAGATTGAAAATTGCTTTAATTTCTTGAAGAAATTAAAACAATTTGCCCACATGCGCTTAAATAAAAAGAAATTCTAATTTATTGACAAAAGATACTTTGTTATTGAGATTTAAAAACAAAAATCTCTTCTTCTTGCTTGTCTACATCATCATGTAGACAAGCAAGAAGAAGAGATTTTTGTTTTTGAAACCTTACGATGTTGTCATTTGTCTTCATCTTGCAATGATATATTGTCAAAAAAACAAACATTCTTCTTTTATTCCGATAAAATTCAAATCTGAAAAATTTAAAACCCAA
Source organism: Strigamia maritima (assembly GCA_000239455.1). Classification (NCBI taxonomy): domain Eukaryota; kingdom Metazoa; phylum Arthropoda; class Chilopoda; order Geophilomorpha; family Linotaeniidae; genus Strigamia; species Strigamia maritima. The sequence continues at coordinate 560,399 of JH431845.1, read as the reverse complement.
TTCTTAAGTTTTTTTTAAACCTTTTTTCTTCTCAGAACAAAACATCAGTCGAGACTTATAAAACTTTGTTTCCTTTTTACATTTAAAGCAGTTTCGCATTGAGAGAAGTTCTCTTACAGGTGAAATCGAGTCATAAATCATTGATTGTAAATGGTGAGTGCATAAAATAAAACGAGATGCCGCTCAAGATGCCACAATCTTCTTACATAGTTGCAAGTCTGTGGCACGCCACGTCATTAAAGTCCAATTTCGAAAATTGAACACTCCATTAAGAGGTGATTGCATTTTCTTTCAAGATAATGGAGTCAGCACTAGTAAGAACATTTTTCAAATACTGTCTACTGAAACATTATTTTTCTCATTGACGCGAGTAATTTCACTTTAAGTAAAAAAAAAGGGCAGAAAAGAAAAATATTTGTTTTTTGATTTATGCTTCTTCATGAATTCCTTTGTGTGAAGTGACTTCTAAATGATACATTTGTCGATATCAATTCATTAGTGCTTTAGTTAAAAACTTTTCCTCGTCACTTTCAGGCATCATTAAATAAGAACAAAACCCAATGTATATTTTTTTCATTTTTAAACACATCAAGAAATAATTTTTTTTTTTTTAACGAGAAAACTAAAATTTAAAAAAAAAATGGGTAAAAAAAGCTTAAAGTCGCAAGAAGCTTAAAGTCGCAAGAAGCTTAAAATCACAAACCTTTAAGTCAAATTTAAAATGTATTTAATGGAAGCCAATTAAACGGGAATAATTACTTTTATCAGTTTTCCCAAAATCTCTCTCATGTCAGCAATTTGCAAACGGAATTAAAATCCAAACGTGTTCCAAAAAAAAGTTTCGCGATAGTTTGTGTCAATTACCGCCGTCCATCTACGTTTGGTTCTGAAACATGACCTGCAAGAATTCTCTAGCTACAGAATTGACAAGAAAATCCACTTTTGCAAACCGAAACAAAAAAATATTCCACAAGTTTTTTAAAAACAATAAAATTTAAGTATTTATATATGTTAAAAATAGAGATTATAAACTCAACATTTTGTGCATCAAACATCGGGTATACTTGAATAAGCAATGGTCGCTTTAATCGATTTCGGTCGCGAAAGATCGATAAGAAACTCTTTCGAGACCCTAGATGCACAAGCATATTATTTCCTCTATACATACTTGAAACAACAGCCGTTTATTTGTAAGGCAGAAAAACAAGGCGTGAGTAATGGGCATGAGATAAATGGTAGATGACATATCAATTGCTTTTATAAGGAGATATTCGAGAAATAGTTTATTACGCAGCTATGAACTTTGCTGCTAGTCAACCAACTGCATAAAAATGATAATTTCAATTTTTTTTCTTTTTTTGCTACTTGTTTATGACTTCTCATTATAGATTTCTAATTACAACACTGCTTTTGTTGTTCAAATAAAAAGAACTCATTATTTGTCTTTATAAATTCTAAATGGGAGTCTCCTGTACAGTTTATCTACCACAAATGACTCTAAAATAAAGAACTTTTACATACAATTTTTTTGTAGACTTGGGTAAAAACATTTGAAATGTTCTCTATTTTTTTTTTACTGCATTTTTATTAAAACTTTGCAAAGCTTTTCAGAGAAAAGATGTGAAACAACTTAAAATGATTCAAAACAAACGTATCTACTTCACGAAAACAGAAAAAAATTAATTTGTGGAAAAAACTTTTACTTTTGTCAATAATAATCGGGTCTAACCAGAAGTACATAAACTCTCCCTTGGGAGAGTTTATGTACTTCTGGTCTAACCAATTCCGCGGATCCCTAATAATCTGCGGATGCAAAAAAATTAATTTTTGTCCCTAATCCGGGGAGTACCTAATCCGCGGAAAATAATTTAATTTAATAAAAATTAAATTTAAACATATCTCTAATCCGCCAATTCCGCGGTGCCTATTCCGCGGATCCCTAATCCGCATACACGACGTTACGTATGTTTGGGTATATATTTTGTATATTTTATATATTATGTATAATAATTATCAGTATTACTCAATTCAATAATCTAAACATAATAAACACAACATAAAATGAATAAAGAAAGAAAAAAATTCAGTGTAGTTTTGATGAGATGTTTTAAACATCTCA
>JH431845.1:455658-558260 GCA_000239455.1 Strigamia maritima | reverse complement strand
AACTACACTGAATTTTTTTAGATTGATTATATCTATAAAACATCATGTTTTGCGTTTTATAGATATAATCAATCTAGAACTAGCTCGCAGCTAAAAAAAAAAAAAATGCTGATAAACTATTTTTTAATTTTACATTTAAAATTACGGTATGTCTTTTAATTATGTCTTTTAATGTCTTTAAAAAATGTTATAAAAAATATAACAAACCCGCATGCAATATTTATCCAACAGTTTTTGTTTTCCAATAATTGGAATTGTGGATAATTTTAATCTAGTTCAATTTTTATTATGCCTCCAGAAAAGATGGAAAGCAAAGTATTGAAATATTTTCTTTCAAACCTTAAGTAATCATAAAAAATGTTCGAATTTTCTAAAAAAAAAATTAAAAAAATAAATTTCAAATATTGAATTTAAAAAATTGAAATACGTAACTTCCATGCCAAGTTTTTTAATGGCATTAATAAGCATAAGGATAGCATGAATACTAATATAACAGATTGAAAAAATGTGTAATTTATATTCAGGGGAGTTTTTCTTCCCACAATTTAGGCCATTAATAAAATCTGTTTTACGTTTTGTTGTTTTTTAATATATTAAAATATAATTATTTATTTATTATATATGTACTGTATATTATATATACGGTATATTTATTTATAATTTAAAGCATTGAAAAACACTCACATCATTACTGCACGAATGTTTAGAATGTTTCCGAGTACTGTACCTTAGTGATTACATCAAATTCTTTTTGAATAATGTTCTTCAATTCACCTTTCTGCTATTTTGCCATCCATTCGCTTTTCTCCAACCGCTTTTACACACATTTTCTGCACTTCCAACATCATACCCTAAAAATTAAAAAAGTACCGTAATCAATTTTTCAATCTATTATTAATATTGTTTTTAATATAATGTAAAAACATCATTTTTGCTCTTATTAAATTGCTTTTATTATTATCTGATTTATTTATACAAAAGTATACAGTCCCCAAACAGCGATTGCTTACAAGGGGGGGGGGGGGGGAGGGGGGGCAGCGGAACCCAATATGGGCATACATAGGAAAAGGAAAATCAAAACAACAAACAAAAACCAAAAAAAACAGGAAAACAAATACAAATACATATAAATCAAATCATCCCAAAGACAGCCCAGCTGCAGGATCCGCCAAGTAAGCTGGCCATCCAACACACAGAATCAAATCAGTCATAAAATAAAATCAATTTTAAATCATACTTTTAATTAAAAATTAATTTAATAAAAACAATTTTTTTTTTAAATAATAAGTTTGTTTAAAAATAGTATATGCAAAGTTAATTTACATATTTTACAAAAAACCCGCTTTTTCTTTTTAACTTAATTAAAACAGAACTAATTCCAAACAAATGTACTGCCCGAATAATTTACCGTAACTTAATAAATAAAAAAAAATTAAATTTTCTTTAAAAACTTTGTCTTTAAATTTTGCAAACGTAACAGACAAAAAAAAAGAGCAAATTCAGCATTAATACTGTATAATACTATTTTTTTAAATGATTCAACTTGATTCTTAAAAAGAATTGTAATAAAAACAAAAGAGAAGAAAACGAAGAAGAAGAAAAGATAGAACTAGCTACTATTTCCCTCAATCCGCTTTTTGTCATGGAAGATGAGGATTGTTTCAAACACAGTCGCACGTGGCTCTCATTTAACTTGGATGACTCATTATCATGCAAATAGCTTAAGGCAAGTGCTACCTAGCCTCTTTTCCTCCTTCAGGTATCATCATTGAGCACGACTCGAAAACCCCATTTGAAACTTTTATTGGTCACCGGATTTTTTCGTGTAATTGACTTTCTTTCGTCATTCACGTCCATCGCGCCATTGTGTCCAACTTGATCTCTCTTCCGAATAATATAAAAAGAATGAGAGAAAAAAAAGTATAGCGACGAATAAATTTTTACACCGCTTTTTATGTGATTAAATTACCAATAAAATAAATGACAGTTTCATTTTTTCCAGCTTTCTTATCTTCGAATTTCATACGGCTTATCATTACTGTATTTCTGTTGCGTTCATTTTGTTGCAAAAGCAGAGTTACTCTAACTATACGTCTACATCAAACTATACTAAAATAATATATAGAAAAATATTTTCCACCATATTTATTTGACGTTGTCCAAAACTTTTAACTAAAATAAGTCAAAGGCAGAAAACCGATAAGAGTAATAAATAAGATCTATTTAAAAAATCCGTATTAAAAGTACGGTACTATAATAAATAAATATAACAACAAAACTGCTATGCTCTGAATTAAAATTTTGTATGGTCACAGATTAGGTTACTCGTTTTATGTTTAATCCATCAATTAAACATGTCGGACTCAGATTTAAGTGAGTCATTTAATTGTTGTGAAATTAGACATGCATAATCATTTGCATTTCCAAAAGCTAATGTATTAATGTCGTGCTTGGCACAAAATTCACATTAAGAAAATCTTCCATCTCAAAATAAAAACCAACAAAGAATAAATTTTTTATTCAGTAAACAGTACTTTTTTACTGCTTATTTAATCAAAACTATTCTTGATTAAAAAACTCGCTGTACTGGGCTTGTCTGCACAGCACTGCTACTGCGCAGAAAAACAACATCAGCAAAAAGTTATTTTTATCTGAAAATAACTGAAATTGATTGAGCTCATTGCCTGTAGCTGTTAAAGCTTCAAAAATATGTTGTTTCAACGTCAGGTTTCTAAACCCTAAACAACTGAATTATTAATTCATTAAGTAACTACACTTTAAAAAAAATTTGTAAGCTGTATTTTTTGTTTTTTTTGCGTTGGAGTGATTGAGTTTATCTGTTTACATAAACATTATATAATTTTGTTTACAATCTGTACACGCAATTTAAAAAAATTAATGAGCTCTTTTTTTAAAGTGATCAGCAAGATGCACCAACTGTAAGAAAAATACATAATTTGGATCGTTACAGATTTATTATTTATTTATAGACCGTACAGATTTGCAGCTTATTTTTGATAATTCTAAGAAAAGTGATCCAGTTTAACTTAAAGTACAGGTTATAACTGTCAGGTTCGTGGATTTGTATTTGTGTACGACGCCCCAAATTATCGACAATTTTCATCTCAGCCATAGTAGAATATTGCCTCTGAAATTTTAAAATTTTACAAATTGAATTTTCAGATGTACACTGATGTACCGATAAAAGTTATTGTCAATCACATTAGTTATACCGACCTCTAATAACTTGTAAAAGCTGTCCTAACTTATTTTTTTTTTAAAAATATGAAATCTAAATCCAATAAAATGACGTTTAATTAATGTTCATAAATATTATTTCAAATGTTATAATCATTTCTGAATATACAAGTATAACTCACAATCAGCATATTAAAATAATTAAATTTTCCACTTAAACGCTCTTGCGGCTTTCATTCTATTCAAAAGAATTGGTGGTTGTGGAATCAGAAGCACTAAATAGGTAAGCAGCAGTCCCATGGTCAACTCAAAGCAGTCCCTATATACCAAATAAATGGTCTATTAACTTAAAGTTGAATCGTTTGGTTCATGAATGTGATGTTCCAAATGATCTGCTCAATCTGCACGACAGTAAACACTGAATTTATAAATTTATAATATTTGCGGGCTGAGAGATAAGAAAGATTAACTCGAATCGCTATAAAAAAATTAATACCAATCTAATAAATATTTCTCATGGATTTAAATGAAAGGAATTCAGAAATATTGGTAGCAAAAAACGAATTAAATTAAGTATACAATTTGTATAGGGAAATCTTAGCTAAAGTTTTAAATAAAAAAAAAAATGAAAAAAAGATCTTGTACTCGACTAGTTTTAGCACAAGCTTAATCTTTTAATTAGTTGATTTCGCCCATTAAGTCTCACAATAAAACATAAATACAGTAAAAGTCAAAGAAAAATCAATTTTATGTTCATCGTCTTTTACTGCAAACACAAACTCACCCAAAACTACATAAGACGATGAAGGATAGTCATGTCTTTGAAACAATGCTGAGGCGATTCGTGCTCATCAATGTCGCGTGGCGCTATTTAAAAAGATTTATGAAGGGAATGATTAGTACAAAGGAAGTGATGAACAACGCTCACATAGCTATTCATTGTGTCAAATGAGGCAACGTTGTTGTTGTTCACATTCCTCTTCTCCGCTATTGCAAATTGCTATGCAAGAAAAAGAACTCACGCACAAATGAATGAAATTTTTCACGTGTTCTGAATCAACACTTAAAAGCACTTCGTCACGTGACTTTTTCAAAGTGCATTGTAAAAGAAAATAAAATGAAAGTAAACGAAATAAAAATATAAAAAAGTGCATTCGTTTTATAGTGCAGCCTCCATCAGCATCTGTCACAGTTTGAGGTCAAACGAAAACACAATTGCAGTCCCGCAAGGTGATGAGCTGTACGAATGTATACCAAAGAAAAGTAATTACATTTTTCTGATTTTTTTTCCACTCTTTCTCACTGCTGTCCGGAAAAGTGGAGAAACAGCGTCCCCATTACACACGGAGAGAGATGATATCCGAGATCAGTGCAGTTAATGGAGAAAGAATAAGGAAAAGCAAGTGAGCACCCATTTAGCTTGCCCCTTAGTACGACCATAAAAATTGGTAGAGCTTCCATGAACCCCGAGTTTCGCAGAAGTGAGTGATGCGTAAATAACAAAACGCTATATCTTAAAAAAGAGGCTAACGAGACCAAGACACAAGATATAGAGAAAAAGGATGGTGGTGGACAACGCGTAAAAATCCCTGGAATCCCCAGTTAAGGTCCTCGCTCGGTGCAAGAATGAATTCCACATCAGTTGGTCATATACGAGGCGAATATTGGTGATAAAAGTTGAAATTGGTCGATGGCAAATGCGAGAGAGACAACGTATAACTTGTGTATTCAACTTGTCACTCTGGACCCTCTTTCTCAAGGATAATCTTCTGCTAACGGTTTGTTTGTGTCGCAGTTGACAATGTTAGAGCAGACAGAAAAAGACTATGACACAAAATATAGCGTCATACAAGAGTTCATTATTAAATTTACTAGTGGTAAAATGCCTAACCGAGACCCCAGGCTGCAATTTAATCATGCACGAGTCATTTCCTTTGAGCTAAGGCATCAAATGACCAGGCTGAAGGAACGCATCTAAACTTTAAGACTGAATTTATTACTAAAACAATCAATCTTTTATGCCATCACAGTTTTTTCCTTCTTTTTGCTATATACTGTATGGTCTAATTGCACTTAATTATTAACACTGATCGAAGGACAAACTCCAAGGTTTTATCTTTTTAAAAAATTAATTTTTTTGTGAATGTTGTTTAAAGATAAATACAAAAGAATCTCTGAAAAAGATTTCGATCAATACCGATTTTTATTTTTTACCAAAATCGGTATATTTTTTTATATTTCTAGAGGTTCAACAGACTGGTATGTACTTTATTATTATATAGTTTTTCTTTGTTTTTGCTTGATTACATTGAAAAAAGAATGACATGTTTTCTTCTGCTTCATCTGTTGTATTTCACGCACTGTGTAACAAAGACTTTTTTTTATTTCTCACGGTGTTCTTTTAACGGTAGAAGATGTGAAATGTAGAAAAAAATAAACACGTTTAGTTGATGTGGTTCCGTCTATATCAGTTGGCATCTTTTGACAACAGGTTTGCGAGATAAAATGTGGGATTTGCAGTGTTGCGCATCTTTGATTTATAGTTTACTCATAAAAAACAGCAACTATAAAAAAAAGCAACAATCCAGATTTACCGACCGTTATATTTTCAAGATTCTTGATATATGGTAATTAAAGATTGAGCTCAGAAATTGAAGAAAACTAATATTTTCAAATGTCATTCATTCATTTTTATTATTTGCTTTTTTCCCCTCCATCCAAAAAAATTTAATGTTAAAGATCAACTTTTTTTCTGACAATAGATTTCCACTGTCATCGACTCTCCTCCAATTTTCTCATCTCATCTCATGTTTACTTTCATTCCTTCAGTGATTATTCCAAAGGGAATTTTACTCTGCATTCAAAAATCTATTTTGTAAATAAAAAAAGTGTTAAAAAAAAAACATCTTTACATTTATTACTTAAATATACAGACCTGAATTTATGTTGAGCCCCATAAACGGACTAAGTGGCAATCGGGGACATATATAACTTGAGCTGAGGTTTAAGTTTGCACCTTGCAATTTCCTCTGTTATAGAATATAGGAGGCTTTCACTTTTCGCTTGATCCTCTCGTTAATCCACTGTTTAAAGCTTAAAGTATGTAATTAAATCATTAAATCTGTTGCCCGAATAGATTTAAATTGACATATTACAATACACATGTCATGCAAAATCAAACGCAAATGCCATTATCATGATAGCCTCTATATTGCTGCTCACTTTAATGGCAACATTTATGGACATGACAATAATTGTAAACGATCGCTGTGCTGAGTTAGTCATAAAAATCGCTTTAGTTGTGCACTTTATGACTTGCAGTATACTGAAGAATTGAGATTTCATTAAATTTTCAGAACCTGCGGATGTGGGAAATTGAATTAACTTTATAACAAAAAAAAATATGATGTTCAAGACGATGTCTAACAAGATGCGGAAATATCAAACGCTCAATTCCATTAATTAAGATATATTGCAGAAGATTGGAAAGCCGAAAAGGTGAGAAGAAAAGATTTCTCCTAAGAGATGCCCAACTTGCTACTTGTCAACGGATCTGTCAGCAGCTGTGAAAGCACATGGGGTTGTAGGCACTTTTCCTTTTTCTTCCGAGTTTTTTCCTACTGAGAGCGAATATTTTTCACACTCTCCGCTTGTCAGTTTTACGATCAACCAGACGATTCGTGGGAACGTTGAGCCATGAAGCGCTCGTGCCGAGTTTTTATTATTTGAGAGAAGTATTTTCTTGTGAAAAGAGCTTACCGGCCAATGTGATGGTCTTTGAAGTGGTCCAATACGTCAACAGTGGACCCAAAAGGGTAAAGTGAGAAAGACAGCACAAGAAATAAGAAAATTTTAATAGTCGACGAGCGTCCGTCCTCTGTAACTGCGGACTATCGATCTATTTGTTGATTTACAAATTAATCCTGTTTAACAAGACATGAGAAAAATATCACAAACAAATCCCCTTTTCATCAGTTTCTGTTTTCTTCGGCATTTAATCAGGGAAAGCCGTATGGATTACGTGCCGCGTCTCCGTGCCAGTCCCGGTCGCAAGACGAAAACATGACAGTTGCTAGATTTTTTTTTTCTTGCTGCATTTCGAGTATTGAGGTGCTTAAATAAATCATGACCGTTGCTTTCCGGCTCGAAATCAGCAACAGAGCTCAGGAAACAGAAGCAATCCCCCATGGACCCTTATACATTTTCATGTATCAGGTCGATGATCTTTTCTAAACTTGACAAATAATAAAAAAACAGTCTCATTAGGCAGACTTCATTTGTTCAAATTGCAGTGCTCTGGCTTTTACGCTTATTAGGATGAACGATTGACTCGTGCCAGTGGCATTTATACACTCTCAGTTGACCCTGCCATAAAAGGATCGTCGGAACTTGCTGACGCCATCGGCTGTTAAAGGGGGAGAATTCAATAGACGAAAACCGACTCGAGTTAAGGTGGCTTAATCCAATGAAATCTTGATTAAACGTTCTTGCACAATTAACTCTGCTCAAGAGAAACCACAACAAACCGGACAAAACGGCAGTTATGTAATAATTGTAATCAGTGAGTATTGACAATTGCTTTAACTCATACAAATTAAACAGAGTGTCTGTAGATAATTATGAAGCGTCATGTCAATTCGATGTAATTATTGATCACGCAGTTATAAGCCATCAAGAAGTTTAATTGTTGATTTTTATTTTCATATCCATAATATAAAAATGTGGATTTAAATTGTGGTATTTTTTGTTTGGATAAAACAAGAATTCATTTATTTATACTTTAAAAAAGATGTGCATCTTTGAGATATAGTGTTAAGTCTTTTTCTGCACCCATGACTGGCGGTAAAGCAGAACGTTGAAGTGCACATTTGCGCGCTGCATAGTACACTTAAAAAAAGCACCTCTGCCCGTGAAAACTTTGCATTGTGGAAAATTGTTTCTTTTGTTTACACTAAACCTTTTGCAAGTCACCTTTGGTAATTTTTTTTACCTCGAGGTTGAAGTAATTATTTCATATTTCATTATTTCATATTAATATATAAGCAAGTAATTATTTCATTTTCCAACGTGCCAAAAAATGAGCTTAAATTTTACTAAATTCAAACTGTAGCTTTATATTTTTTGATAAAAATTAAAGTATCATTCTTTAAGAATCATAATTAAATGTACTGTACCACCAGCCAATATTTAAATTTTCCAAATCATTTCATCAAATTAAGATTCCTAACATTTAATATTGAAGAAGACAAGACTATAAATAGTTGATACAGTTGACTGCTCCAATACAGAGTTCCTGATCTGATCAAACCAGTTGATTTTAGTATCGTCTACTCCATTATACACCAAATAACTTTTAATTATTGCTAACGGAGACAAATCACACAAAAAATCATCTTTAGTTATTGCTAACTGAAACAAATCACACGAAAAATCTTCTTTAGTTATTGCCATCCAAGAGGAGAACACCTAATAATAAAAGACGGGCTTATTGGAGTGTAATGGAAGAGGTCTCTGATCTAATTCAAGACCGCCAAGAGATTACTTATCAAACCTATCTTCTCTTTTAGATGTCCTTTAGGTCGACTGTATTTGATCAATCTAGAAAATTAAAAAAACTTCAAACTCGATGTATGGATGGGTTATACTGTTGGTCTCCAAATTCGACTACCGTACTGTTGTAAAAAAATAAAAAAAAAAAAAAACTTTAGACTAGCCCAACAGTCAACACCTGGCATACTATCTGTAGAAATAGTTGGTGGACTACATTGATGACCATTTATTTTGAATTTCTTTCTATTTTTGCAAGTAAGTTTAGTTTAAGCAATTTTAGATGCCTACGGTTTTTATAGATGTACAAAATTAACTTCAGATTACGTAACTAAGATACTATTTAATTCATTCTAATGAATCATGGGTGATCACTGTCCCACGGATAGCACTTTGCGGTTATCATTAATACAAGAGCCAAAGAAATTATATTATATAGTTCCATTGACCACTGAACTTGGTCAAGACCCCATAAAAAGTTAAAGACTGTGCTTGAATAGCACAAGTTCTTTATAATTTATATGATCCGCTTCCTTCCTGAAGTTCTCAAATGGGCATCAAAATCGACAAATATCTACAATAACTGCCAAGTGCCAATACTGGAAAATCAATGACTCAATTAATAAGTAAACAAGTCACAAATTGATTGGAATTAAGATCCATTTAAATACAGCCGTGTAAACACCAGATTGCAGAAAAATCACATGCTTTTCGCACACGCGTTTTCGGCACCTTTACCAAGGCCATATCAGGGCTCGAAAATAATTCTCAATACTGTACCATTTCTAGAAAACCTGACGGGTCAAAGAATCGGTCTGAAAATAGCATCCATCTGCCAACAAAACCCACGTTCTACAATACAGTACAATTTAATCCATCTGTTCAATCACAGGGAATAAAATCGATAAGTTCATTAGACTAATTCGTGCTTATTTGAACTGGAACACCACACGTCACAAGACACAACAAGTTAGCAACACCTGTGAAGTCTATTGGTAAAACGAGTCCATGCTTTATTCACGGATAGGTTAAAATAATAAAACAATCAAATTAAATAATAAGTAATTCAAATCTTTAATAGATCAATATTTATTATAAATATGTCAACAACCAGGTGCAAAGGAGGGAAGCCGTAGGACTATATAAACTGTAATAATTAAATTTTCGATAGTGAAACTTCATTTAAATAAGTCTGGAAAACTGAACTATATATGAAATTGTACGTAGCATAATAGTAACCCATAAAGAAATCACTTGGATTCAATTCTCCCCGGAGTTATAATAATAAAACAATAAAATAAAGCATCACAGCTAAAACAAACCATCGAGGCACACGATATATTGAAAAATGTTTTAAAAAATAAATTGTAAAAACAGCAAATAGTGTACATTTTATATATTTTATATTTAATATAGTATCTCAGTGTACTTAATCCAACAAATCCTACCGGAAAAAAATAGCTCAACGAAAACGACCCTTCACCATTAAAAAAAAAGTAAATCAGTTAACCTGAGACAGACTGAATCTCCACTTTTTTCTTCGAGTGGATTTGCCGACACAGCTATTCAACAAAGCCAAAAGACATCAGAACGAGAAAAAAAAACAGATCTCATATTTCAGAAGTAAAGAAAAAGTCAATATAGCCGTAATCCGTGTTTCAACTTTACTACTAAAGTTTTGGCAGAGAACAAGTGGAATAAATAAAAATGTTACTTAAAAATATACCGGTAAACTTGTTTCGTTTAGATTTGGTTTCAGTATATAATATTCTGACTTTTAAATCTTTAAACAGTTTTTTTTAAGTAGTTTCGTTGCTAATCCATCCTCGTTATCCCTTTTAGTGCACTATAAGAAGTTGTTTCGTTTATGCCACTATCTTTATCCGCTTCAGCCTAAAGAAAATAAAAAAAATTCCAATGGGAAACAAGTTGGTGGGAAATCTGTTGTGCACTCAATACCCTGCCCTTCTTTTATTGTTCAACCATTAAGACAAACGCCATTGGTTCAATTGGATTGGCCTGTTTTTATAGTGACGGATGCGGAATCGCACATACTGAAGACACATCTGTGCGAAAAGTAGCCCTGTCGAAACAACTTCGCTCGATTAATCTTCATTCAGTAGTTACTGCAACAACTGACTAAGTCTGCCTCAGTTGAATAATGAGCGGAGCGAGGTCCCCAAACCGTCGGCGCTGACAGCAAATTCACGTCTCAAAGAGCTTCCGAGCTTAACCTCTAGAAAAAATTCAAAAGTCTGTACATATAAACAGATTATTTTCCCACATTTGTCTAGGAAAACTGAAAACTAAGCCGAGAAAAAAAAATAGCCAGGGAAATGCAATGTTCACTACAGCTGGTGTTTATGTCTTGAAACCTACCACTATTTTTGATGCCACATGCCCTAACATTTTAAGACTTGCAGTTTTTAGCGACTTTCGATTTTTCATTCAGTTTCCATTTTAATTAAAAAAAAAAAAAAAAGACGACAAAAGGTTAAAAGAAAAAGAAGAAATGTTTCTTACATTCTGATTTGTTTTCTGATCGTAAATCAACAGCTGTTGAAGAGACCGCAAAGCATCTCTTCCTTCTGACGAAGAAAAGATGATGGACCAAGATATGGGTCAGTGTTTCAGGCCTGTGTGGTGAGCGTGGTGACATTCACGTCACAGCGGTCGAAAGCCATAACGCATTTGGATGGTCCATTTGAGGCATTGTATGAATGCAAGGCAAGATGCAAAGACGGCAATGTGTATAATAAAAACACGTAAAAAGGATACTGAAAGAAGAAAAATAACAATTGTGACGAATTTTATGTCTGAGTGTTTTAGAATATTAAATGCGATATTATCCATATATTATTTTCTAAATGCGTAGTTAAAAAATGTATTTATCCAAACGATTTGAATCATATCAAATGAAAACGTTAATGGAGAGTAGACGCAGATTAAATATTCTGTTTGTTGGATTATGTGTACTTAGCTGCTTGAAAAACAGGCTAGAATCTAGCAAACGCCTCATACATACCAAAAGCTCGTTTGCATAATTCTCTTGAATGTTTAATGAGTTTCTTCTCATTTTTAAATTCCATTGTATTAAAAAATTTGAGCAACAAGAGATGCAAAATGCATCTACAAGAAATGAATTAAGAATTAAGCGTGTGCGTAATTCAATGTTCAACCGCCTTACGCTAGGACATGAACTCGACTTCATTGCACAACACGACACTTTTCCACATCATTCTCATATCTCCGTCTTAAAAAATATGACTTCACTGAAAAATCACATACAACGTTAAATGCCAACCTGGGAGACAATGCAATCGATTTCTGCCGCCGCTGTAAACTGACTTATGATATGCCTATATCAACAGATAAAACAAAAAAGAATCATAAAAAATCAATTAAACAAATCCACAAACAACATTAATAAATTCATTAATTATTTTCAACGATAAAACGACATCTTTCATTTTTAACGACAGTTCCATTAATTCCAAGCAACAATTGATAAAATATATAAGATATACACCTCGAGCCGCAGCTTATTATTTAGACCATTGTTAAGACAATAGAAAATGCATGTAATCGCCGTAAGGAGGCGAATCACGTGATGTTGTGACGTTCTCGCCGCCAAGAACGTGCATGTTCATTTTCGGATGTGAGTGCACGGAGTACGCATCAGCTTTTCTCACTCGCTCTCGCTTACACCCGGATTCGCTCTTACTGACATTATTGAAAATATCCGAACTCATTCAATCACGATTAATGGTACGATATGTGAAACTAGTTCTGATACAGTGAGTGACCACGGTATCGCACATTTGAAGAGGCCGGTGGCAAATTAACTCATTGAAAATCACCGCATCATCAGGATGGAAGTTGCATTTTGTCTCATCATCTTTTTTTCCATTGAACTCCTTTCACTCAACTCAGGTAATGAAAGATTTTTTTTTTCTTTGAAACTTGATTGGGGAATTAGTATAGTATAATCTAAGTTTTAAAAGAAAAACCGTACCCCACGTCGAGTTTTAATTTCCTGCTTCTGAAATTCTTAAATCGATGAGTTTGCTATTAGAAATTCTACATTTTTGAGTTTGTTAAGAGGTAATGCTTATTTGCTTATTTACAAATAAAACCTGATCAAAAACAAGTCTCAGGTTCAAAGGACTGGCTATGATCTGCTTGAATCTTTAAAAAAAAAATGATTGCTATGACGATCGATAGGAGTTTTCGTTTCATTTTTTGGCAGATCGCTTTTGTTCGGAATGAATAAAGAAAAAAAGGGATGAAGTGTACGAATGTTAGATTAACATGATCCCATCGTCAAAAATACCCCGTAATTTTTTGTTGATGTTTTTATTAATTGATAATTGTTTTATGATTTAGATGTTTATTTTCATTTAGTTAAAAAAAATATTGTGTTCACATCCATGTTAGTTGATTTATTGAATTGATTAAATTGTGGACGAACATTTGACTTCGCATGAAACGGTTAATTAATTCATGAATCCATTTTTAGCGATTGAATTATTTATATCCATTCTAGATTTTGAAATGCTTAGGAACCACCAAAAGATCCATGAGAATTTGGGCATATGGGAAAACTTGAGTGAGATGATGACAATTATTTGACACTGGAAGAACTTAATATTAATATTTAATTTAAATGACGAGTAATTTATTCTATGATTTAAATAAATAATGGTTAAAATAAAAATTAATCGATATATAATTTGATAAATAAATTTGTTTTCAAACATACTAGCCATTATTCTATTAAATTAGAGTAATGATAAATTTGTTTTCTTGTCATGCATTTATCTTATTTTTCTCCAATGATTTCAAAAGCAAAAATCCAGAAACAATTACACGAGACAAATTACGGGCAGAACATTACAAATGCAGACACATAAATTAACTAGAATCTTTTCGACCCTTAAGGGTCATCGTCAGTTGTTCTAACTATACAGTCTCTAAGCATAAGTGGTGACTGGTGTATAGGTCACTTATTTTGGCTCCTTTTAAGTGATTTCTACCGTAGAGTTTGCGTTTTGTGTTAAATCTCGTCTGCGGTAAAAAATCTTATTTAAATTTCAATTTCTGTTTTAAATTTTTCGTGAGATTTAAATTTTCATCAATCACAACAATATTCAAAGAATTTATGAATTGTGCTTTCCTTTATTTTTTTTTTATCTCGAGATTTACTTTTTTGTGATTTGACTAAGTGGGAATATGTTAAGAGTGCAGTATATCTATCATTTTCAATACGAATAAAGGCTAACTCAGCTCTTGCTGTGCATTTCAAGATACGTAGCTCTATAGGGCAACAAATGAAAGGGCTCGAAGAAACACCTCGACAACGACTGCTTTCTTCCTAACCACAGATTTGCATTCCTGTATCTGTCGGTTTGCATGTAATTCGAGCAACAAGGTGCTGTGTTTATCTTTAGTTGGTTTGATTTAGAATTTAAAATTTCAAGCGGCAAGAAACAGATTTGTAATTAGGATTATTTTAGTGGGTGGGAAACAGTTTCCGTAGTTGATCAAATCCACTCGTTATGGATTAGTTAGACCATCTAAATATTAGAAATTATTAAAGTAAGTCAGCTGATCGCTCTTAAAGTCACAGTTTGCAGTTTTCTAAAAAAAATTTGAAGTAATTTTTTTACTACTATTTTTTATGTGAGGACAAAACATCCAGATTTAGGTGTGATTCTGAGTGAAGGTTTGTGAAATCCTATCCTGAAAAGCATTTTGTCATATCAAATCTGTTTTGAGCTTGTTTACTCGCATTTCAATGGATTCAAAACAGCTGGATGCCGTATTGACAGTATCATACAGGATATTAAGAATCTTCTTGTTGTCTGTTGAGTTTCCCTTTTTGGAGGGCACGTTTATCAACAAAACTTCACAGAAAGTAGGTTGGCGAAAGAAACCATTAATTTTTACAAAATTTAGTCTGGTTTAATTTAATTTTAATTTATATTTTCGACTTAACATGGTTATGACCCCATATAAGCTGCTGAGTGGTATAGGTCATTAAGATACCTTGGGTCATTAGGCTATACTGTATGCAAAGAGTGTTTTGTAAAACTGTGAAATCCAGTCTTACCTTCAGAAACACCAACTTGAATTAGACAATGAGAAACAACTGCATAGGGAGCCATTCCTATCGCCAAACGTTCTTTACAATGTACTTCATGTCTATACTACTGCATCTGCATGCAGCTAATTCCTTGTTCACACCAGATGGATCTCATCCAGCTGATGAGATCCTGGAGAATCAAGATTCACAGTTGACCCGGATTAAGGTGCTCACTCCCTGACTGGTTTATGCACAATAATCCTTTCTACTTCCTCTCCATTCCCGAGATAATTTAGTGAACAACCTAGAGAGAGCTTATTAAAACACAAAGCACAGAATCAAGTAAGAATATATTTACCCAACAGGGAATCAAATAATTTTTTTTCCTTCAAACATGCTGCAGTGTTAAGAGATGGGAGCAATCGTTACCAGATACAATAATTTGGTCTTCCAACAGCTGCCAAAAATACACAGTGGTAAATTCTAATAGCAAACACGTAGGTCTATAGGGAATTTGGCAAAAACAATCATGTTTCTACAACTGTTTTCTTTTTAACCCCTGATTTACATAGCTACATTTACATTTCTACATTTGCCGGTTTTTAGAGTATTTGCAAGAACAGGGTGCCTTAAAGCTCTACAAAGCAGTAGAATGTTGTATTCTAAAACCACGATAAAATTCGGGAAAGCGATTACGTTTTTTAGTGATCTGTTTGATAGTTGCTTCTTTAATATGGCGCTTTAAAATTTTCGGGCAAGCACTTAGGATTGAGATAGGCCAGAAAGACTTGGCATCATATTTATCACCTTTACCCTTGCAGAGTGGTCTTATCTGAACTGTCTTCCATTCCTTGAGAAAATTTAGAATTTAAATTGCCGCATTTTCATTATTAAATGCAAAGGAAGATGGAATTTACCATGCAAATTGCATATACACCACTGTTTAGTGGCTATATGATCTGTTCTCACTGCATTGGTATTTGCTAATAAGTTAATTTGTTTTTCGATACCGCTTGAAAATTAAATTAAAACAGTTTTGTTATTTTTCTCACAGTGGAATTTCATCAATTTGGATGGAAATTTCTGAGTTAATCAAAAAGTCGTAGATTAAACTTCATCTATTTTGCATTAGTTTTAATTACAATGTCAGTTGTATTTCTTTCTCTTCTACAGAGGTTATTTGACAGGTTTCAGTTATATTAAATTCTCTGCCCATTAAATGTGAACAGTAATAAAATAAATCATACTTCAACATTTGATATTTTTTTTAATTATTTAAAAATTGAACACAATTTTTTCCAAGCATCTATTCGATGTTGGTTTTTGCTTTTCTTCAAAGTCCACCAGGATTTCCTTTTACCAAAACGATTTATTTCACTCTTTTGTCACACCGGGTGATGGATTTACACATCTGGAGAGGGCGCAATAGATTTTTGAAGAAAAAAATCAACATGTTATTTTACGTCATCGTATATCATATCCCATAGTATATTTTTTTGTATTAATTAATTGGCTTTCACAAAGAAAAGTTGGCATTTAAAAATGTACCAGTTTTTTTTTCTTAAAATATTTTGTATATCCTCTCAAATATTTTTGCCCACAATTTTATACCTACTTAAGTTCTGTGATAGCCATATAATACGATATACCAAAACCAATAAATTACGTAATGAATTTTAAATACAGCCGGATCAACTTCTCAAGAAACATTACGAACACTTAACACATAACACAACTTTAACATTTTTCTTATTCCTAAATAACAGTCACAGGTAACTTTGACCTGACACGACATATGAAACCACTAAGATTTCATACAAGACTGTTTAAGTACCTTCATAAATATGTCCTTATTGCGGTTCACACACTTCCCTTTCCACATGAAGATTGGCGAATTATAGAAAAGTCAATAAGCAAACATATCTTTTGTTCATTAGTGCTGAATTTTCAATGACGCAAATTGTATTAAAAATAATGACACATATCATAATTAATTGCTATTTATGTGCGGTCACTGTCTTGACAACCCATGATTTACTATTACCACTATAAAACCAATATCTATTACTTCAATAAATTCACCAATGTTGGGATTACCGTTAATGGCTTCATTAACTTGAAGAGGTCAGATAGAAAAAACATCATTTGCAATTTACTTCTGATCTTCTTCCTTTGCTTCAACGTTTAATTGTAAATATCCGTTGTGTTTTGACTGGACAAATGAGTTGGGATTTGTGCGCGGAACTGCACCTGCTTTCGTTAGCAAATAATTCGCATGCTGACCGCGGGTCAGTCATGTTTAATGAGCACTTGGGGGCTGTACGAGTACAGCGTCCAAAGGCCGCAAATTAATATAGGAGAAGAGAAGAATAGACTGAAGAAGGATGGTAACCATGAACTCTTCTCCGCATACATACGTGCCGTCCTTCTAATTGTGGCTTGAAATATAATACGTGGCATGTGTCGCGATGAATGTTCCATTCCGACTTGAGTTTGGTACACAATCCCATACGACCTTTTTCACTTCATTCGAGAGGAAAAGAGAATTTAAAACAGAGAAAGAGAAATTCGAATTCTATGTCTGTGCTGGGCTGATGTAAACAACTTATCTGGAATTCAATCAAAATGTTGTTTTTAACTTTTCTCCAGCATCGTTTTTAATAGTCCAGCATTTTTTTCTTTACATTAAAGATCAGGTATTATTGCATTGAGCAGGGGATATTGAGAAACTATATTCGGTATTTCGGTATATTAAAAATCAAAGCAATAAGAAACTGTAATCTTTCTCTTGAGGGACTTCATCTTCAAAGTCGCAATTCAGTACTGCACACACATGGATATTCCAAACGTGAAGAATTTAGACGATCTGTTGTAACGCTTTTGTAAAAAAAACAAAAACATCGTCTTGTTTTTTGGATTCAGATGCTTACAAAGATTAGAAATATTTTGTGTACCTAAAACAAGGAAGGGGCTTTTTGTATTTACCTACGTAGTTTAAACGGTAACCATTTGATCAAATCAATATTGGCTTGCTGTAAGCTCAGTAAACTATTTCTGAAATGTGTTCAATAAAACAACTCCAGGGGCTAAATTCACAAAGTTTACAAACGATATCACTAACAATAACTATCTTAATAAAGTTAGTGGATCTTGTTGATCACTTCCACACTCAATGGGTATCTTGTTAAATTTTTTGTGACTTTGTCTGTTATACTATTGAAAAACAATTGTTTAGTGGCACTTAATGTTTATGGAGTTTGGGGTATGGCGTGTGAGCGGAAGCAAACAATTGAAATTGCGAATCGACTAAAGGTTAGTTCACACTGGTGTTCACACTACTCCATAACGTAACGCAAGGAGGCTGCGCAATGCATTGTGGGCTTAAAAATGCAGACGTAGACTTAAGTTCTTACTTCAAAATCGATTTTGAAGTAGGACGTAACGTAACTTAAGAACTTACGGCTAACCAATGAGAACACAGCTGCTTCTCTCATGAAAACGAGATTAAATGAGAAATCGCGTGATTTTTGGCCTCCATTGCAGCAAGCATGGAACACTCATCACAAGTAGATGCCAACTCAACTCTAGAGAGAAAAAAAGCCAAGGAAAATGATTTTGATCGCAAATGAAGTGAAATTGTACGATGAGTGAGCGTGAGTGAGCTTCGCGAGTGAGCGTGAGTGAGCTTCACGAGTGAGCACGTAGATGTGATTGTTGTGTTTTTTTAGCCTGAAATAAATGTTTTTTGACAGTTTCTATAGCTTAAAATCATTATTGCTACTAACAGTAGCAAATCATCTAATAATTCTTCCTCATCATTCATTTCTAAAGTAGCCATTGTGAAACTGGAATTTAATCTGGTTTTGGATCTAAATCCAATTTATTCTGATTGGTCGGTTTACATTTACTTAACGCAAGCAGTGTGAACCAAACCTTACGTTACTTTCCTTAAGTTACGTTAATTTTCCTTAAGTTACGTTACATTACGTCCAGTGTGAACTAAGCATAAAACTTAACCACGAAGGCTGTAATTTGTGTGGGTTTTGCTTGATTTGCCAAGTAATTAAGTAAATAAAGGCGATCAATTTGAAAGTGAAGAATAATATCTTTCCTTTCTTTCTTTTCCACACTATAGTGATTGAACACACTACAGTCACCTGTGAAATTCATCTACGCATGCGCAAACCAGCATATTTCTATTAATAAATGCAAACAGAAGAACAAAGAAGTGAATCAAGTGATGCAGTATTTATGAGAAAAATAATGATTTTTTTATATTGTCTCATGTAACCATGAAACAAAAAGGACTCTTAGAACATCAAATAATAGCCGCGTTCAAATTCGTTTAGATATCTTAACTTATTCGACTAAAAGTGACTAAAAGACAGTTAAATCGAATAAGTTAAGTAATCTTAATGAATTTGAACGCACCTATTGTGATGAAACTTAATGTAAAATTGTGATTCGAAATATCTTAACTCAAATTATTTTGAGGTATACAATTAAATGTTATGCTGGACAAGACACTGCAAATTAAAACAAAGAGGATTATATAGACGCAATAGCGGAATTTAAGTGTTAAGAGTAATGTTTATGCTGGCGATTATTCTTACTACTTTTTGTAAATAGTGGGGCCACGTTACCATTACTTTCAATTGAAATTGACCAAATTGTGTTGTTGACTATACCCGTATCAGAATTTACTATAGGTGCAGACTGCGAATAGGGCTGTAAAAGCGGTAAAACTAATGTAGCAGTTGTGTCATAAAAAGTAAATTCGAGGCTGTATACATATTGTATTTCAGATTGTAGACATAAAGTTAAAGATGGAGTTCGCGATATTCGAAATGTCAAAAGAGTATTGTCAACTTGCTTGTTTTATAGGGTTCTTAAAAAAGTCACAAACTGAAATTTGAATTTTCTCGATGCTTTTCATTGCATATTTGTTTTCCATTAATTTAAGTTCAGAAAGCTTAAAAGGAAACATCTTTTTGAAATTTTAATTTTGATTTTCATTAAATTTTTTTTCTCTTCCAATTCGACATGAAATAAATTCTAATGAGACAATACAGTGGGTATATTGCTCAGCCTAGTTGAAAATTTGTATATATGAAATTGCAGTTAGCTTTTTGACATTTTTTTAATATCAAAAAGGACAGTACCTTTTTAATGATTTTTTTTAAATTTTGAATTTATTTTCCATTTAAAAAACTTGAAATGTAAAAAAGACAAAAATATTTTACAGCGTCAGACAAAAAGGTATTCAGGATCTTCTTATGCTTTGAAATCGCAATTTTTCACTTTAATTTAAGCTTCATCGCAGCACCCAGGGTGATTGATTAAACAAAAATATACCCCCCCCCCCCACCTTTAGTCCTTAAAAGCAAATCTCATTCACTTGACACAAAGCAAGCTGAACAATCACTATGGTTTGAGTAAAGTGAAATTTGCCATTAGAGGTAAGCTTATGAATTTAAAAAAATATAGTAGTTTCAATAGGATGTTTTTAATTTTAATTCCTCACTAATTTTCCCATCACTTAACAGCACAGGAAATACTAAAAATTGAATCTCTAATCCTTTAGCCTGAAACAAAGGCTTTAGGTTTATTTCTTCTTGATCTGAGCTCTAGGTTCTTTCTACTGTATATTCCTTTCTCTGTGAATTCCCTGCTTCCGTCATGTGCCTTTTTATCGGGGAACTACTTCCTGCGCAGGCTATCTGTAGAGGGCTTGAAGCTGAGTTTGGCTTTTGCTATCTCGAGTCTTTCCTGTAGGAATCTGGACGCAAATCTGAAGCTCGAGGATCGAGTATAGTGATGTTTTTATCTGTTTGTATTGAATTGAAACTTTGTTTGAATTGCATTATGGACTATACAGGACGATGCACTTTGCTTTCAAAAGCAAAACACACTCCTATTTCTCGTTCTTTATTTTTTTTCCTGACTTTTTTGTGTCCACTTATCGCTTCAGGCAAACATGATGGCCGAGGTTTTCTTAGAGAGCACAAATACTCCTTTTTTTGAATCATTTTTTCTTCAAATGTTTGAACGAGTGTTTCTCTCGGAGTTATGAGGTCGAAATAGAGGGATGAAATAAAAAAAAGGAAAAAAAATCTAAGAAAACATATTTTATAGAGAAATGAAGTATGAAGCTCTGAGCTCGCCATTGTACCCTATCAATTAAGATTCTTTCTTTGATTGTAGAGGAAAATACACACTGCAATAAAACATTAATACTGTTTTTCTATTCTTTGGAAAATAATTTTATATTATTTTTAATTTAGGCCTATCAATTTGCGTGGAAAAAATAAAATAGAAGTGAAATAAGGACGACGTCAGCTCCCACTTTCTCAGATTTTGTTTATTCATTCTGCTAAGCATGCTTCAAAACCCTAAAACGATTTCACTGAACATTTAAAATAAAAATAAAGTTGAAATCTAATTATACAGTCGCAAATACTAGATGACAACATAAAAGAAATGGGAGACGGAGCGAGGTCAAATTGAGAATGTAGGAGATTACTACGTCACAACTGATGTGTGTTTTAGTAACAGCATGGAGCCACTGTGAACATTGTCTATGGTACTAAATGCATAGTTTACGATCATGTTGTGTCAATGTATGTTATGCCCCACGCGTTTTTCTTACGTGTTTATGGTTCTTAAGTGTTGAGTGATGTGTAAACAAAATAGGATAAAGGAAGTTTTGCGTTTCTGCCTACAAAACAAAAGATTACTGAATATGAATACGCAATATTTTAAAAAATCTTAAAATTTCTATAATTCTCTCATATACTCGCTATTCTAACAAGTGAATACATTTGTAACCATTTGTAATGTTATACATAGTATCCTGGTTAATTTTATATAAGAGATTTTAGATTTTTTTAATGCATTAATTACTGATAACGATTCGGAGATTTTGATGTGTCTTGTTAATTTTTCATACATGAAGACTTATGTCGTAAACCCTTTGAACAGTTAGGTAACAGTGATTTTGGATTTAGAGCTATAGCTGCATACATAGTTAATTAAGATGGAGTTAATAAATTAATAATAACAATTTACAAGTGTCTCACTAAAAGAATATAACTGAAATAATTGCAGTTCGATATTTTGACATTCGACATTTTGATATTCGACATTTTGACATTCGACATTTTGAAATTCGATATTTTGACATTCGACATTTTGACATTCGATATTTTGACATTCGACATTTTGACATTCGACATTTTGACATTCGATATTTTGACATTCGATATTTTGACATTCGATATTTTGACATTCGATATTTTGACATTCGATATTTTGACATTCGATATTTTCACATTTGCCATTCGATATTTCGTCTAAATATTTCGTCTGAAAAATGAGATACTCACAATTACCAAAAAGTGTTATGTAACAAATTTTTTTACTTCTGAATCTTTACTAATATTGAACTCATAGTTGCAAAACAATGTCGGATAGCAATAAGTACTCTAATAAATATGAATGTAAATAATCGAACTGTTTATATGTCGTGTCGTTTTAAAGATTTCTTAAATGCTTATATTTGCATCATCTTTATTAGATTTAAGCTTGATTTCATTTTTATTTTTTATCTGTATTTAAATTAGAAATTAGGAATTTTTTTTCTGCGGTGATTTAATGCACAGTTGGAATTACCTGTCATAATCAGTATAAATGAAATGAGAAAAGTTATCCGAATAAAATAAAGTGAAAAAAATACCAGTGTAAAAAGGCATAAATCCTAGCTTGCGTTAATTAAATAATTTGAGGGAAGAAAATCTTAATTTCTTTTGATTTGTTTATTTAGCTAATAAGATTTTTCAGGTTTATACAAAAATACAATTACTGGTAGCGGAAAATAAAAAAATATTCTTTCAAAAATTCAAAAGACAATTTTTGACTAAACAAAATTATTCCAATTGGCGCACGCCATTCATTTGTCACTTCATTAACCAACTAATTTAAACTCTACAAACAAATGTTATAATTCAAACAAGCATCAGCGAACAAATTACTTTGTGAGAAAAGAACAAGATCTAAGCAAGATAATCTCCAATTATGACATTTAACAAGCGGTTAGTCGCCTTATTGCGTCTAATTGCACTTGCACTCACCTTTACAACAAGATTGCGGTTGTTTTCATTCATATATATAAAAAATAAAAAATAATTCCTACAGGCGCTACAGCACAAGTCAATGTCATCATCTTTTGCTGTACCCCTGTTTGTTCTTACCTGTCACTGCCTAGTTAATTATTTCTCGTACATCCGCTATGCGGAAAATCCGATGCGCTCAGAAAGAGAAAAATATTCCATCCCAACTATCTGGAGTTTTTTGACATTTCATGTAAACAAAAATTACACAATAAATTAAAATACTAAAATTTTAAAAAGATTGTATAAATCCTGTCTGGACAATTAAAACCTTCGATTTGGACTTCATGTTGGACTTAACCTATGAAACCTGTGTTTTTACACGTTCTTATTACTACATACAAAAAACAGATATTAAATAAATAATAAATAAGTGGTGGACCGCAAAGGTCCTGGGAAAATTGGATGTAGCACTTGCAAGCAAAAGTAGCTGCTCAGCTCCTGCAATCTAAATTAATGTTTCATTATTAATAAAATTCGAAAATTGCGCTACAACTTAAGATTGCAGAAGAAAATGTCTCTTAAATTCACCACAATCACAAATATACCGAAGAGTTTCAAGCACCCTGACAAAATTCGATATTTTAGCATAATACAGCTCATTTGACAATGAAACGAGCTGTTTTGAACAATTTTTTTTTTTTTTTTTTTTAAAAATTTGATTTTATTCAAATTGCTAAATAGAACCTTTTAATGAAATGTATGTATTAGAACGAGCTTTTTACAAACGTGAATAAACCGATTTCAATCCAAAACAAAGCAGAAAATTTCGTTCCTATCCTTTTATACCAGAATGGGTCGATCTACCTGTGCGATGGTGATGATGATAATCAGTGGTAATTCTACCTCAAAGGTTCATTGAATCCGAAATGGCCATATTTGATGCTGATGAAAATTCGTGCAAAGAGCGTGATGAAATTTCCTGCCAAAAATTCTCAGCTTGTAATAAGGCCCCAGATAACGTGAGATGGGGGAAAAAGAATAAAAATAAAGAGAAAGACAGAAGAAAAATTGCTGTTTTCATACAGATTCAAACTAGATTTCAAGTTTAATGTGTCGAGATAACGTCAAAAACAAAATAGAATAAAAAAAAAAAAAAGTGAAAAAAGAGAAACATGATATTTTTGACAGATAAGCCTTAAAAGTCAAGCCCAGAAAATGCAGAAAAATCGCTTGCAAAAAAAAAAAACATCGGCTGATTAAATTTCTTCGGACGGAATGTTGACATGCATAGAATCATATAAGGCCACGGCATGATATTGCGGACGCTGATCAATCTCTCTGGCGACAACGGCAGCGGTGGCTGCGGGAGACTAGCTTCTGTCAGATACCTCGATCGATGACGCTCATTGAGGTCGCTTTCACTGTGCGTGGCGTAGAAATGTGTTCTGGATGCAGCTCGGGAACCTCGACATTCACCCGTGGGTGTCTTTTGTCACCGCCCTCTTACATTACTCCTAAGCTCTGAAGTGGTTTGGCCAATTTGGAAATCTCTAGTGCCCATCCAAACTACCCTTTTCACGGCATAAGGTGATTGATTTCTCAATCGATGCCCTGCGACGGGGCGTCAAAAATGCCGACTTTGTGTGCGGATGGCGAAGGTAAAATGTGTGAAAATTCTCGTCTCTATAACCTTCTTTGCTCGCGAGCGAAAGCGAGCTTCGCTCGATGAGGTTTCAACGGAAAGTATGGTACAGCACTATAGCAAAGACAGAATGGAGCCATGTGCCAAAATGTGCGCCCGCCGCCTCAAAAGAATTGTTTCGATGGTAACGAGGCGAGACAGATGGCAGCATCACCAATGCGGATGAAAAAAATGAAAGAAAGAAAGAAAGAGCGAATATGGTGCAAATCACAAAATGCTGTTTCTTTCCCTCCTTTTAAAAAAAGCCTGGCGCGAGTCTGGGGAACATTAGCAGACTTCATTTTTATTCAAATGAGCAACGGTCAAGGTTTACAGCTGGCGGAACACGAGTGATTGGCTCAAAGCCAACATCTCTTTTAGTTAGAATAAAAAGAATATCATAAAAAGAGAAAAGAAGGAGGTGATGAAAAAAATTAGGGTTAGGAAGGAAAAGGGATGGAGGCAGGAAGTGTCGTGTCTGTTGCGTAAATAATTGCTCTTCGTCGTGCTTTATGTCGCCAATGGGTTGCTCAACATCAACACGAACCGTTTGATCCAAGTTGGGAAAAAAATTAAACTTAGCAAAAGAATGGTGAAGAAAAGAAATAAAAGAAAGAGAAGAAAGAAAAGAAAGAAAAAATGAGAGCGGCAAAAGCACGTTTTCTTTTCAATGTAAGTGCAGTGAGACGAAAGACTTTCACCTTTTAAATGTGCTGGATGGTGTAAAGAGAAGAAGAAGAAGAAGACAAATCGCTCTTAAAATCAGTTGAGTTGAGGCAGGAAGAACAAAAAAAGTGAATAGTCTCATTACTTTGGTTTTAGGGCGGGAGAAAATTCTTGGGACTATAGGAGCAAGTAAGACTGCATAATGAGATTTGTATTAGTTTAATTGCCAGACAGAAAAAAAAGTAACCACAACAAGGAAGAAGACGTGTTATTCTCTAAAAAGAATATAAGGAATGTGTTATTTTGGTACCTTTGTGTTGTGGCAAATTACTTTGAATTGTTGTTGTGTGACGGTCAAATAGGACCTTGGGGTATAACGCTGAAATTGGTTTTTTTTTAGACGTTGTTCCGATCCGGTGGCCGCAGCAAGTCAAACTTTGGCGGCATGAGAATACACTAACCGTTCGGGTAATAAAATGTTTGATTCAGCCAACTGTCAGAAATGTTCATTACAGCGTGGAACATGACATAGAACGCGTGTTTTATTGTAATGGGTGAAGAGTAAAAGAGAAAAGTCGTTTTAATGATATTTGCGTAAAGCGAAATTCATTTCAGGCGCGAATTAAGCTTAACTGTGTTTGAAGATGGGAGTGAGACATAGCAGATGCTGTTGGCGGTTTGCTTTAGCTAGGTGAAGGGAATCGTTATCAAGATTGAGCACATCATGTGAAATCTTGAAGATTAAAGCTTCTTGCATCTGAGTAAATTGGTTTGAATTAAGAATTTATGGTTGTTGATTAAAAAAAGAAGAAAAAAAAGAAAAATTAATTTCATTCTATATCTCTCTTAAATATTTGGAAAACTTTTTGAATTAAACTTGTATCAATAAGTTAAACTTGTCTTTGTCTCTAGAGGATACCAGCTTCAATTAGATAAGGCTTTGTGTTCGGTTTGGCAATAAAAAAAAAATAGAAGTGGTGTGGGGAAAGTCAATGCATTAATGACTTTGTGACTTTGATAATTTTCTTTTTCTACATTTTTCTGAAAAGTTAATTATTTTTGCCGCAATTTAGAAATGAATTCCATACTTTTTTTGTTTTACATTTTACTTGTCATTAAAGCAAAAATACCTATCCGCTTTATTATTAATCACATTCTCTCGAGTACTCAACGGTTGTTCCGTCTGTCCTGGTTGTGAGTGCTTGATGAAGAGTTTCCTAATTCGAATATGGGTAAAAGGCTTTTCCTCGTACCTTTACAATCTAGTGGAGTGTTCTTGCTCCATGTAAAATTCATGTACACGCAAAGACGCATATCCGTGGTAAGTACCTCCTGCACGAATTAATTCTATACACCTTTTTCATTCTGTATAGTTATCGAAGCACTTTCGTCTTTGCATTTTTAAATTCTTCTTATTACATGCAAAAACTCTAAGTGGCTTAAAATTTAATTATATTCAGTGAACAGTTAGTCAAATAAAGTGATGAACTCAACAAGATCTTGGGAGATTTCTGCTTTTTTTTTCTAATTCTTTTTTATAGGATTATTCAAATGAAATTATTTCCTACAAGAACACTCGAAAAATATTTTTCTTTTTTTTTTTCTCAAGATTAGATTGCTTTTTAAAAAAATAGATGCCACGTCTAATAAGCGATTTAGACGTGTTTTGCCTAGTGTTTCTGGCGTATTGGTGTAATTCTGCAGAGAAATGAAACACAATAATATGAAAATTAGAAAATGTTTCTACTCGGTTTCTACAGCCCTACGGTCGATTTAAAGAACTTTTACATAACAAAACAATTCACAGATTAAAAAATTGCATAAATTGTGCAGTATGAATTAATACTCGCATTAATTCACTTTGTTTTGTTGTAACGCCCTCCGCACGTAATGCGCTTGATGTATACAACGTTACAACAAAGTTAGGTACTGTTTAATGATTAATCGCCAACCTCAATTTACCGCCCTTGGTTAAAGGTCAAAGTAAAATAAAAGCCAAGGCATTTAAATGGTAAAACCTAAGTTTAAAGAACTGCAAGAAAGTAGGAAAATAATTTGCTAACCACTATGATCAGACGCTATCGAATAAGCAAAATTAAGTGAATAATTATCTGAAACCAAATTAATTGTATCGAAGCAGTGTTTAATTATGGTAACTACATCAAACATGCAGGGTTCTAAAAGACATTATTTATTAAATTTGATAACGTTTTTTCTTAAATAAAGTTAATCCTGAACTTCAACTTTGTTCACAGTAATCGGTCGTTATAAAATTACGATTTAATAATCGATATTTTAAATAATTATATTATCAACACACTTCAGGCTTCAACGTTTGTCTAGCTGTAAGTGCATTGTTGATGAATTCAATTACTAAATTATCAAATTCGATCCAGCACTCAAGTAAGTTTGTGATTTTCCACTTTTTAAAAACTTCACAGCGGATATGAAGAAACTTGAGTAAGACTCGGAATACCTTATCAAACATGCAGAAACTTGAGTAAGTTAAGACTCGGAATAGCTCATCAAACTGAACAAACTACAGTCGCCGCCCGATATCTTGATGCTAAATTTGAACTGCGCATCGCCAACTGCGCACAACAATCACACTCAATGCATCATCATTTGCTTAAATGATATGCATGCTACGCAAAACAGTCCTTGCTCGTTGTCGTAAATCAACATATCACACCATAATTAAATAAATAAACAATATTTATGTTCTTATGTTTGTTGTGGTCCGATTTACTACAACGAAAGCGGACTATTTTTGATGTATCGTACATCAGCATTCGCGATTGTTGTGCGCAGTTGGCGATGCGCAGTTCAATTTTAGCGTCAAGATATCGGGTGGCGACTTGTTGTAAATTTAAATTGATTCCATTTTGTCGATAATTTCCCCAAAAAATTACTAAACTCGATTTAAATACAAACACACTTCAAACGAATGATTTTTAATGTTACGAATAGAAATTTATACGTATAAGGTGTAAGCATGTGTTAAATCGAATTGTGCAAGTCCAACACAATGCAAAACATTTGTTCTCAAAAAGAGCAATAAATCAAATGAAAACAACCAAACTGTCAACGGATAAAACTCTAGTTGCAACCGTAAACTATTTTCAAAACAAAAATCATTTTTTTCATTTAGTTATACACGCAACTTTTATATATATACATATATATTATTTTATTTACTTATAATGTACTTTAAAAAAAAATAACAAAACCATAAAACCGCTGCAGGAGTTAGAGATCATCATCATCATCTCCTCCTTTGTTCTGCCTTCGGCCATGTTGTTTTGAAGGCAAACAGCACAACCGTCTTTCCAGCTTCACCCGATGTTAGCCCTTCACCTGAGATGGCAAAGGTGGGTGCTGATAGCTCACTTGGCCAACATGTGAAGGAAATAAGAAATAACGATCGGCCTGGGTCGCCGCGTGTATCTCGCTGCGCTTAGCTCGAGGACCGACCATTTTTTCTCCTTCCCCCGCACCTCCCTCTTCTTCTCGACTCTGTTTGCTGATTGTCTTCGATCGGTAGCCCGCATGAATAAGCGTGTGGTCGCGATATTCATCGATTCGTGGCTGATCCGTGTATAAAGAGGGCGAAACACGACACTAATCTTCACGTCTATTTAAAGCACCAGCTGGATAACCGGGTATTCGGACATTATTGGCGATTAATCCAGTACCGAGTGCACCTGTTTTGACCCGAGTTGCTGTGTTTAGTGTTTACATTGCTTGAAATCAAGACGACTTACTGTATGTAAATGTGCAAGGCAGAAAAGCAAAGCCGCTATTTGGTGTTTGGTACAAAGCTTGCATAAATTATTGAAAAATGTTAAAAATTGAGGAAACGGTCTAAATTATTCACTGTTACGCGTTGCAACAGCGAACATGCAAAGCTTTCAAGCATCCAACTTAACTTGGGTTTTGATTGCAGCACCGAGTCAATATCAAATAACACAGTCACACAAGTCATCAATCAATCCATACAATTTAACTTGTGTCTTTTCACATGGCTTCTTTAATATCGGTTTGTATAATATATATATATACGGAAAAAAAATAAATAAAATTGGTTTTTGTGATTGAAGCCAGTTGATAAAGTCAGGCGACAACAAAACCCTTCTTTTTGATTGGTTCTGCAAGGAGCATCCATAAAGCAATTTTATCGCCCAACTTTCTGTCCATGAAGCATTTCCTTTCTTTCCTTGATTTGCTCTTGTAACAGAGCAAAAAAAGAAAATGTGAATTTTTTTCCCTCTTTTCTTTTTCTATTATTTTATCCGTGGCCGTTTTGAATCGAGTACTCAAGCCCTGCCAAAGTGAGGGCTGGGTGTCCGTAGTCCGTCGCACACTGAGGTCGCCTTGCTGGCGCCCTGCCCTTTTCTCTATTCCCACTCCATCCTCATCCTCCCTACGCTCGAGAGAATCAGATGTCATGAGATCTCTTTTGTCCCGCCCGCATCTTCTGTTTCCATTTCCTGGTAACCACTGAATGTCATTGGTCACGACTGAGGTGTGCAGATTTGTCTCGGATAGGCTAAGACGGGCTTGCACGCGCGCACAAATGGCTCGCACCAAATTGATGTGTATGGTACTTGATTTGAGAAGCTGTCGAAGGTTAGAGAAATGAGTAATCCTTCTCGAGATGACCATTGATCGAAAACGGGATATCGGAGTCGACACAAGTTGAGCATACAATGATTAAGGTAGTGCTCTTCATCGATCCACTAATCTGTTTGAGCCTGCTATTGATGCTTTCACTTCACAATGCATTTCTGATGATGCTTTAAAAGGTTCGAAATTCGAGAAATTTCCTAAATGGATGATGATGCACATTTCTCAGTTGTCAATCTAAATGGCAATTCTGGATAACTCTTTAATAGTGTTGCAATACTTCATTCATGCCGGGTTTTCGTATAAAATAACTTTGCACAAAAGACGCATATTTTATTGAAAACGGTTTATGCTTTATGGTTTTTAAACAAATGGATTCTTTTTTTATTTTATTTTTTCCCCCAGCTTGTATAAGCATTACTTCAAATCAAATGGCATTAAATAATTTAAAATATATTTTATCTGTCTGCGAAACAAATTTCCTGCTGTCTCTGCTGAAATTTGAAGAAATAATGAGTTTTAAAAATTAAATTAGACAATTTTTCTTTATTTTCATGTCGTAAACTCTGCAACTCTAATGGATTAATTTTTTTTACATAATATTTTTCATTTGCAACCTCAATTCATATCACAGATGAAAAACAGAAAAAAAAATCAACCAAACATATTTATTCAATATTTCTCAAGGGAAATAATTTAATTGCACAATGTCCAGCAGCAAAGCTCTGAGGGCAGCAGCAAAGCTCCGAAGGCAGCGCCATAGACCATACATAAAGCATTAAACCTAAACCTTTCCACACTTTTTTTAAAGTCATCTCGTAAATATATAAAAAGGGAAATTGAGAGTTTAAAAGCGTGAGAATAATGAGCTATCACTACAAAAGAAGCCTGAAATAAGGCCCTTAATCTTGGCAGCCACGAGCAATGGGTCTAGCGTGTGAATATTTCAGCGCCTCATCAGCTTCCACAGTTCAACGCCTCAATCCAATCTAGAGCCGGAGAAGAGTTTTGCTGTAGTGACCACTACTTCTAATTAAGGGGAGATCTTGACGGTTGGCAGAAGTATCCTTTTTTTCCGCGCTCATTTTCTGTCTAAGCACGCTACATGAAAAATGGAAGAAGTGCGTGTGTCAAAGTCACTTTTCACAGACCGCTTAATATGACAGGAGCCGAATCTCATGACGATGTTAGCAGTTTTTTTCTTTTTCTGAGGAGAATTAATACAAATATGTTTGTATCTATGCTCTGCACAGACATACGTTATTGCAGAATGTTGCGACATCGCATTAAAAAAGTGTTGACCTGACACTAATGTACAATTCGATTGCTTTGTTTATGCAATTCTGCACGAAGAATCAGAGAACGCAGTAAAAATCATTGTCATGTCCAAAGCAATTTTTTATTTTTTATATTGCTTTTGTATTTAGTTTTGTCAGAGTTGCGTCTATAAACTTAATTCTCTTTCTCTCTCTTTCTCGGTCTGCTTTTTGTAATTCGCTTGCCAATTGTCATAATACGTTGACGCGTCTGCGCAATGAATGTCTTTTCAGCCACAACTGGCAAAATATGGTGTCATCATGTCTTCTCTTACAAAATGCTTAAGAAATTGTGGTTGCTTTGCTTGTCAACGAGTTCTTGATATCTTTTTTGTTTGTTTTAATCATCTTAAACAAACCACAACACTTACCATGGGTTTTAACTTTTACAAAAAAATGATAAAATGACTAAATTTTCAATTGTGTCAACAGACATTCTCATTTTCGCAAACACTTATCATGAAATTATATAAAGTGGACTTTAAAAAACAAATTCTTAAATGCATTTCGTTTACTTGCCTCTGCATTATACTGTTATAGTTAATCAATTAATTTATGGGACTAATAAAGTAATAAATGTAATGATTTTAAATTAGAGACGGGGAGCTAACGCATGTTGAAAACCAGATATCCAATTCTCGCCATCTCTCACGAACATTCAATATCAAACAAACAGATTTAATAAGGTTGGTTGTTTAGTTAGTTTCAAAGTTCCTTGGAATTAGTTCTCAGACCACTATTTCGGCTTCGTTCAACTATACGTTCAATGATTCAGGGTCATCACTT
Organism: Strigamia maritima; assembly: GCA_000239455.1. Lineage (NCBI taxonomy): Eukaryota > Metazoa > Arthropoda > Chilopoda > Geophilomorpha > Linotaeniidae > Strigamia > Strigamia maritima. Next base: position 526,244 of record JH431845.1, on the reverse strand, counting down.
TACATCACTTTACCATTTCAGACTGTTCAAATACTTCCATTCAGAAAAGTCTTGTGCCGTCTTATGCCGTCTTCTGCTGGAGACACACTACCGTAGATGCGAATCGCGCAAATCGCGTTGCTTTGGGATTTTGAATGACCCTAAAAAATCGCTCCTGATTGGCTGCAATTTAGAATCGCAATCAAAAAAGTAAAAATCGCTTGACAAAAAGCGATTTTAACCGGAAATACGCGGATTAAAAATCGCAAAGCGACGCGATTCGCGCCTAGTGTGTCTCCAGCATTATGCATTCGTCTGCACGGGTGAAAATAAAAATCGAATAAATAATATTTTTATTACATTATGGAAATAGAAACAGTTCGGTTTGTCATTGAATTTACGATTATATGAATTTTTCCATATTTAAAAAAAAATAAAAATATTTCAATGTCTAAGTTATACAGAGATGGATCATAAATGTGGACTGTATGAAAGAGTTTAATAGTCTAGGTTGAAAGACAGTAAGCAAAGTTTAATGTGAAGTGTTAAAGGTGTTTTCGGTCGATAACGTGTTTAAAATAATAAAATTTACATAATGAGTGTTGTAATCGTTCCAAAGGGCAATGCAAAAAAAAACAGGAAATGAAGCGCAACAGAAGAAAAAATAGTATGATTCTTTTTGCTGTTTTTTCAAGAAAAACAAAAAATGTCCAACAAAAAATTTTGTTCAACAAATATTAAATTTACAATTATTTTTAATTATTTACAATAATTTAGAAAATAAGTAAACGCTATGTCAGTACTCAGTAGGTTATCTTTATTCCACAATTCAGTACAAACCAGGAAAGCCAATTTCTACATTTAACTTAATTCACAAACTAACTAATCTAAATCCCTTAATTATAAATACCTCTCTAAGTACATTGTAATATAATTAAACAATAAGCTGCCACAGCCACACAGGTAATTCATTTATTCTCATCACTTTTCTAATCGGATTGAATTTGCTCGAGCGGAAATCCCTGTCCTTTGTGTGGCATCCTTAAGTTTTATTGCGTCAATTGTAAGACGGAAGCAATAACTCACCTGTTGTATTCTGGCCCTCAGGTCGGTCATCCATCAGTTGTGGGCCTTTCCATTTGTCTTCGAGTTAGTTTTGTGTCAGACGCAATAATGTTTCTCGACTTGAGTGTATCTCAAGTGTGCTTGTGCCGTTTGTCAAGAGTGAAAACGGCCTCAATAAATAAAATGTTTTCTTTTCCTAGCAATGTGCTTTCTTATCTCACCGCAACCATCTTGACCCTAGTTATACGGTAAGACCTGAAAGAGGCGCAGCAAACGCCGTGCCACACACTGTTACCTTTTTTTTATTATCTTTCTTTTTTGTCCGCTTTTTTTCTCTTTCTCTCTCTTTGCTCTTCCATTCGTTGAGAAATTATCAATTACGCCTTTTTCCTTCCGGCCACCTTCACGCATGACGCTTCGGTGGTCGCTAGACGAAAGAAGTGGGGAGGAGACGACAAGCAAAAAAGAAAAACAAGGCAGCTGAACGTAATGAGAAAATCATGTGACTTGTGTATATGCTCGAACCCTGCGGCAGGCAATCATTTCGAGCAGAAAATTGAGCTTAGAGTCCTAGTTGTAAATGTGGAGAAGATGAAGAAGAGTGAGTGAGTGAGCGTGGAAGACTCGATTAAAGTTTCGTGTCGTGTCTTAGAGTGGATTTAAGCAAATGCATTCTTATCGCGGAATGAATTAGACGTGATACAACAACAAGAGCATGGCCGCCCCTTGCAGTCCGGAACAAATTGAACGACCTGCCTCATTCAAAAAGCAACTCGCAGCGGCTTATACTGAACCGTACTCGCTCTATCAGACGGATTTTTGAACGAGGACAAGTTGTTAGCAGCATCCGCTGCAAAAACATTGCCAAGAGATTTGCAGAGAAGTCTCAACGGGCGGAGCTTGTTGCTCAAAGTAATATTTATAACCAGAAAAAAAAAATAAATAAACAAAAAAAAAAAAAAAAAAAAAAAAACCACAAGAAAAATATGACAGCAGACATTTTTTTTCCATTTTTTTTCTTATTTATTTCGCTGATATCGTAAAGCTGTTTTGTGAAAATCAAATTGCAGAATGCGAGGTTTTTTATTATATTTTTTTCTGTTATTTCGAAGACAAGGCGGTGGATATAATTCAGTTTGGCAGAGTAAATGGATGGTGCGGAGATGGGATGAGATAATTTCACACTGTCCACTTATTCGCAGAGCTGTGACTTATGTCTGGAATTGGCACGAAAACTGCAAGAGGAATTTTGTAATGCACAGGGCAGAATTCCCCTGTGCTTGCGATTTGAGCCGGTAGTTTGTGGCTTGAACTTCACACGAGTTTAATCCGAATGTCGCCTCGTGCAAACATGCATGCCCCTTTGAAATAGTCGAGCGGTGACAGGGGTCACGGGCTGCTATATACTCGTGTGCCCGCCCCTTGCATTTGCCTCGTCAATTCACGTCAGCACTGAGAGGAAACTGAGTCATGGAGGAATGACCTGTCTTGAATCGATTATTTTCTTATGCTTCTCAAATATCATATTTTTCTTCCTCTTGAATTTTGAAAGATAATAGGAAATTTTGTATTGATTGATATCGAAAAAATAGGGAGTTGTTGTTTCTTCACTGAATAATAATTTGAAATTGAGAAATGTTTTCAATTTTGGTGAAAGATCTTGTGTTGTTGTGGAATTATGGAGTATTTTGCAGTTTTAAGTAGTTAAAACCTGTAAAAGCAACACCAAAACGGTCGTTATTTCTTAGTTTCTTTATTTTTAACGGATTGTACACAGAACATTGACATTTATCTTGAATTTGATTCCGTTAAGTTTTTCAAAAATTATACAATGGGAAATTGCTTTTGATTTAAGCCGACTAATGTCACTTTAAAAATCTCATGCCAGTTGACAGTTTTTTTTAGTCAACTTGGCAGTGGATTAGAAACATCCACAACTACAAATACAAATACAAACACAATTACAACCACAAAAACAACTGCACCCACAGCTTTAATTTATCAAAGCAGCTTAAGAGAAACCAGAACTATCATTTCCATACAAAAGAAAATAATTAAAATGAACAATAAAAAAAATAAACAGAATATTAAACTGCTTTGCTCGTCTTATGCAGGCGCCAGTAATAAAAATGATAATGACGTTAACTATTGTTTTTAAAAGATGGAAAATTTTGCCATGTAAATAATGTGTATAAACAACACAAAAAGAGTTGTCTTTACAATAAGTTTAATTTTGTTTGAAATTTGCTTTCGATTTCCCAAAGGTATATCTGCGAAGAAAATGTTAATGACATAGAATGAATAATGTCATAGACCAAATAGACCCCATTTGCTTAATCAATTTTCTAATGATGTTTCACATTTTTATCTCACTTGAAAACTTCGTTTGTTGTTCCGTGTGCTTTGTCGCCTGATTAAAATTTACTTTCAATGAATGGAGGTGCATTATAGTTTAATCAATCAGACTAAATGGTTTAAATGACGTGATAAAAGCTTAAATTAAAATGCAAAATTGGAATTCAAAGTAGAAACTAGAAAGCTGATTCGAAATATCCCTATACAGTACTGTAGAATGGTTTCAGACCATACTACTGTGCCATAGTATGGTACCATACTACCACAGTATAAAACGAGGTATAAAATATTTAATTTTTTAAATGTTTCATAAGAAAACAAAAAGTCACTTTAAAAGGAAGTTTACCTTCCCTTTTGTGCAACGAGAAAGCCTAGACAAATAATGAAAAATTTATTTTAGCTTGAAAACTTCTAAAACGTAAACTTAATTATTGAGTTCACGTCTTTAATTTCAATGGAAAATTCGCATTTGCTCAATTTCCGGTGAATTGGTAAAATTGAAAACATCTAACTCGGAGTTCGCTTTAGACGATTAAAAGCTTCTTTCTAAAATCTTCTTTTTTTAAATTTAGGGTTCAGTAGTAGGTCACGAGTTGTTTAAGGTTCACTACTTCATGATCCTTTCCTTGATTCTTATCAGATCAAGTGGCTTTCACTTCCTTCTCTTGATAATTTTTTATTGGTTTTTCTTCGATCGATGTTGAGAAGTCAAAAGGGTTAAAATGTGGCGTAGAATAGATTCCTCTGGTTAGCCAATCGTTTGATTCACGCGTCCACAACCTAATGAGACCCCCCCCTCCCCCCCTAAAGTTGAGGTGTGTGAATTTCTTTTATTCAACGATCTCAGATTTCCAAACGAAGCAACAAAAATTCCCAGAGGTTACTGACACCTGAAGTAAAAAAAGACACAAATAGTACATGTGACGCACTTTTTTATTTATTAATATGAAAATCAGAAATGACATTTTGCTTCATATGAAAACAAATTTGAAGAAATTGCCATCTTGGATTCCACCCATCATTTGAACAATAAATGACATTTTGTTGTCTCCACCTGTCGCACATGCACGCGCAGTATTTCATTCCTAAACAAATGATGACAAACAAATAAATTTGATTTTTTTTTTATATTCTCAGTTTGGCACATTTATTATAATTTTTTTCTCCTCTAATACTGCATTAAATCTGCTCGTTTATATACACGGTACTTCAAACCATGGGAATTTATTGTTAATCCGAGCAATTCTGCTGTCGAAAAGTATAGGAGTTAGAATGTCGCATTTCACTTCGTTCCCCCGTCAATCCTTCGCGATAAGACCGACACTTCCAAGCTGCAGGAGTACAACAACGAAAAGAAATTCAAAAGGAATGAAACTTGTGTTAAGGAATCAAACTTTAAAAAAATATAGTTTGACATTCGAAAAGTAAAAACTTATGAGAAGTTTAGTTTGCTTTGTCGAGTTGGTTGACCTTTTCTCTTTAATAAAACAAAAGATATTAACTTTGAAGGAAAATAATAATAAAAAAAAAAAAAAAAAAAAAAAAAACTAAGTTGCAAAATTGAAGAAAACAATTTTTTTCGCTCTCTCTCTCGTTTTACTTTTTTTTTATAACTTGCGGGAAGATTCTTTTTACCATAATGCAATAAGTTGGTCCGGCGGAAAGCGGAGAGCAGCTCGTTTTCTTGCTTATTTGCCGGCTCAAATCACCCTCTTGTGCAGTGAAACTCGCCTGCATTAGCGGTAGCCGGTGGAAATGGCAAAAGGCAACAACAACAACAACATATACGAGTAGAAATTGCTATTTTTTACCTTATTTTTCAACTCTTGTTATCTTTTTCAGCTATCAAAAAGAGTGCGAGGAATGAAAAGTTGACGATCGAGCGTTATTTACTCTTTGCACGCAATTTTCAACACCCGAGTGTGAATAATTAAAAAGTCTTGTCTGACAAGTCCATCAAGTTGAAATGCACCTAGCAAACGAGCTAAGATACTAATCAGGATTACTTTTTTAATGAGTTGCAAACACAATTTTCGCGGAAAATGGCGTCCAATTGCAGAAATTGAATGGAAGAAAAGTCATGTTTGCCTTGATGACTTTGCTCCGCTCGCTCCACTTAATTAAACGCCGCCACTTTTCATGTGTAGAGACAGAGGGCAGGGCAAACAATAAAATTTTTTAAAATACTGAAGACCCGAAAAAATGGGTGCACTCGCATTAAGTCTTCGTACATTTTCTGCAGTTTGTTCTGAGTTTGTAAGAAATAGAGAAACTTGAGAAAAGTCTTCGTTTATTTTGTTTTTATCTCCATTTGATTGAAATAGTTTGAAATGTTTGTAGTTCTATTGAAGATTAGGCGAAAAACGGCCGCTCTCCTTTGAATTCTTTTTACTTTTTTTACTTGCTCGTATTTCTTTCCTTCTTTTTCTTCCTTTTAAGATTATCGGATGGAGGCAACATTGGGTAGAATTTCCAATTGAGTGAAGGCTTAACGTTGTGAGTGTGCAAAGAGAGGAAAACTTCAATTACTGTCTCAACAAGAAAGATTACAAGCTCTACCATCAGCGTGTTCAGTTCGCGTCTTGTGATTTGTACCGTAAGCACCTATGCACATCAGGCCTTCCATGTTGTTGACAACTCTGCCGCAGTCTTCTGTGCATCCTCTTCAACGAGTCGTTTTCTCTTGTCTCGAAAGAGGAAAATAAAACACGAGTTGAAGTCAACACCGCTGTTACCACTAATGCGAATCCTTTTCTCGACATGCACCTTCCTTTAACACATTTTTCCTTTCAAATCTTATTCGAGAAATTGTTGTTGCACGATTGAATTTTTCAAATAGAATTTTAAAAAAAAAATAAAAAAACTTAAGAAATATTCCTTTTATTTTCTCTATTCCAATGCATCTTACATAAAATCCATTGCAACATTTAATCTATAATATTCTCGCATCTGTTATCTCATCAAAGGAATCTCTTCACCGTGCTCCCTTTCGAGTTAAAAATTAAAATCAATAAATAATTACGCGGAATTTTTACAGGTCTTTCTTTATTTGTTGTTTTATTAATTAATTAATAATGTTTGTTTGTTCATTAATCAACTATAATTACCTTACTCCCATTAATTGACTCTGCATTCTAATTCTAACGACAAAATGTCCTTCTGTAGTTTACACATCAATACGACAGGTGCAATAAACACACAAGATAAACCTTTGTGTGATAAGTTCGATTTTGCGACTGGAGATGAAGCGCTGGGAAAAAGGTAGCCGAGAGAAACCAATTTAACCTTATCAACAGCATTAGACATTTATCGTGCAGCTGAGGCTTGAAAAGCGCGTACTCAAACAATGGGATTAAAGAAGAAAGCCCATTGTTTTTGCATATGGAGTATAAACTGTTGCAAAAATTCCACTCTAATTTAATGCCATTATAGTAATTGTTTATTTTTCATCAGTCCACTCGGATTGTAAATTGAAATTCAAACTGGCCACTTAAATTATATTGCTCAGGTGTTGCGTCTTAGCGAATAGTCGACAACGATCATTAATGAAATGGAAACCGGACTTGCTAAGCACACCTCCGTCAAACCTAAGGAAGGGAATTTGCTTTGGGACTTTTGTATTTCTAAGACGTGAACTGGGAAACTGCAAGCGTAACTAATTACGTAAAAGCGTCGTTATTTTTTTTTTTTTCGGGTGAAAGCTGCAAAAATGCTCGCTAAGAAATGGAACCATTAAGCGGTCTCTTGATAACCGGTCGACCGCTCTTTGCCACGCGCACCTTTCATCGCTCAGTCGAGTTACATACTTCGCGCCTTCACTGCACAACACAAAAATCTTAGTAACGTTCAATTAATCGTTAAATTTGATGAAATAATTAGCGTTTCCAAGGTCGAGCCAATTAAATGTATGAATAATAAACATCTCGTTAGTGATGTGTTTTCAATTCGATATAAAAAAATTATTATTTTCCGTTCTTTCGGCCACGGTTTGAAGATAAAAATAAGTGAGTGTTGATGCTCATTGATTCGTCGTTGGGGGACTCGTCTTTCACGAATGAGATGCACAACTGTCTAAGTAAATGGGTGTAATCAGCTGTAAAAAGCGATACGTGAAAATCGAGGTGTTGATACCTCTTCCATATCAATATTTTTTTTTTCACAGGTGACATCTTCTGTTGGGGAAGTGATCATTTACTCTTGTACGCTCTTTCCTTCCCTCCTATCAGCAGCTGGTGCAATAGCAGAAGGTTCTCAAATTTACACAAAGATTAAAGTTAAAGCAACACAGATTCCTTGAAACATATTTCATCGCGCACTCGAGGGAAGTGGGAACCGACTATTACAAATTCCGTAATAATGTTTCATCTGTAATAAAAAATTTTTTGTTTCTATTCGAAATGAGTCATCCAGCGTTTGATCCAGCGGATGGCAACTGTTAAAAGTCAGATTTGTTTTTTTTTGTTGTTCTTTTAGAGCTATAAAAATTTAAAATTAATGTTGCAACTATAATTCTTGAGGCAAGTTTTGCGTATGGAATCAATATGATAGCTTGATGTTATTAAAAATTTAATATTTAATTAATTAATTTATTTATTTATTTATTTATTTATTTATTTATGTATTTATTATTATTTTTTTTTTTGTTAAAATAAACAATTTCTGTTTTTTTAAATATTATATATTATAAAAAGTATACATTATAAATAAAAAAAAGTAGAAGTTGGCTATTAAACATAGTACATCGTCATAATTTATTTATAAATTTCGATATTTGAATGCAAAATAATATTTAAAACATAAATAGAACTAAAATTTGCTCATTTATTTCCTGCAAAATGTTGGTAATGAAGAAATGTAACCTGCAAACTGGACAATTAAAATTGTCTAGTGTAATTGGAAATGAGTAATTAAGATAAATTACTTCCGCAGAAGCAGCAAATTGTGCAGTTTGAAACTATTATAATATCGGGTTGAATATGAATTTATAATTGTAGTGTTATAATCTTGACACGCTCTTAAAGTCTTAAATAACGTTTTTTTTTCTGCTTCTTTAATATCATCGATCCTCGTGCAAAATGATATCACTGATGGAAGATGATTAACATATTTCAATAATATTTGAATAGAAAAGCAATACCTACTCCCAGCTCTTACCAATCTGAATATGTACTACAATTGAATATTAAATTAATATGCCGGCAATTAAATAAACAATTACCCTATGTCATTCGAAAAATAATATGCTCAATCAACAGATCAATATGATAAATCTATTAAATATTTGCCTAGAGATGATAAGCTCTTTAAAGTCAACAACGTGTAGTTATGTTCCCTGAATTTTAATCATAAGCAGGATGTGGGTTATTCTTATTGTATGTTTAATCCTTGCTCGTACTCGCGACTTTGATCGTCTGTGACCAGATATGTCAGTCACGTCTGAACGACATATAGGGACTTTCAGTTCATGTTCCTTTAGGAGTTTTGGCTAGAATAGTGGTCAATGTACCTAACCGACCAGCAAGAGGACTGCGGTTTGATTCCCAATCCTGAATTCTTTCAAGAGACTGTTGTACTGCGTATTAATTTATTTGTTTATTTAATTTTCTGTTGATTCAGCACGATGTAATGATATAATTGGTTTAATTATACATTTAACATTAACAAAATAAATGTTCTTCCCATCAACACCAATTCATAATATTTTTTTGATAAAATTTGGATGGGCGCTTTGCGTTCTACTTGATAGACGATATTTGCTAACTAATGATCTTCAATAGAACAGAAATACTTCTGACCTCGCCTGTGTCCTTTGACACAAAATTACCTAAAGCTGGTCTTAACTTTCTTATATACTCTCTTATATACTGTCTGTCTTTTGATGCCAAACTCAAAACATCGAATTCCTTTTTGCGCGCACCCAAGAGCAATAAAGTGCGTGTTGCTTACAAGTAAATACTCAAAAGACACCGACATGGAACGGTCATTCATTTGTTATTTTCAATTTTTTTAACTTAAGAGTTGTAGTGTTTACATACATTTAGTTACCACGTACTGTAACAAATTAACTGCATGATTATGCGAGCTCCTGGTCACATATAATTACATGTAATTACACATGTCTATGAAATGTTAACACAACACGCACACATGAGCCCTTTAATTTAGTTCAATGACAACTGATTGTATGCAAACTACCCGAGTTAATAGCGAAAAGTGGTGACAATGACAAGACTAGCTTAATTGAATATATAACAGGATTAGATTGAATTAGCTAGATAAAGGTTTTCTAACATCTGGCCACTTCTGGTCCTATTGATCTACCCGTATTCCAAGTTTGATAAGATGTAAAGACGTTCTGCTGCATCAACAAGTTGACAATACCTAAATTTAGAGGTCCTTCTAATGAGACAGGGTGGCCTGTACCAATGAATGGCCCAACCATAGGCCTTGGCTATTATTTTTTCTTGTTTTCTTAATAAACAACATTCAGTGGCATAGCTTTAAAAACAGCGCATCACAACTTATACTTCTGATAAAGAATTACCTCCCTCTATCCTCCCCCAAGATTTATATTTCTTTTTTAAAAGAAAAAAGAAGAAAAAAAAAAAAAAGAAAAATACGGCTTTTAAAGCAATTTCTTCTTCTCCTCGCTCACACTTTTTCTCTTCGTCTCGTCACTCAGTGATTGTCTTTGACTGGGGCTCCTGCCCATCTTGAGGGAAAAAGGTATCCTCTCCACATTGTCATCTGAAGAGACCATTTCTCACCAAAACAGCAAATTGAATTCTTTCTTCCTTCCATCTAGAAAGATGAATGCACGATTATGGACGTCATCCATCGATAACTGAACTCCACTTTCTATTCTATTCTTTTTATACTTTCAAAGTAAAATATAGAAACAGGGACCAAATCCCAAAAGCTTGCAATCGTATTTTTTTCTTTTTTCTTCCCTTTTCACTTGAGTTTAAATGCGGGATAATTTAGATACGTGCAGCTCAAGTTTAACTTATAATTTGTGAATTTTTTTCCCCTTTCCCTCGGCCTTTTATTTATTCATTTCTCAAAACGTTCCATTTTACTGAATCCAGTCACGCCTGCTCTGGTCGTTAGATGTGCGCGTGGGGTTTTTGTTTTATTTTTTTATAGTGTTAGAGCCCAAACAGGCGTGTCCTCGACTATAATTGGCTTACACCTGCCCTTTATTATCACCATAACAACATTTTACTACTTTCAACACTCGCCGTGTATTATAACGAAGCTGTCGCACTTTTCAACAGTCGGGATACAAAGGGGTAGGCTTTAGCCTCGTGTTTTGATTGGCGTTCTTTATGTCTCTATCTGAGGGCGATCGTTGTTGTGTGCAATGTCCTCGAAAAAAAGGGCATTTTTTTTTCCCATCGTCGTGTGCACACGACATTCCACAATTGGGTAATCAGCGACGCCTTCCAGTTACTATTTGCTTCTTATTGTGCTATTCACTGGCACCAGATGTCGCATCCATCAGACAGAAGAAAATTTGAAGGAGGTCGTGCTGGCCTCGGTGCTGGCCTAGAACGGCAAAGTGTTTTCTTCCGCCTGATGAAATCTCAACCCCTCTCGTGTGTGTTGCGTGAAAACATCTGAACCGAGCAAAATTTCTTTGCAATTCTTTCTTCTTTTACTCTCTTTATCCAAAAAACAGCCCAATTTCTTTGTCTTTTTTTTTAACGCAGATGGAGGTTCAAGGAGTGTTGAAACGGACTCAAAAAAATAAGTTGATTAGGAAAAAAAGAGAATAGAAATTTGGTAGCAAATCGCGCAAAGCTTAATTTGGTCCTGGGAGAGTCGCTCGTGAGCTCTCGTTATATGTGCAAATGAACACGTGGCAAAAAGAGAAGCGTAAATGTGCCTTCAATCTCTCGGTGTGATAAATGGCTCGCACATGCAATTACGCTGAAATAGAAACGACCTTTACACAAATTCGATAGGTGCATTTGGAAATAAAAACCCATCCAAATTGCATTTTAAGTGTTTTTCGTTTTCACTTTACTGCTTCCATTTTGAATGTTGATACGTGAAGTATATACGTAATAATGATGATAAACAATGTGTAATGTGTTTGGGGAAAATCTTTTACGCAATCTACGGCTGGTTTTAGCTTAATGTTTGCTTTAACGTGATAATGACATTCTAGCTCAAAAAGGCTGGGCGAGTTAATGAAGTTGATCGGACACGAGATTGCGGAATGTTAGAATCCAAGATTTTTTTAATTTATTTATACTATACTCTATTTATCATTTCGTGCGCGAAACTCCCATTGGTTAATAACCTATATTGTATCGAAAATATATATTGTGGCATCTTATTTTAATCCTCTAGTTGAGCTGAGTCGAAAAATCATTGTTTTGTAGTCCAAAAATGTGCGTGTCATTGTTAACAAATGAAAATGCTTGTAAAATATTTTTAAAAAATTATTTACATTTGGGTTTTTCTATTGTTGCGCACATTTTTTGGCTATGAAACAATGATTTTTTGTCTCGGATCGACTAGAGGATTAAAATAAGATGCCACAATGTACACTTTCAGTACAATATAGGTCATTAACCAATGGGAGTTTCGCGCACGAAATAATAAATAGAGTATACGTTTTATTTATTCATTCAACTTAACACGGTCATGACATCATAAGCTTAAAAGCCCGTTTGGAATGTTAAACCAGAATAGGAGCATTCAGACCCAATGTTGTATTTGCATTGATAACTGGAAAAACCAGGTGGTGGCACTTGTTCCCTCTACATAGACAATTCCACATAGACAACATCTGGAATTCGCAGTGTCGTCCATTCCAAGTACTATAACTGTGCCAAATACAGCTTAACTTCAGTGTTCTAATGGCGATCATCACAGTGAGCTGTGCGATATTGCTTCCGGGATTGCGTGATATTAAGCATGAGACCGAGGAAGATGGTTTTGCAAGATTGAAGAGATCACATAATTGCTGTCGTCAGAAAAACAAATTTTCTTATGAAATAATCCTCTGTATATTGTATCATCACTCAAAACCAAGAACTTTCATGTTCAACTGATATTATTATTATTATTAATAATCTGGCTGCATCAAGTTGCTTTTCGAAGTAAAGAAAGTTATGATGATGGCGGATACATAAATGTCAAGACCCTACATATCAACATAGCTAGCTGCCTTATTGTGTGAACATTGTTCACGACCACATACCTCTTAAGCCCACAAGCAAGAGCGAGTAAGAGCACTGTTACAATATCTTAGTAATCCTCCCAAGATACTGCTGATAACATTACTGAGCATGCTCGGTAAAGATTTAAGTCAAGATACAAAAGTGGCAACTTGTTTCCCAACTTGTAGCTGTCTAGTGTTTGCGGATGATATTATGCCACAGATGGTTATAGGGACCGCCACAAGGAGGAGCATCTGTTATAAAATTCAGGAAAATTTGACTTAGCTGTAAGCTGTTGAAATGCCTAAGGACAGAATCTTGTTAGTTACATCTTGGAAATCAAATTTTCGAAAAAATTATATTTGCGATTCTGCGTATAGTCAAAAAAATCCGGGTTCCTCTGCCTTTAAATAGAATTTTAAAAAAATTGATATTTTCTTTGTGTGTTACTATGAAAATTTAATATCAGTTTGACAGGTTAGCTTTAAACATTTACAGTTTATTTTAGAACAATTTCTTCCATCAGATTTAACAGAAATTGTCTTTTTTCGCAACTTAGCATTAATTACCGCGTGTAAGAATTATGCAATTTTACATTACACTTTATTGCCGGAAGTAATCGCTGGTTTTTATTTGAGTATGGTGACTTTATTAAAAATGGATATAACGCGTTAACGACTTTCCGAAATTCTAGTTTTTAATAGTAAACCCTAATTCTTTAAAAAATCTTATTTCCTGAGAAAAACTCATTAAACATTTAAAATGCGTGCTAAGTTTTTAACATGTGAAATAAATAAATTAAAAATCTCTGTTTAAATTTCTTACACGCGGGTAAGTAAAGTGTTTATATTTTTATGTATTGGTTAATTTTGATGTATAGATGTTTTAACGCTATAAATTTAAAGCTAGAAATGAAAAATTCATGATTGAAATTTTGCTCACTTTACTGATTTTACCAATGACGATTCGAACTAGACTGATTGACAATAGGTGCAATCAATTCCAAAATGATAAACTGAATATCTTGATTCTTTTGATTCTCACTAGGCGGAAATGACGTTTTTTACGTCATTTTCCAACAATCAGTTTACCCATAAACCGCTTTTATATAAACCATGTTGAGGGTTGTTTATGCTGCTGAAATCTTGTTTTTGGCAGAATTCTTGGCAGCCATTTTGGATTCGAAGTGGCAGTCGATCGACTTTATTAAGAGATTTAAGTGCTTTTTTATATATTTTTTACTAGATTACAATACTTATGGTATACTTTAATGTATACTACTCAGGGTTGGGCGCGCTACTGAAGAAAGTAGCGCCGCTAATGTTGCGCTACAAATTTATCAAATAGTGAACCGCCATTGCGCTACCACTACTTTGAAAAATTTGTAGCGACGCGGCGCTAGTTGCTGAAAAAGAAGTGAATGTGATGCACTACTTTTCCGCTATTTGCAACGTCAGAGTAATGGAACGTTCCATTTACTCTGGCGACGGTATATCGTACATAAATGCCATTTGAATGACGTTTGTGTGACGTTTTCCCTAGGTATGGAAATAGCGAAAAAGTAGTTCGACTTGCACTACTTTTTCGCTATTTAGGGCATAAATACAATTGGCGCTACTTTCTGACTTAGCGATAGAAAGTAGCGAAATATCAGTGCCGCTACAGTAGCGGCAGCGCCGCCACAGTAGCGATAGCGCTTTTTCGCCCAACCCTGATACTACTATTTTATAGTAGCTTAAAATGTCAACTGAAAGGAGAAAACTACAACAGGACATGTCCGGACATGGATTTTGGATTAAGAACTAGTTCCGATCAAGGAACTTGACCCTAGAATATTTAAGTTTGCAACTGCTCATGCGCAGACAGAAACTTAATAACACGTTCAGTGCTTAAAGCAGATTAAACTGGTTCTCTATAATCAGATTTAATTATGCTTTTATAATCACTTTGGAATTAAACGCACCTATTGTGTCAAAACACAATCAAACGTACTAACGTATAAATTAAAAAGTTATACGTTTGTATGTTCATGCGTTCATACGTTTACGTTAATACGTGATGAGTGTTTGCGCAAACAAAATATCTTTTTATCAACGTGGTGTCAATCAATCTGCAGCAGTGTTTACAAATTGCTTTCCTTAGCTGGCATCCATTTTTAAATTCTACTTTTCTGCACTTTTTTGCCCATTTTTCAATCCACATGTGGGAGCCAACGACAAAAAAACATACTTTTCTGCACAGCAGAAAATTTTCTGCCTGAGTTTCTGCCAAGTGGGAACCTAGCATTACTGTGATAAAGTACAAATATGGTAGCATATTTGAAGAACTTTGCAATATCTGAAGAAAAGATTTCCTGAAGCTGAAGTAGGGATAACAGAATGATTAATTTTAAAACAATATTTTGTATAACTGCATAATAACTTAGAAGTAATTCTGTGATTATTTTTTTAACAATTCAATTTGTTTATTCTGTAATCAATATTCTTATAGCATGTGATAAAAATCATGTGTGATTTTTTTTTAAAATTCTTGTTTTACAAATAAAAAAAATGTTTCCAAAAATGGTATTTTTTTTTTCATAATTTTTTATTCCGCTTTTTTTTAATTCCGTTTTTTTTTAAATTCCGCATTCCGCCATTCCATTCCACTGTTCCTCAGGGCGTTTCCGTTCCTCCTTTTGTCTGAACCCATTTTTGAACATCAAATTATGTCAAAATCCAGTAAACTTATCATGTCTCTGACCTTCAAAAGTACACGTGGATTGAATACTATAAACATACTCAAAAATCTATTGGACAAATTCGTAAAACTTTTTTTTGCCAAAAAAAGAACATCATCATTCTCACCACCTGTTCCCATTAGAACACAACACACGACTTAAGCAGCATTGGACCTACTCGGTACTTCATTGGAGAATCTTCGAGAAATCCATTTGTTTCTCATTCTTTGATTTAATGTACTGTTTTTATAGCACCAATACCTCTACTAACTCGGTATTTGATCAAGTTAAATCGTTAATACTTTGTCGGTGACACACTAGTGGCATTGTAAAAGTAAAACACTCATTCAATGGTTCTTTTTAGTTCATTAACTCCAAAAAAAAAATCCTCTCCCATTAACAACATCTTACATCGCGATTAGATTTCCCGCCATATAGTAGTTAGTTTTATATTGTATACCTTTAATTCCAACTTCCCTCTAACTTTATTTTTGTATCTCACAAATAATTCTCTCAAAATGTTTATTTCATTAATGTTTACACAAATTCTTGCACACTCATTTATTTACGACCACTCTCTTTTACTGACTTCGGTTGACTATAGACACAGCCGCACCACCAAAATTGCTGCGAGTAATTTCTAAAGCAACATCAGAGAACATTTTTTGATGAAATTAAAGGTACACAGAAGTACAAGCACGTCGAACAATACTTGAACTATACGGGATAATTTTTCCCCACATACCAATTCGCCATCATTGCGATTGCATTCCCTACGTGTGTGTACTTACTCCAATGTGGTAAAGTTTTCCACGACCAGGTAGTGCGTTATCCTAATTCACTTGAATTTACTCGTTCTAATAAAAGCTGGAGGGACAAGACGATGAATTGCATCGCATCGTGCGAAATTGCATTTTTATAATGACCCTTTGCGGGCAATTTCTTTCAGTGTGCGACTGCGACTACTTGCAGCGCTCTTAATGAGTGTGGAGTAGAGCTTTTCACGTGATTTCCAATAATATCTTTTTCCCCCCCATTCACCTGGCACCTTATGTTATTAGATCTCGCAAATGATGAGTTACGAGAAGCGTTTCAACCTTTTCCATTTGCAACTCTGCTCACTTAATAGGGAAGATGAACTATTTTATAGACACGAAAAAATTTAAATGATTTTTTTTCCCTGAGTAACTCAAAAACTATATCGAAATTAGATACGTTTCACTACGAAATGCAACCTTCTATCCAAAGTCGCCATAGGGAGAGTGGAAGAAGATGCACTTACGGACCAAGCAAGCGTTCTGGCACGACAAGCAGGGGCAACCATGAATATCAAATGTACATTGAAGTCTGATGCAAAAGCAGACTTCTTTGCCCTTATACACTCACGAGACCGTTAACCGTAGTTCGCCCATAGATATGAATAATTGATGAGACCCCTACAGCCAAGCAGTCCAGCGAGTAAAGTTAATCATATTCATGTGTGGAGTATATTTTATGATGATCAAAAAATCTATGCAGAGACTGGACTATACAAAAAACCGCAAGTTGGATCTGGGTTCTAATATTGATAATAACAACTTACGAGTTAAAGATCATGTTGTACACCATGAAATATTCAGAGATTCTCTACTGAATGTTTAAAAGTTGATGCAGACTTTAGTGTATATACAAATAGAAGTTCTAAGACAACATTCCAAATTTTCATCTTCGTTGCCACAGACACGCCACTGCTGTATACAGTAGGCACATTCCAAAAGTCTCGTGTCAGCTAACGCGACCGTGTCGTGTTGTAAAATGTCACGTGAGTTACACGCAGAACCAATCGCGTGTTCGTTTTAGCCCGTGTTTGTAGCACGACACGGTCGCGTTATTCTCCCGAGACTTTTGGAATGTACCTACTATAAATTTACATATTAACACAAAACTCAATTTTGCACTTAATTTGTGTAGAAGTTATATAGTATCGTCGTCTGTGATTATTATTATGATTATATTTTTGGCAGGCTTCCTGCACTTGCACGGCTGTTGGCGTCATTTTGAGTACACAAGTTTTGCACGTACATTATTGGCTGTCCGCTAACTGTTTATTTGATTGGATGCCCAAGCACTCTGAAACTATACGTATATATTTGTACAGAAGTTTACCTTGACTGCTCATGTTCAAATATTTTCAAATTCTGCTGCTAGTGCTATTTGAACCAAAGTTTTTATTCATTTATTTGTCTTTACTCTGCAACAAATTTAAGTAAGTGCATTTACATGGTCTTACGTCATTGGAGAGTAGCCTACAATCAAATCAACCTTATGTACGAGTAAAACTAGAGTTCATAATAGTCAATATTGAAGCTTATCTTTAATGTTTATTTGCTGTTGCCCAGAATAAAATTTAAAATTGATCACCAGCTTCATTCGAAAAGTGATTGATTAGATAACTGAGTAGGCCGACTGGATAATGGCTAATATCATATTTGCACCTTTAGTCAGTGAGAGTTTCTGAGTAAATAGTCCAACTGTTTCTCGATGCAAACAATAGTAATCAATAAAGTTAATATTTTAATGGACATTTTTTAAAAAATTTGATGAAAATCAGTTTAAAAATTAATAAAAACGCTTAGTACTCGTTCTATTATGAAAATTTTGTTTTCTCGGTTGACGATTTAAGTGGTGTTGTCCTATTTATACTACCGCACTATAAAATCTCACATGTAATAGCATAAACCATCACTTAAAACTAAATTCTCCGAGTTAATTTTAGATTAATTTTATAGCTACGACATTCGTAAAGAGTTAAAATGAAGCCCATTTTGATAACACGAACATGGAGTTTGCAGAATGTCATTTTCCATCTAAATGCCCGCCCCCATTACGACTATTACAATAGCGAAAAGTCGTAAGTCTAAGAAATCTGACACTAAAATTACTGGGTTTCGCGCGCTTCGAAAGCAAGGTACGGCGACCCCCATGAGCAGCTAGAGTTCTGAAATGTGTGTAGAAAATAAGTTACCGTATCATAAGATCATTTTTCGAGACAAAACTATTCTCTCATCAGATGGCAGGCGAAGCAGATTTTAAAATAAAATTCACCATAACCATAAGAAACTCTAGAATTAAGATTAAGCGATTGATTTAGTTTCAAGATAAACATCACTGATAGTCGAAATAGTGCAATCAACACCGAGTAATTTGCGAGTTGCTCATCCAAGTTCAGTGAGAACATTTCACAGTTCATAAACCAAAATGTTCTCTGATTTTTAATTCGAGCAAAGTTATATCCCTTTTGAGAATTACAGATGATATTTTCCACCATGGAAACTCAATAACCATGTTTCACAAGTGTGCTGTTCCTGCTTGACATGCCAAACCTTTTGTATCCTGCCGTGTCCATTGTAGTGCCTGGCTGGCAACCAAGATTCTTTGTTTGAACGCAGCCACAAATCTTAATGACATGAGAGTGTGCGACCATCCTTGTAAAAAGATGAGCACTACTGACTCGCGAAATGCACGCATCCCGACACTCGTAGCAACGGATGAATTTGAAAAAGGGGTTCTTGACCCCCTTTCCCTTTATTTGAATATCATTCCCCCCCCCCCTCATAATGTTTGCATCACACACCACTCTTTGCCAAATAAAATTTGGCGCGTCTCTTAGGCGATCACAGTGGCGCCGTAAGTCAATTAAGTCACTGCTTGTTCCAGTGGAATTCCCATAGGGTACAGGAATTCTCATAGGATGATGTTTACTCCTCTTCCATTCTTGAATTTTTCAGCTTACCAAAGAGATAAATGATTCGAGCATACTTCATTGTGCGTTCAAACCGTGTCCGTTAGGGGGAGCTCTTCGTTCTCGCCCTCCTTTAGTCTCCCGTTGCTAAATGATGCCTGAATTTTCCGGTCGACTAGGGAAAACTGCGGTCACTAGGTGACGATGTAAACGTTCTATTTTTTTCTTCTAAGTGGGGTGAAGAAAGAGTACGATATCGTAAGAAAAAACCTTAGGGAACGATAAGAAAAAGAGCCAAAGCTGCCCTTGAGCCCCCACGGTTGCATCTTTGTGGTGCTCGGTCCAATAAGGTTCTTTTTGGTGTCACAGGAGACCAGTGCGAACATGTTTTGGATGGAGTCGGAGACTTCAACTTCTTTGTGTGACGTCGATAGATGGATGATGAAACGTTTCTTTTTTCTTTTTTTTTTCTTTTCTTTTCTTTCTTTTGTCCACTTGCTAATTGGGCACGTGACATAGGTACGTAAGTCTGGAGTGCTCAGTCTCTTTTTTGAAAGGGAATTCGACCCTATGTACGTCCATCTGTCCTTTAGAGCTCAGACTCGCACCTTTGTGTATCGATCTGGCGCCCAAGAAGAAAAGGCAGCGGGCAAATTCATTCCACGGTGCGGCCAAGAAAAGAGGTGGTGTACGGGTGGGTAGCTGCGATTGCCGAGCGGCGCATTTTTATTGGATCATTGTCGTAGAAGGAAAGACGTTTTACGAGGCTAATATATCTGTTGCCCACCACTACTCGATTGGCCACCTCAGGAAACAGATTCCCATGAAGGCAGGCGCCATTCATCCTTATCATTCTACTCCATTGGTGTCCGTGCCCGATAACCTTCTCTTGCGCACACGCGCTAACCGCACGAAACTCCAAGTGCTTTCTTCCGACGCACGGGAATAAGGAAACCCTTCATCAATTAATTTTCTCTCTTTTCGGTTTGCTAGTTGGGTTTCTCGGCACGAACCTACACTTGATCCCATTTCTCTTAATTCAAAGTGAAGATGTTAAGAAGTTGCATCATTAATTTTTTTTTTATTTTTCAATATTCTGATGATGGTAACAGCTTCATTTGAACCCGTTGAATTTTCATTGATTATTTATAAAATCAAGAGATACTGTGTTTTATTGCTAATTTACTAAGTGGCAATCAGCAACTAAAAATAGAAAATAAATGAAATATTCAATTTTTACTGTAAAGACTTCTATTTTCATCAAAACTAAAAGTAAATTTTTAATCCTTTGACAAAGCAATCAGAATTCAGAAGTATTGAAGTTTTCAATGAATAAAAATGCCCGCCTTTGTGAGAACCGTGTTAATTTAGTTCTGTCAAATCAAACTGCTCTTTTCCACATTTATTCTTAATCTCCTTTGATTCACAAAATTGAAATTTCATTTATGAATTTTCACTAATAATAAAAAAAAAATTAAAGAAAAAAAAAATTCATTCGTGCAATCATTAATAACTCGAGTGATTTCAAGTTACTTTTTCCATTCATTACCGGCACGAAAAGCCAGTTAGAATTAATTAAACCATTTTTTATTTGTTCGCTGAAAACGTGTTTTTTTTTTGCGGTCACTTTGAACCATTTATCACCCATGCAACGAGCAAAAGGGTTAATTGGCCTTAGAACAACTCTTGCCGGTTGTTTTGCCCGGTTGCAGTTTGTCGGCTCGGGTCTTGATCCCCCGGTGGAGAGATTACTATTGTCTTAAGTGTAGCGAGGCGTGGTCAGTTGGTCATGAATCACAAGCCCAGAGTTTGCTCTCCTCAAACACGGACTCTCGCACGGTTCGAGTGACGAACTCGACGACTAGGTCGCTCGATCATGTGATAAACAGCTGTTACCGAGCGTCCGCCTTTTGATTGGATAAACTAATTCCGCCCAACTAACTGTATTAAAGCCGTAAATTTACTAGAGTTGCTTTAACGAGACTTTCAACTCTTTCTGTCGGTGAAACTGAAAACCAGTCCACGGTTAAGAGTTGTGGTGGCTGAGCTAAATCGCAAGCAATACAAAATGTGGGATGTCAGTTCCACATGAAATTGAAGGCTACATTATTTCCTTATTACGCCACACACGATTTACGACCCAATCTTTTTTAAAACATTTTTTTCCCCCTATATACTTTTTTACAACCTTAAATGATGTTAGATTGTAAAGGATTGACGTGCGCGACACAAACCTCGTAATAATAGACCCATCAAAAAGACACACCTTTTCAACGCATAATCATCTTTTACCTTTTAATTAATTAAAATATATGAGGGCTCCTTTAATCATCACATTCCGTGGTCATGACAACACGAATGTATACTAGGTCAAGAGTCAAAAGATGCAGCGCTGTGGTGAAAATTTCCCTACATACAATTTTCTCTCCAAAGTGTTAACCAAAGTGCTGAATCACGATGAGTCTTTTTATTTATTTTTTTTTTATTTTTATCCAATTGCAAAGAAAAACCACAGGTAAAGTTGATGACCATAGAGAGTTTGGCGATGGAATGTGAGATTTCATTGTGATGGCGCCATGAGTCTCACCTTTGTATGGGTCAAGGGATTTCATTCGACGTTCCTCAGATGGATCGTGCCATTAACCTTTTGCTCTTTCTCTCCCGTGATGATGACCACGTTTGGAGAAAGTTACGAGCTCAACTCTTGTCAACAGTCACCGCTTTGAAAATTGAACCGAGTCAAAGGTCGAAGCTGGGACTTGTGCGATCTCAGGATTCCTTCAATCTTGTCACTTTTTCTTCGCACTTTTCATCCATTTGCAGTAAATTGTACGTGTCACCTGCTTTAAAAATTTCATTTTCCAGCTTGGCATGGGGTAAGATGAGCCAAAAGAGACACTTGGTTTCTCTCTTTTTCTTTCAATCGAATAAATAAATGAACAGTGTAATGTAAAAGCAATGAGTCGTGAAAAAGATGAAAAACACGCATTTATTTTGGCAACTGACCACGACCTTCGACTTCTCGTTACAGAAATACTTGTGATGCCAAGAACATTTGTTAATTTTTTTTTTTTTTTCTTTCTCATCTACTTTTTTCAATTCGTTTTCAAACTCCGAATTTTCCCTTTTGCTAAATTTTTTAAAGAAAACTAGTTGGCAACCCGCCTTGACCGACCAAATGCTACGTCAGCATCCACGACCATCACACAACATTTAACTTGATTGTGGACGGAGAAATTGAAATATCTCACTTTCTTAAGCGAAGAAAAATTGATAATGATTTTAATCTTAAAGGATTACTGTTACAAAAGGCATAAAAATGTAAATTATTTCTTTTATTTAACAAAAATTCATTTTAACTAGAATTAATTACAAATTACAAAACTTTTTGATTAAAAAATAAAAGATCGCGCCAGAATTGATCGTTGAAGTTCAATCTTGTGAATTGTTTGCGAATGGAATGTTTAGTGGTACATGAACGATTTTTCTCCATCGATATTGTTCACTGATAATAAAGCTCAAGGTTCATTCCATCGTGAATTTCGTAATCTTCGAGCTTGATATGGTCCTTGTAAATAGTGTACCATTTTTTCAAAACAATCTTGTCCCATTTTGTTCCGGTTTGGGCAGCTATTAGTTTTTTCAAATCGCAAATGCTATCATCTGGATTGCATTTCACGCGAACCTTTTTTCCTAAACGATCGTTGCAAGTTATTTCTATCATGGTATCAAATTGTATTACACTCCAAAACGTAGAAATCGAAGAAACTTGTGCCTCGTGCCGTCGTTCAAGCTAGAATGCTCTTTAGAAACGATTTATATTCGTTTATATATGTAATCGCCTAATAATTTCGGATTGGTCCAAGGGTCACATTATTCTGTGCAAGGGTCACAACCCCTGGCGTGACCTATCAGAAACTGTGACTATCCGAAACGTTTAGTTAGCACTTAGCAGACACAAAGACGTGGTTAATTGTGTAATCTGTGTAAGAGGGTCTCTACACAGACTAAAGTTTCGACTATAAATAGCTATAACTTTTAGCTCTCTAGTGTGAACTGTGAATCCAGCCTTATGTGATATAATAAGTTTTAAAAAAGCTTTAAAAAATTCATTACGTAATTTGTAATTTATAAACCATATTCCTGATAACAATTATTTATTGTGTTCCTTAAATTTAAATTTCTATCTAAAAAAACAAATCCTTTGTTTATTTCAGTAATGGCTGACGAACACGAATATCGTCTAACACGTTACCTGATGGCAAATTACGATGCAGCTGTTCGACCGTCTCATAATGCGACCGAGTCTCTACAAGTTGTGTTTGGAATTTCTCTTCACCACATAATCGACGTGGTAAGCGCAAAAAAAATAAAAAAATAAATGAATTTCACAATTTTATATTTGTGCCACTGGAATTTAATCAATCAAAGTTAGCTGTCAGTGATTGGAAGTTCAATTTTGTTAAGAATTATTGTGTCTGCCGAAATTCTTTTTTCTTTCTTTTTATCAAACATGCGGGTTCTCCACTCAACGAGAATCATTTCAATTCGTTGAAAACCTTGCCGCCGAACCTATATCGTTAGTAAAAACTCGGTTTCATGACTTATTTCCCACGAGATGTAATGTTAAATTCACAAAAAGACTGTCATATAATTCCTTACAACGTGCATTAAAAGGAGAAATTCCTGAAATGGTTTTCCACGTGATGAATGCTTCTCCTATGGCAATTGCAGACAAAGTCAAATTACACCTATTTGTTTAACTGAGAGAAACGAGAAGCAAAAGCAGAATAAAAAATTTAAAATGCTGCTCTATTTCAAATTTTCTTTGCTGCTGAAAACATCTTAAAGGATGTGGAGCCGCTTCGCTAGCTCATTACTATGCACAGCCAGTCAGTGCATCAGGTGCAAAAACTGAGTTGATGACTGGGATTGAGACATCAGGAAAGTTTAGTTTGGAATCAATCATGGCTCTTATTGTAGCAGATAGCCCCAAGAATATATAGAAGCATTCTTTATCTAGGATTCTTCTTCTTGGAAATTTCCAATGTCATTGTGTACTCTCGTTGTAAGGGGCTTTGTAATGGAAGCTTATACGCTAATAATTAGGAAAGCAGGAAATTCCTTCTCAAAATGAGGAGTCACGACCCTTTCTTAATTTAAAAGACATATAATTTAATTAGTAATGTTGATTTTGTGTAGTGAGAATCACCACAAGATCTTGTACAATATAGTACCCAAATTTTATTTAAAAAATGCAGAAAATTTTCTTTGTATTTCGTACATTACACTTTCATCTTTGAGTGTTATTAAATTTAATATACGTTTTAAATACCGGTAGTTTTATCTCCACACTGTATAAGCAATAAGCATTAATCAGCAAATTGTGCAATTAGCTTCACTAATTTTCAATGATATGCACTGACTGACAGTAATTTTTATTACATTAATTTTTAATAAATGGAAATATAAAAATATGAATATATAAAAATTTGCATTTTTACCTCATACATTGGTACCTACATCACCGACACAATAAACCCACGTTATTTGTGGAAGAAAACGATTATATAAGACAGCTTGCATTTAAAACTGTCTGTGAGGCACATCGTATGAGAAACTGTGCGTATCTCCTTCATTTTAAGCGACAAAGTAACTAAGTGAGGGATCGGTTTCCGACGCCATGATGAGTTTCAATTAAAAAAAAAGGGTTTTTCAAATATACATAAGATATTAATTTTCATTCATTTAAATCTAATTAATGGTGTGGTTAGGCATCGTAAGTGTTTCATATCTAAAACTCTATAACTTTCTTAAAAGTATAATGAATTCATACTATAATAAATATTTAATACCTCGATACAGATTTCGAATTACTTAAAAACAGCATTTTATTTATAATTTAGTTTAGTAATTATAATTTTGCTTTGTGAATTTAGCTACAGTATGGTACAGTATATAATGCGATAACGATTCTCACATATCTGCAAACAAGCAACAAAACTTTAAAAGAAAAATCCCTTTTAAGTTTAAAAGGTTTAAACCGTATCCTAATTTTGTTTACATACGTACTTATTAAGTCGAGATTTGACCTCACGAGAAAGTGTGTTTGCTAATTAAGCTAACTTGGCCATTTGAATCCTAAAAGCACCGCCTGTGCTTCCCCGCACGGTACTTGGCGCATTATGAGGACCAACACGCCTGAATTACTTAATGTTAGCCATATTGAGCGGAATGATTGGCAGATTGAGCGAATAAGGCTGGTTTCCTTATCACTCATGACAAGTGGACTGACATCCCTCGATAGATTCATTTATGCCGCGCTTTAAAGACGAACGTTCAGTCCGGTTTTCAATTTGATGTCAAGAAAAGACATTTTCTAACAAAGAAAATACGTTTTTCAATTGTTGCGTTTAAATTTAAATGAGCAAACAAAATCGTTCGGCTAAAAATTACTCAAACGAAAATTCAGCTTCACTGCACTGTCTTTGGCATATTCGTGACGTCAATTTGAAGTAAATGATTGTTTTTATTGAAAGCAATGCAGTAAATTTTGTTTTTCCTTTTTAAACAATTGTCGTTAAGGAAACTCCATTTATTTTTCTTAAAAAAAAAAAAAAAAAAAAAAAAAAAAACCCTAAAAAGAGATGAAACGAAGCAGTTTAGTATTCGTCAATGGATTAAATGATCCTCACTCATATTAAAATTGATCGCCCTGTTTTTAACTATAACCATCAAATTAGCTCGTTCAACAAGAGGACGGGCATCTCCCTGCGCGCTGATAAATCTCGCTCGCCGAATGTTGATGCATCGAATCGACACTAGAATCTCATTGTATCTTCCCGGAGGCTGCATCTGCTTAGCGTCTGCAGTTAGAGCAATGAAAATGAATAATTTTAAAGAGCGCCAAAATGTCAATTCCAGTGGCAGCACCAAACGACACTTGTCAAATAAATGTGATAAATGAGTATGATTTTGCATTTCAAGAAACAGAAAGAGAAAAAAAAGAAAATTTAAAAGCTTTTTTTTCCCCCCTCTCAAAAATATAAAATAAAAATATCTTTTTATTTGCTGCGCACAAACTTGTATTTACATAAATTTGTTACGCAATCGGTTTGAAGGCGCAGCGGCAACACTCGACTGAACCGATAAGGAGACGAGAGAGAAACGACACTTTGTCAAGCTAAAGGGTGAGGCGTTTCGTGCGTTTTTGGTCACATCTCGGTGCCAAATTCATGTCACGGCCACACACACACACATACACATGCAAGGAGTCCCCCACCCCTATCCACCCCGTGAGACATTTGATTAAAACAGCAGCCAAGTCTTTGTTGATGGCGGAGAAATAGATTGGAAGTTTTCCAAAGCGATCTCTGACTGCAAATGTCGCTGAGCTTTGCTTCTCAGATGAGCGCCAACCAGTTTTGGCACTGAAATAGCATTTGCTTTTCCTCCTCGCTTGACACATCACCGAATAGAAAACTCATGCCCGTCTACTGACTACATCTGTCGACCAACTGAGGTGGTGAGGTCAGTTGTGAATTTAATACCGTGAAAAGAGCGAATGGATGACATTTATTAAGCCCTATTTGCGTTGTGTAGTCTTTCCCTGACACGTGATTACGTGATTACCGTACGTTGTACGATCAACATGCTATGTCGTGCGCGTCAGGCCGTCACCATGGAAACGGGAAGAGACGCTTACCGAGGGTCGACTGTATTGCATTGCATAGATGCATTGACCAATTTGTTCCAACTTTTCCCCACGCCCAACAACCAGTCGTAAATGGAGTGTCAAACGCGTTTGGACCAACAAAACCGGTTTATTGAAGCACAGATTTGCTTTTCTGACACTAGAGATTCTTTCATCTTCTCGTTTTCCCTTTTCCCCTCACATCGATCGGCCACCGCCGGCGTCGCCGCACGGTCAATGCGGAATTCATGAGCGAATGTTTCCAGTTGAATATATGAGTAAAGCTTTAGATTTTACTACAGTATTTCTAATCGATTTGTGATTAGTGTTTTTTTTTTTTGTTTTTTTTTGTCCCCAACCCCCTTTTCTGCACCGACGAATTTCAATTATTTCAACCTTCCTTTCCCTTCCTTCCCCCATCATTTTGAGATTCTGCTGCCAATTATAGTCTGTAATCTTGATTAATTGAGCAACTCGTGCTCGTCTCTGCAATGAACCAGTCCCAACTCCCATCTATTTTCTTATCTCAATATTTGAATGCACACAATGACAGTTTGTCAAAAATAGAAGATTTTTGGCGTCAAATTAGCTCACCAATGGGATTTGGCGTTAAGTAAACAATATTTTTCCCTTCCGTGTTTGGATAGACGAAAGATTTGCACGCTCATAATTTGCTGTTGATTTTTAATTCGAGTCGTTTCGAATTTTGGCAGCTGGTTAAGGTAAAACGGGTTCTAATGAGCTTTAAAAGACGCCATCATTCAACAGTGATTCTTCGAAGGAATATAGCAGCCAATTAGAAAATTATATGACCGGTCAAATGTGTGCCAACATTAAAACGATATGAATTAACAAGGATTTGAGCGAGCAAATTAGCATGCAGCCGGGCCCAATTTGCTTCTGTTTTGTATATTAAGCACTTATTACTATGCTCACCTTGCTTTTGACTGGTCAACTAGCTACATAATCTCGAATCTATACCGATACGTGTTTCGTGTTTCGTTTCAGTATACAAATTGGTTTGCGGCCCACGCAGCCGCAACAATTTCCCATCTTGTGCATTCCCCACGGTGGTGTGGGCAAACAAGTGATTTAACTCGCTTATCGATCTGTTTCTTTTCCTTTTCAAAGTGAAGACTAGCAATTGTTTAATCTAATTTTTCTTGCGAGTAATTCGCTTGAAAATGCCTCGCATTCCTTTTGAAAGATTTATGTTGGAAATTGCTTGTATTTTTTTTTTTTTTTTAAGTACCTTGTCCATAATAAAATGAAATAATCAATTCATGATAAATCGTTCTTTCTGGTCACGTGCGCCGCAACTATTCTAAGTGATTAGAAACCTAATTTGAAACGACAGTTGAACTTGATTCGATCCCCACCTCACTTATTAGGGCTATTCAGGAACAGTTTTACATTCTGAATCAATGTTAGAAAAATAATTGGAAATTTGCATTATTCAACTTGCTTTTGTAAGAAATTAAAAAATAAATCAATAAAATAAAGAAATTAAAAATAAAAAATAATTAGAAATGTCAAAATTAGACCAAAATAATGTAGAAATGTCAAAATTAAACCAAAAAACTAAAGAAATAAAAAAAAAAAAAATTGTCTTTAACATTTAGTATACCGAGGTAATAATCCTCCAGTGACCCAGTAGCCTCCACCACGAGCTAGCAACAAGATTATTTTGCCGCCTCCGTACTGTCACTGGCTCATAGGATTTCTTCTAAGACATTTACAAATTTTAATTTTCTTGTATAAATTAAGTAGTAATAACAAGCTGGAGCGGAGATTATTACAATTCCATTACTAAAACCCTATAATTTGAACATCCTTTACATCCTTTTTGCCTTTTCTCTTAATACCTACACGATTCCAGGTGTGTTATGCAAGCAAAATTATTCTTCCTTCTTAAATTCCTTTGGCAATGTTGTACAATATAAAAAGAGTTTATTTTGCATAAACGTTTTTATGAGTTACGACGATGCTTTTAAAAAAAACTGAATAAAATGTTTATAAAACAAACATCGCGCATATTTGCACGCCCATTTTTACCCATTTTTAATAATTTTGTTGTTCAAGTGACATCTTTTCATTCTTAAGTTATTCGTAAATATTTAATCAACTCCAATAAAACGCCTGTCTTATGTCAAAATTTAAAAAAAAAATATAAAGATATGCCTTAATGCTGAATTTTATCGTCTTAAAGCAGATATAGGGTTAATTTTATACTACTAATAAAAGGCGTTGTTGACACCCGTTAGCCTTACTTTTCGCTTGCAAACATTCGCCATTCTAACAAACAACATTTACGCGTTTAATGGTTTTAATAAATTTATTTTTGTTTTGCAGGATGAAAAGAACCAAATTCTCACCACCAATTGCTGGCTTACTCAGGTATGTACGACCATAATCGAGTTAGCGCTAAGTGAATTGAGTAAATTAACTCAAGGAAATGGAATTTTCCGTCTCCAGAAATTGTTATAATTCAAACCAGGAGGAAACATTCCGCAGAGGCTCGCGTCTGACCTTTTACTATACCTCATTTAACCCACCCTCAAATGACCAAAGTCGAGCTTCATTAGAATTAAGATGGTTTCTGATCGTCTAAGAACTTAGCCTGACTAGTTTTAAGCATGAATAGCTTCAGAAATCCTAATGTCAAAGAGAGTAATAGATTCAAAGCAAATTTCGAAAAAATGTGAGAATTTGTTCCCAAATTTTTTCGGTGCAGTGACCACAAATTCATAAATCTCCCACAATCTCAAATCTTGCGAATTCTCATGCCAACTCAATTTCATCAATTCTCGGGATGTCTCGTGCAATTTTGCTTAAAAAAAAATCGCAAATTGTTGGGCTAGGTATCTTGTGTCCAATATCGCAAAATCTTGCAAACTCTCGTGCAATCTCACTTCCAATCCAATCTCGTAATATTGAAAATTTAAAGGTTTTAGGACATCAGATTTATTATTGGTCCATTGGATCAGGAATGTTTTAAACCCTTAATTTTTCTGAAATTTTTTGAAGAATCTATGGTGAAGACGAGCAGACGATAATATGAAAAAGCGAGACCAAACCGAGAATGTGCGCGATTGTTACCAACCCTATGCATTTAACATGGGAAATACAAACTGTGACGTCAGAAACAGCACCATGCCAGTAGTGGCCAACAATGTCCCTTACCACGCTCAAATGATCTGTTTGGAATTTCTTTAAAAATGATTTTTTTTTTAAATAAATAAAAATCATTTCGGCCATTTCAACAGATGACGAACAATATTCAGTAACATGTATTAATAACAACTTTAATCTTGTTTACAACTTCGTTAAAAAATTTCCTTTTATATTGGTTGACCACAGCTAAGTAAAATACGTAATCGGATAGCCACTTTACATACTTCTTTTGTGGTCACCTTGTCCAGTAATAATTTTCGAAGCTACTTGTATTTTAAAAGTAACCACCACAAAACCTCATCAATCAAAAAGTTTCATTTCAAATTAACAACTTCCCTAAAACTCTTAAAATTTCCCTAATACAGACCACGATCATTATAAATACGGCTAATTAGATTACCCATAAGGCCATAACCCACCTCATCTGAACCCAACCTAATTTTATTTTAACGAGACATATTTAGATCAAAACTGAAACATTAGCAAGACAAATTAGGGGTCCAATCTGACGGTTATTTGACGGAAACTGTATGGAAATTGGATAGGACGTGGTGGTAAGCGGGTGAATGGAATAATCGTCGCTGTCGATCATTCGACTACAACGGACTGAAGGCCGAAGGGTGAAAACGATAAACAGCCGAAAGATCCCTGTTGTTGTCTTTAACGCTGCATGTAAATCGACGATGAAATTACCCAAAATGCAATCGACAGGAGAACTCTTATGTGTTTACGTTTCAGCTTAAAGAAACAAGCGATTAGCGAATAAAAATCGACAAAAGTTTACGCCTCGACAAACTTCAAAATCTGAGAGCAACTCGTTAAAGTCCATCATTTCTCGCCCCGAGTAAATCGTATTGTTGTTTCGCTTTAATTTTTTTTTTTTTAAGTTTTATTTTATTTTTAAGGTGTGGACTGATGCGCATTTAAAGTGGAATTCCACTGATTTTGGTGGAATCAAAGTGGTCCGAATTCCTTCCACGCACGTTTGGAAACCCGATATTATTTTGTATAACAAGTATGTTTGAGTTGTATATTGCCGAATGTAATATTGAATATTGTGTATAAATTTAATATTCAATTACAGTGCGGATCCACATTACAATACTGCGATCGTAAACACGAATGTCATAGTCACTTCGACCGGGCAAGTGACTTGGTTATCACACGGCATTTTTAAAAGCTCGTGTAGTATCAACGTGGAATATTTCCCATTCGATGTGCAAGTGTGTCGCCTGAAATTCGCTTCGTGGACTTACGATGGATTACAGGTAAAAATTAACATTGGATTTAATTTAATTACATTTTTAATATCATATAAAATTTTTTTTTACCCACATTGACTGGGAAATGCATTGTATCGAAAGTATATATTATGGCATCTCATTTTAATCCCCTCGCCAAGCTGGGTCGAAAAATCATTGTTTCGTAGCCCAGAAATGTGTGCAACAATACAAAAACGCGAATGAAAATAAAAATTTATATTATTTTGCTAGCGTTTTCGTTTGTTAACAATGGCATGCACGTTTTAGGGCTACGAAACATTGATTTTTCGGATCAACTCAACGAGGGGATTAAAATAAGATGCCATAATATAATATATACTTTAGATACAATGCATTTTTCAGCCAATTACATTTCATCTAATCTTGGGGTATATGATTTCAATTGATTTATTTTTCCCATATATGAAAGAGTATTTGTATCAAAACTATCAGAAAAAAAAGTATGTGTCAAACTCGGGAAAAATACGCATGTAAAATGTTTTCTTCAACGCCTATAAAAAAAACCCTTAACATATTTTTATACTCCAAAAGTCGTTGATGGAAGAATGGAAAATGAAGTTTATGATTCGTAAAAAAAAAAAAAAAAAAAAAAAAAGTTTTTACTTCTTTCAAACATAAAATTTTTAAAATAGTGTTTAATACCTGGGTTTATTCCTCTAACATACTTTATGTTTGTTTGCGATTTACTAAGACCCACATTACACATTATCTAGTTAATGCATTAATGTAATTAATAATCTAATTCTTGATCTTACTGTATAATTCTATTAAATTAAAACTGATATACCACATTAAGAACTCTCAGCCTGTGTTCTATAAAGGTAGGTTCACACTAGACATAACGCAAGACAACGCAAGTCGTCACACGGCTCTTAATCAGCGTTGTTGCGAGCAACCAATCACAATCACAGAAGATCTGCGGTCGATTTCAGTCCCGGATTCACCTCTTTCCGGGCTGTTTGTCTTGTTTCACTTTCTAATATGTCGAAAGTGGTATTTATCATTTGTTAGACTAGACACCATATTTATCAATAAAGCTGCGCCATATGGTGACAAGAGGCAGCACTCTTTACTCTTAACTAAAGCCAACGTGTACAAAATCAATATGTTTTAATAAACAAGTTAATTAAATGTCCAATTTCATAGTATAGTAATCATACACTGTTTTGAAAAAATTAAGACAAATTCAACAATCTGAAGAGACAAACAACTTTGCAAATTAAAGAAAACATCTCTTTCTAACCACAGTATTCGCAGACTATCCAATATTTTCAGGACAGGCTCTTGAGTGTGACTTAAGCCTTTGAAAACAAGAGTGCAGAATGCTAGGATTTCACATTTGTTTTCCTCCATTTGTTTCGAATTTTAGTGAAACAAATTAAACTGCCATACATTTCACAGAAAACTTGTTTACTGCAACTGAAATTACATTTTCGTGTATAGTAGCTGGATCAGCAAGAAAGAAATGTATCTAGTTCCTGTGTGCTCAGCAGTTGAAAGCATTTCCAATGGGAATGGCACAGGATGTTCTTTTAGAGGATGGGGGGGGAAAAAGATCCCGACATCGATGGCACTCAATTCAATTAAGCAGCAGACATGAAAATTAGCTTAATGAATTTCCTTGCAAAAAAGTTGAGAACACTACTAGCGCCACAATTCCATTGAGATTTTCAAACCCATAATGTAAAATTGGTCGATATAATTTATGCAAGTTTTTGAAATTCATTTATTGACTTGTTTCCAGATGGATTTAGTTCTAAAGGACGACCACGGAGATATAACCAATTACCAGGTGAATGGCGAATTCGACCTGGACGAGTTCTCTGCTCAACGTAACGTGCATTACTACTCGTGTTGCTCAGAGCCTTACCCGGATATCACGTATAAATTGCGTCTTCGGAGAAGACCCATGTTTTACGTGTTCAATTTGATACTACCGTGTGTTCTCATAAACGGAATAGGTACAGTAAAAGCTTAATCGATACCAAATTATGGGTTTTTTCGTTGAAAAAAAAAAATGTGGAAAAATATAAAAAAAAAAAAAATTTTAGTTTTGTTTTTCAGCTTTGCTCGTGTTCTATGTTCCACCTGAATCGGGTGAGAAAGTAACGCTAGGCATCAGCACATTACTTTCCATGACTGTGTTCCTCATGTTAATCCGGGAAAATTTACCACCAACTGAGAAAACACCGCTTATAGGTATTTGGTGTTGCGTTGAGAAAAATAAATAATATCGATGGTGTCTGAAGCTTTAAATTGAATCTAGATTTATGTAGCTAGGTAGCTTGTTTTCATTATTTTATTAAAGCTGCGCGCTTCACATTTATTTCCAAATGCAGTGGCGATTTATAGGTACACGCAGTGTGCGCAGGAGTGGGTCTTCCAAGTTACAAAATCACCTCTATATATCATTAATTAAAAACAAAAAAGTTTTGTTTAATGTCATTAATTAACTCGCTCTTAGGGTAGGAATATGGATCTCAAATAGTTGCACAGTAGATCATAAATCCATGTTGAAATTTAAAATGTCAAAAAAAAATGCAAATTCTTATAGAGAAATTCGTAAATTTAAGTTGTAAACACTTTTTGTTTCACAATCCGGTTCAAGTTTCCAACCAATTTATAGATTTTTTCTTTTTTCTTTTCAACCGTTGGGATGATTTGAATATCCTTCAAAATGTTAGGTCTCTTGTCTCAAGAAACACGTAAACAAATCAGGGTTTCATTGAATGATGCACGTGGGACTGAATGCAAGCCAAGAATCTTGTCTTTTATTGTTGCCGACAATGAACAGTAATGACATGCAATTGCTCTTGCCGAATATACAGCAGGCAACAAATAAACTAAAAAGAGTGGGAAAAAATGTACATTGTGGAATAATTCAGCATGCAGATGGAGCGTGTTTAGTGTCACATAAAGTGACTGCAGTATTGCTTAGCATAGGGAAAAGCAAAATAACCTAGTGTAAACTTAATAAAACTCTTTTTCCAGCTCATTAGTTTTAATTAGTTTTAAAAAAGGTAACTAAAGTAAAAAAAAAATAAATAAAATGTGACTTACATTAAAGCATCATTGGTTGTCTACGGCATAAAATGATAAATTGCTGATACGTATTTGCTTTCGTGTGATCTCTGACGTCATCTAAGGTCTCAAATCTTCACATTCAACAGCAAAATGTTGTAAAAAGTCATTTGTTTTCGGATTATGAGTTTAACATCCTCCATTTTGTTAGCCTCAAACTTGTTAGCCTCGAACAAGCCGATACTGGTTCTAACGATCCAGAGATTAATTGTGAAATGACTACACATGTGCAAACTGTCCAACATGTAAAGCTGATTAGGTTAATTAATGATTATCAAGCACATCGACTGTTTTGTAATCAGTTTGATATATAAACCTCACCTTGTGACGACTTTACATGAGTGCTGAAATTACAATATATTAGTGGTGACGGTGATACATACAAATGCGGGCCTTTATCGATCAGTAGTCTATGCAGCGATCGCCTGCATATAGATGATGTTTGGTTGGAATTTTTTTAATTATTTTAATTTTTAATATCTGGAATAAAATTCATGTAAACTTTTAGGTTTTGTTTATTTTTAATCTAATTTTCATTAACTTTTCTTATTAGGTATGTATTACGGAGTGACCATTTGTATCGTGTCATTCGCTACGGGTCTCTCTGTCATCACACTAAACGTACATCATAGAGGCGTAAGGGACACCGAAGTGCCCGCGCCTCTGCGCAAACTCGTGCTTGGCATTTTGGCCAAGGTTCTCTTCCTCAAATTTGAGGCGCCATCAGGTGAACGCCTTTCTAAGGTAAATTAATAAGAACTTTCTCTCGCGAACGTGACTTATCTAATCATTAATTGAAGGATCAATTTCAGGACAAATCTCATTCGTCCGACATGGACCACATCGAACAGTACAATTTCTCGCCGCGATTTCCTCACAGGAAACCGGCAAATCCGGAGTCGAGTGCGGACCACTTTGAGCGGCAATTTCTGCGTGTCCTTAACAAAATTTATCAGACGATTGAACGTAACGAAGTACGTCAGGCTGGACAAGACAGACGGGACCACGTCCGCATCGAGTGGCAGCAGGTGTCGCTCGTGTGCGACAGATTTCTTTTGGCCACTTTCGTCGTGATAACTGCCGTGGCAACTTTTGCCATTCTTTTTTCATCGCCGCACGGTCCTTGACCTGTACGTTGTTTACAATCGAAGCTCAATTCGTGGCATAAATGCCTGCGCGCGCCTGTTTACCTATGCAAATCTGTTAAGTACATGGCGCACGCGCAGCTCAACACCTTTATTTGAGTGGAGGCTAAGGAATCTGTTTTTATGGTCAGTTGGTCACCCCTTTGTGCCCATCAGTGTCTCACAAATAGTGATTGTCTATGTGGTGTGTGCAACAACCGTTAATGAGCTCAAATTTTTAATCAAGAGTTTTGATTCAGGTGCGATGAATCACGGGAGGACAAGAGGAGTTATTTCACGGTCGGTTGACTTATGAATCTATTAATTATATTTCAGCGTCTGTTTAACAGATGTATGTTTTCCAAATCCAATTTCGAGGCTTTCTGCCGTTATATACCTGTAGGTTTAAGTTTTTGTATACAAATTAGAAATAAAACTTGAATTTTTTTTGAATTTTTTTTATATTAAATTATGATTTAAGAGCCTTTTCAGCTAAACTAAGTGGCGCTACAAAATGCAGAAAGGTTCATTTTATATTAAAGTCGAGCATAAACTCGAGTGTTATAGTGTTAAATTATCAGGATTTATTGGATGAAAAATTTAATTATTTCGCAAAAGTACATAATAATACTAAAAACAAGTTATTTTATCGGGGATTATAAAAAAAATTACTTTAAAAACATTATCATTATTATTATTAGAATTTATAATTTTTTTATATTTTTTTGAGTTTTTTCCTTTGATTTTGATTACCATTTATAGAGCAGCAAAACTTCAGGGGCAGCTACTTGTACATCTTCAATTTATTACAAAATGAAATTTTACACATTTTCAGGAATAAACAAACTAGAAAAATACAACAAACTATTAAAGATGTCTCATCAACGTCCGTTGATAAGATTATTGAGAAATTCGATTTTATCGCGTCTTAAATTAAACTTGGAAAACTGCTCGTGAATCTCCAGCAGTTTTGGAGTTATTTTCCTCGCTACTTGCACCAGTTGTGGTGTTTTCTTGATAAGGAGAGGAAAGCGAACGGGGTCACCTGAAGAGATGACGCTATATCGGAATAAAAGTCGATATTGGGTTTTGTAACGACGTGTACCGAACAAATCTTGAACCGCACTCACAGTCGATGGTTTTGGCAGAGACGGAAATAGGGATTCTACAGACACCGGTTCGCAGCCATTTGTGCCGCTGCAAGGGAAAAGAAAAACTAGCTCAGTTTGCCGTCTCCGGGGAGTAATAGAACTGCGACCAAACCTTGCGTTTACTTGTCGGGATAGAGGGGGGTTGAAACGAGGGAAAAGACTCGACTCGATGGCATTCACCTCCTCCGGATCCAACTCTAGCTGGAAAAATAAAATAAAAGGTAAACTGCCGGATTAAAGTCTCGGCCGAAACATATTTATGTGCTTCACCTGATTGGAATAGCCATAACCAAACACGCCATATTTAAAGCACATTTCCAACTCCACTAAAGCCATGGTGTCCTCCAGAGAGTTTATAATGGGATAAAATTCTTTCATTGGCTGCGCCTAAAAAAAAATAAATAAAAACATGTTTAAACACTCAGTGGATTTGGCCGAGTTTAAAGGAATTCTTAGAACGACTATAAAAAAAGTAAACTCGAATCCTCGAGTTATTGCCTGACCTCTGACATTTGTAAGTGGTATAACTAGAAGAAATGTAATCTCTTTGCTATGTAAAGCTGGGCTATAGTTTGCATTTGCTTTCTTTTACATAGCAATGAGGATTTTTGGTCTAATACTTTTGACTTATAAAGCCTCTGGTGCTTTGCGCGCTTCAACATGAAAATGATATTATTTTGTAAGAGGAAAAATGACACAAAAAAGCTTTTTAAACAAATTTTGAATTTGTTAGACATGAAACTTATTTTTCAGTCTGTAAATGTATTAATCATGTTATTATTATTAATTTATTTTTATAATTTGAATTGAAGTGATGAATTAAGATGAGCATTACGTAATAACCAAAGTGGAATATGTATAGTGTAGTATAGGTAACTCTCGAGTAGTTTTTAGGTTACCGCTTACATATTATTCAGTATTGCCACGTGTTCCACGTGTTATGGGCCATAACTTAAACGCACACGCATCCATAAAGCAGACATTTCTTATTCTTACCACCGCCATGACGTCGTAAAGGTGCAAATACAGAGTTGCAATGGTCCACGCCCCAAGGCTGTCTACAATTTCCATCATTTCAATAATAATCTTGTTGCTTGCTTCATTCGCAAAACAACTCGGCTGAAAGAAATCAATTTTATTTTTTTGAATCCATCTACACGTTTCTCGTTTTAAATCGGCATATACCTGCACGTGGAAGTGCAACAGAACATCAATCTCAAGAAACTGATCTTTCCCAGCGTGCAATAGCCCCGTTTCCTTGGAAACATCATTTACTGTCACTTTTATTTTGATCAACTCTTTTCTTGCAGGCAAATCTGCAACAAAATTGCATTAAATTTGCATGGACTCTGCACATCAATTCGATTCTCAGCAATAGTGATGGTTGGGCAGATGATAGCATAAAATAAATGAATAAATAAATGAATAAATAAAAATATAACGAAATAAAAATTTAAAAAAAAATTAAAATTGTGTAAACTTTTCATATCAAAGTAGAACGTGCATGACGAGTTAAATAACCGAAATATACCAGGAAATTCTATTCTTCTTATATGGATGGCAAAAAGTCCAATCTGTTACCGGAATATTATATATGAATGTAAAGTACGTTATCAAATATGCAAAACATTTCTGAATTAGTTTACTGGAGGCGCGATGCTTCGCATCTCAGCCACAGACCCATCAGTGCGAAGTTGGAATACTTTGAAGTCAGGTTGTTGAACATGCTTCAAATAAGTTGGAATTCGTGGAATGAATTCGTTCATTTTATTATACGATTCTACGCTTTTTACAACCTTCTAATTAACTTGACATAATTAATTGTAGGTGTCAGCACAACATAATATTTTTCTCAACTATTCGTAGGCGTAGCGCAATAACCTTTTAATTTTTTATGGATGTAAGTAATCGAGCAAACAGATAGATAAAAACGGTAAAAACGACAATAAAAACTTAATTTCTTATTCTTTTTACTTCCATTATTGATTTCGCGCGCCCTTGTAACTGTTTTGAAAAGCTTGCCATCATGTCCGGCGTAAAAACTCCATCTTGTCAAATTTGTATTCAAAATTACGATGTGTAAAAACAACATAAAAAATAAAAAAAACATTATTCTTTTAAAATTTTCTTTTTGATGACTTTATTTTTCTGTTATTGCTACAGTTTTTATGATTACGATCTTCACATCCGGAATACACCAAAACTGGTCTCTTCAACTGGTCTGTTTAAACTGGCACTTAAGCACAAACCCAGCACTTTCCTCGTATCAACTGGATCAATAATTCCGTCATCCCATAATCTTGTTGAAAGAAAAAATAAATAACAAAAATTGCTTTTATCAAAATATAATGTCCCTAACCTTGCACTGGAAAAATACGGACTTCCTTCCGCCTCGAACCTTTTAATGATCGGATCACGCAATGCTCGTTCCTCCCCATCACTCCACTAGAATTTCTTTAACATTATCTTTTCAGTCAATCAATAACTAATTACTCTTATTTAACCTCCTTTCCTTCTCGTCTCTTCTGTTCTCGAGTGATCTGCGCTAGAACATTCGCTGCCTGTTCGCCTCCCATTACAGATATTCGTGCATTTGGCCACATAAAAACGAACCTCGGACTAAAAAATTAAAGTTTCACATTTACGATAACCTTTTTATTGTTGCAGTGAGGGTTTACCTATATGCTCTGCCACACATTCCGTAATTTCCGGCACCGTATGAACCTCCGATTATAACTGTGAACTTTGGTACGTCGGCACATGCAACTGCAGTAACCATTTTAGCTCCGTGTTTTGCTATTCCACCCGCCTCTGCCTCTCTTCCAACCATAAAACCTAAGTAATAATAAATTTTTATGTTTTTTACTTTAAGAAATTATTTCATTTCACCTGTTATGTTTTGTAAAAATATTAGAGGAATTTTTCTTTTTGTGCAAAGCTGAATAAAATGTGCTCCCTGAAATAAAAAAAATAATAAATAATTGAGATTTTTTGATATTGAATTAATATTTCAATTGACCTTTTGAGCAGATTCAGCAAAAAGAACACCGTTATTGCCAATTATGCCTACAGGATAACCGTATAATCGTGCAAATCCTATAT
Source organism: Strigamia maritima (assembly GCA_000239455.1). Lineage (NCBI taxonomy): Eukaryota > Metazoa > Arthropoda > Chilopoda > Geophilomorpha > Linotaeniidae > Strigamia > Strigamia maritima. The sequence continues at coordinate 486,624 of JH431845.1, read as the reverse complement.
TGTAATAACAACAGTTAGTTAGGGAAATGTAAAGTTGTGTAAATCTAATTTAAATTCAAACCTGTTACTAAAGTTTCACCATACATTTTCTTAAATTCATTAAAATCACTTCCATCTACTATTCGGGCTATCACTTCTCGAATATCGTACGCTTTTTTCAAGTTGTCACCCACTATACCATACAGTTCATCTGCAGAAAAAGCAGGCTCAACTGGTTCCTTAATTTCAACCTAAAAAAAAATCAATTTGTAAATTAATTTGTAAATATTTAAATTTTAAAATTTACCGTAGGTATTTTACTATAATTTGTATTTTTAATTATTTGCCTCGCAAGATACAAGGCATGTTGATCATCATGAGCGTAATAATCTGTTACACCAGACTTACTAAATAGAAAAAATAATAATTACATTCAAAATATTTATTTCCATTTATTATTACTATTTTACCTGCAGTGTAAATCTGCTCCACCCAATTCCTCCGCTGAAATTTCTTCTCCAGTCGCTGCCTTCACCTAAATTGCACACATTATACGTTTGTTTGTACTTCTTGCTCAATTTTAAATATTACCAGAGGTGGTCCGCCTAAGAAAATCGTTCCTTGTTTTTTAACAATTATACTCTCGTCCGCCATTGCAGGTACATAGGCTCCTCCTGCAGTGCAACTGCCTAATACAACTGCAATCTAAATTTTAAATTCAATTTCTGCCGAATCTTTAACTGGATTATGTTAATATTCATACTTGAGGAATGCCCACAGCAGACATAGTTGCCTGATTATAGAAAATTCGACCAAAATGCTCCTTATCGGGAAACACATCAGCTTGACGTGGCAAGTTGGCCCCTCCAGAATCAACTGCAAATACAAGACATACAATACAATATAAGACATTAGAATTCGCAAAAATAAATCATTTCTATTTTATACCTAAATAAATGCATGGCAGTCGGTTTTCACGAGCAATTTCTTGAGCACGTAAATGTTTTTTCACGGTTATAGGAAAATATGTGCCGCCTTTCACCGTAGCATCGTTCGCAACAATCATACATTCCTTTCTGTAATGCAGTACAAGATGTAATGATGAACCAATCGATTATATAATGTCATTCTCACTCAAAAACACGACCAATTCCAGTTACAATTCCAGCTGCAGGGATTTCTTCTATTCCATATAATTGCAATCCTGCTAACTGTGATAATTCCAAAAAAGGCGACCTATAAGGAATAAACATTTGAGTTTTGATAATATTTGGTGGTTTAATGTGTGTTATTACCCCGGATCAAGGAGATTATTTACTCTATCACGGACCATCATTTTTCCTTTGGATAAATGTCGTTGAATGGACTTCTGATCTCCACCTGAATAAATAAATGAATTTTTTTTTACTTAGTTAATTAATGGATAAAATAATTTAAACCTTTGATCGTGTTGTTTACATTTTCTTTTAAATTATCCACTAGTTTTTTCATACGTTCATGATTAGTCTGAAACAAAATATTTTTTTAATAGTTTTTTTTAATAATAATAATAATAATAATAATAATGATAATAATTTGATTTTTCAATTCTCACTTTGTACTCCAGTGTACCTTTCTCAGGCATAGTACCAATTATTTCTGGGCGATCAATGTGATAACGACGTGAAATAGTTTTTCTAAATATATGCGTTGTGCGAATGCACGAAATAGTACCTCGAAACAAAAATGTAAACTTAACCATTGTAAAAATATTAGAAAAATATAGTGACGATGTAATTAGAAATAATTCTTGAAATAATTGTAAAGAGAGATGTTATTAGATGGAGTGCGCCATTTTAAATTGGCGACATCTGGTGCAGTACCCGGATCCGGATATTTTCTCTAAGTTTTCTAGTCAAAGGAAAATACTAACATGCAAAATACCCATTTTAATATTAATCTTTATTTTTACTTTATAAAAAATATCATTTTTATACATAAATTTATGCAAATTTAACATAGTTTGATTTTGTGCGAAAGTAGTTTTTTAGGTATTGGCGTATTGCGTGTTGTCCTCTCGCTAGTTATCTTCACTCTTCATTTTCCAAGAGTCGTCCGTTTATTTTGGTGCATACAAAATGGCAACAGTCGGTCGTTTAGCTGTAATTTCTCGCAAGTTTTCTCAATCGGCGATTCGACGAGCCGGTGGCCATCACGATGAAGCAGGAATACCTGGATCCGTATGTTACCAATTCACTAAACATTTCTTTTTCTTGAAAATAATTTTTCTTCTTCTAATATTAAGCCTACAAATTTTTTATTTTCAGAATATGCCGTTCAGAATGGATAACCGTTTCCGTCTTACGTTTACCTACATGTGGTTTTTCGGAAGTGGATTTGCAGTCCCCTTTTTGTTGCTGAGACATCAGCTGTTGAAGAAATAGAGGTTTGTAATATGTAAAATGTGCTGAATAAATATTTATTTATTTTTTGTTTTAGTCTTTTGCTGATGAAGTTGTTGGACAACAGTTAGTGTGTTCGAAATCTGTATTCTTGTAGATACAAAAATAATGTTCAGTTTGTAGAAATAAAAAATTTATTGTGAAAACAGTTTACACAAATTTATTTTCATGATTTTCTAACTGGTGGTCTTGCAGTGATTAAATCCTCTTTCTCTTTAGCCAATTGTTTTTGCAAATGTTTTGCTTCGAGTTCGTGGTCCTTTTGCTTTTGCAATTTTTGTGCCCTTTGCTAGAAATTTAAAAATTTTAAAAATATGGTGTAAAATTCATTTATTGACACTCACAATTAAATTTTGCGATTTTTCTCGCAGATACGTCATGTGTTTTTTAATTGTAACCAACTTTTGATGATATGTTTTAACGTCTTCGAACTTCAATTTAGGTATCAAAAAATTTAATTCATTTACATATCTTAAAAATTATTTAATTATTTAAAATAAAATACCATTGAATCTAGTTTCGGGGCTTCATCATATTTCGCGTTCTCCTGTTGTACAGTTTCTATTAATATATTCTGTGTCCTCCTAGGAATATAATGAAGTTTGTTATTATGACAAATTTGTAGCAATTTGACAAAACACCTTACACAAGTTCATTTATGGTTAAAGATGCATTTTTCAGCTTAGGTTCATACATGTCAACTAAACCATTAGCTAAATGATTGATACATTGCTTTTTGGAGTCGGGAATACGCTGTTCTGCTTCATTTTCATTCATTTTCTCTGTCATTAACAGTAAGTCAATCGAGTCCAAATAAAATCAACAATCGAGTGATAGTCACATTCTAGTGCAAACGTTGCATGTCGATAACAACAACACGCCCCTTAAAAAAAAATAGAACAAATCATTCATCATTTATTAAAAACAAATAAATATACTCAAATTTCATACTTTCTTTTATCCCAAACTATTCAATTACGATGTAAATTTGTAGGAAATTAAATGCGATTAAATGGATGTTCAGGCTGTTGTGTCGTTCGTCGCATAGACGTATACTGAATCTTATTAAAAAATTGACACTAAAAATTAGTACAAGTATAATTAAATTACAATTAAAACAAATACCGGTAAATTAAATAATTATTTAAAAAATAAAATATAATTTAAGCTACATTAAAAAAAAATATTAACACAAGCAGACTCGGAGTATCGGTCTCTGTTTAGTCTTCGTGAGTCAACCAAATTCAACTTCCATCATGGCGTCGAAGCAAGATGTTGTCAACAATTTCATGGATAAAGCATTATGGAAATATGGACCAAAACCAGGGAGTTTTTACAATTTCCCATCATCGTCGACAGATAGTCATACCGGAATATCGAAGAGAACTTTGTAAATTTTTATTATTCCACAAAAAAATAAGAAATCTAGCATGATTCAGCGCTATTTGTCTTTTTACAGAAATCCGACTACAACTGGAACCTCCGTGTTGGGACTCGCGTACAAAGGAGGAGTTGTAATTGCAGCTGATACTTTAGGATCTTATGGATCGCTCGCTCGATTTCGCGACTGTTCAAGAGTTATGAAAGTGAATGATTTCACTATTTTGGGCTGCGGTGGTGATTATGCAGATTTCCAATATTTAAAAAATGTCATCGAGCAGAAAGTGTAAATTGTTAATCTTATAAAAGAAAACTTATTTTTAAAGCTAAATATATTTTATTTTTTAAATAGAATTGATGAGGAATGTCTTTACGACGAATTTACTATTAAGCCTCGTGCTCTACATTCATGGATCACTAGAGTGCTGTATAATAGGTGTGCGCAGTATTTGTAGTTTGACATTTTTAACTAAACATTTCTAATTAAATTGTTTTAAAAATTTAGGCGATCTCAATTTGATCCTTTCTGGACAACTTTTATTGTTGGTGGAGTTCAGGATGGTGAACCGTAAGTTTTGGCAGGAACTCATGAAGTCAATTTTACTAATATTTTTTGAAATATTTATTAGATTTCTGGGACACGCAGATAAACTAGGAACTGCGTTCGAGTGTTCTCACATTGCTACTGGTTATGGCGCTTATATTGCGTTGGTAAATGAAATATTAAATAATGTATTTGGCAATTTTGGCGAATGCCATTTTGTTTTGTATTTCTCTTGAAGTAGCAAAGATTTGAAAATCACAAATTAGGAATCAAATTTCACGCATTTTTAAGGCAATTATAGAACAAAAATTTTATTTCTGCTATTCTAAAAATTTGGTGAAGTTAGTGATGAATTTGTAAATTCAAATTTCTATTGTTTTAAACAAAATGCATTAATACAAAAAAAAATCGAGGACTACTAATTATGATGTCCTTGATGTGATATACATACAGTATATGCTGTGCGGTCCAGACATAGGACAGGTCCCGGAAATATGTCCGGTGCGCAGAGATGCCATTAACATGGATTGTTCCTATGCTCAGACCGGAGCACCGCGCAGAATTTGTCCGGATGGCGCTATGTCTGGACCGCACAGCATATACTGTATTTGTTTTTACTATAACCAATACTTTTTTTATTCAGCCGATGTTGCGTAAAGCTCTCGAAGAGAATGAAAAGACTGGAAAAGAATTAAACCAAAGACAAGCAATTGGAATACTTGTTAATTGCTTAAGAGTCTTGTACTACAGAGATGCACGATCTTTTTACAGAGTAAAATATATTTTAATAACAAAAAAAATAAAAACTAATTAAAATTCGTAAATTTTATTTAATAGTACGAATTCGCAATTGCCAGCAAAGATGGTACCAAAATCGAGGGCCCACATCAAATCGACTCTAACTGGGACATCGCACATTACCAAGGAGGCACTTTATAAAAACTTTTTAAAAAATCAAGTGTTTGTCACTTTTTTTCCTTATTTGAATAAACAAATAATCTGATTTGCGTTTCTTAATTCACCACGCGTTCCATTCTTAGCATTGCATTGTGGCGCCACCACAATTCTTACGTTGCGTCTTCACCTGGTTCAGTCTTTGGTGCACCCTCCCCGTAGCGCGCTCTGTCATTGGTTTCGTCCCTGCTACCATCGATTGGTGGGTGTACATTGCCATTCTACTCAATTATTTAGTCGCAGCGCCCCGTGCTGGCTTTACAGGAACAGCAGGAGGAGGAGGCGGCGGCGCCGGCCGACGATGTTCACCTGTGCTCCGACTTAGGTGCCTCCTCAGGTGAGTGAGTTTCGGCGACCTACTTCTATTTGGGGATGGACGCGCTCCGCATCGATCAATGGATCCCATCACCATTGCGGTTGCCATGGCAATGCACGGCGCGTCCCGAAACACAGCTTCCCGATGAAACCCGAAATCTAGAAATTTTAGAAATTTCTAAAAAAAATTATTTTTTATTATTTCATCTTTTCTTAATCGGTGCACACTTGAAGGAATTCTACGCAATAACATGTTCTGAAAATGCATTTATCGCTGTGCAGTTATTCAATTACGTGTGTCGTTTTCAGAGGTGTTTATGACAACGTTAAGATTTCCTTCCTGTATTATCTCGCCACTATACACCGCAGTCATTTTTCATATCTGACACGATGCTTTTATTAGACAAAATTGCCTTTTGCAGCAGTAGAACTGCGATTAAATCAGGCTTTTATATACTTAAATAAGAATCACTAAATAATTAACAGTGCTTCAGTGCAGTTTGCATGTAACCCGTTCGATTTAGCATACGTTATTTACTTTTTTTCCCGTTAAATAAGTTATTGACCCGATGACGCATTCGATGACTGTTACCATTCGAACACGCTAACCGAATCAAATGGCGGATATGATTGAGTTCTCAATGTTCAGTTGTAAGTTTGGTCGTGAAAAGGCGATATGGAGTCTGGAGGCATGACTTTTTCCCTTTATCCAGTTTATCCCTCACGAGGGTTACTCCACCTATACACAAACGTGTCCCGAAGGTGGCGCAGCAGCCACTTTTGCGTCGATCGATTTTCTCCGCCACAGGATTCCTTGTGTGGCCTTGTCATTGAGGCGATTTGCACGGCCCGCAGTTATTCTTGCAATTTTTACGTGCAAATACCTTTATGTGTACACGTATTTTAAAACCTTTTATTTTCTTTTCCTTTATGTTGCAAACGACGTGATTACACCACATGTAGGCTCAACAATTTGAATAGCACTGCGCACTTATGGCACGCTTCTCTGCACTTTGATAATGGTGAAATATGTCTTTTTTTCTTTTTGTTTCATTCTTTCATTTTAGTCACCATTTCTGCACGTGACAATTAATCTAACGACGTTTTATTTCTTTTTTTTTTTTTTTACTTTTTCTTTACATACTTGTTTGATAAAAGCATTACACCGCACTAGTAGAGCAATCAATAGAGGCTCATTGCATGATTTTGTTTCAGACGAAATGCCCGGTTTGGCCGAGGACTCGGAGGAGGCATCCCTTGTGGGCCGCGAGGCAACTCTTGCAATGACGTCGTACACCGAAGAAGGTACAACGCGTATTAAGACAGTGCGAATTGTAGAAAGCGGCGCCACCGCCTCCGGTGAACCCATCTCCGATGGAATCGAGGAAGCCACCATAGACTCGTCGTTAGTGACTCAGTTTCACGAAGACGCCATCAGACAGGTAAAAAAAAAAAAAAAAAAAAATTAATTAATTCTTCTGATGTTGTTTTAAATAAATTTTATGTGTAGACGGGATCGGGTGTTTTCCATTGGCTGCTGCTGCTTTTCGCCGGACTCGGAATGGGCGCGGAGAATGCTGAGCTGTTTGTTGTTGCTTTTCTTATTCCCAGTGCTGAAGAAGATTTGTGCATGGAGAATACTGATAAGACCTGCCTTGGTAATAATTCACTAACTGTATAAATAATTTATCGCTAATTGCTATTTAGAAAAAAAAAAAAAACTCCTCCTAAAGTGACTTCACTGCACAACGTCAAATTATTAAATAGATTGGAGACATATAAATGTATTTCCCCCGAACAATCGGAAAAACTCTAAAAACCGGTACACGTGCGGTGTTCGTTTTGTTGGTGTGCCATACTCGTCGTTCAAACACAGATTATAATCTGTGGTTCAAATTTATAATAGATCAAATTGAAGAAAGAAAGGGTTTTGGTTTAATGCAAAGGGAAAATATTTTATTGTGATTTATATCTATCAAATTCGGATGATGTCCAAATTGGATTTATTTACATGCCATGACAAGAATTTTTATCATCGGAATTTGCAGATGATGGAAACCGACCAAAACACTCAAAATCTAAATTTTTTGATCGAGTTTATTGCTACTGGTTGATTAATCGATATGTAAAAAACCTACCTGTGCGTTTATCGGACATAACTAAAGCAGTAACTAATACAACTTTTTTAATTATTATTTTTTTGTACTTTTTTCATTTTTTTTCAAGTGTAAACAATTAACTTTTTTGGGCTTTATTTGTATGGAATCCTCGATGCAATCGCAATGCCACCACACATTAAATTTCTTCCAAAGCCTACTGTTGGAGTGTGGTACGTTTGTCGTCCGCTTTTTGCCAGCGGGGAACGTTTCTCCGAATGGTTGTTCGTGCAAACAATCATCCGGAAAAAGGTTTCTTTAGACAAAGGGCGAATAAAAACTAAAACAATACAAACAGAAGTTTAGTTAATTGTTTACACTTGAAAAAATGAAAAAAAAGTTTAAAAAAATAATTTAAAAAGTTGTATTAGATACTGTATAGGTACCGGTAGGTTTTTTACATATTGAACAATCAACTAGTAGCAATAAACTCGATCAAAAAATTTAGATTTTGAGTGTTTTGATCGGTTTCCATCATCTGCAAATTGATGATAAAAAACATTCCAAATTCTTGTCATGGAATGTAAATGAATCAAATTTGGATATCATCCGAATTTGATATAAATTCACAATTAAAATATTTTCCCTTTGCATTAAATCAAAACCCTTTCTTTCTTTAATTTGATCTGTTGTTTGAACGACGTGTATGGCACGCCAACAAAACGAACGCCGCACGTGTACCGGTTTTTAGAGTTTTCCGATTGTTCGGGGAAATAGCCAGGCAATATACGCATAGCTTGGAAATAGCTTGTGAAATAGCTCTATTTCCCCGAACGTTCGGGGAAATAGCCAGTGCGTAAATTATATTTTTTATATTTTTATAATTTATAAATATAAATATAAATTTTTTTTTACGCTTTTTATCAGCTGGAGTAACGTTTTCATGGATGTTAGTCGGCGCTATTACGTGGGGTTGCATAGCAGACCGCGTTGGCCGACGTACAGCTCTTCTAGTGGCACTAGTTTTCAATTCCACGTTTGGTGCTATTGCTGCCTTCATGCCTAATTACGGCCTTCTTTTATTAACACGTTTATTGAGTGCTGTTGGAGCTGGTGGTCTTTTGCCAGTCATCATCGTTTATTACTGCGAATTTTTCGGGAGACGTGACCGTGGACGTCGAGCCACATGGCTTCTGGCAGGATGGGCTCTCGGAGGTCTTTTCGTGGCACTTATGGCATGGGCTGCTATACCTAGAACTGGTAAGTTATTGTAGATTATATTCTGTTCTCGTGTTAAACTTCATTTATCATTCATTGCGCAATTTTTACCACGAATTAATTTAGGTGTGGCACTTATGGAAGAGAAAAAACAGTATTTCAGCAGTTGGCGTGTATTTGTTCTGTTGTGTTCATTACCCTCCTTTGCCGCCCTTATTACTCTTATTTTCCTGCCAGAAAGTCCTCGGTTCTTATTAGAGGTATGCTGTAAAATGGAGTTTTATACCACTTTAAAATTAAATTTTTTTATGAATTTTTAGGTTGGTCGTGATATTGAAGCCATGTTTGTTTATCAATCGGTGTATAAAAACAACCATATAAATGATGATCCAGCAGCCCAATATCAGGTAAAGTCATCGATAATTATAATTATAAACTATTTTACAATTCGTGCACGAAACTCTCATTGGTTAATGGCCTGTGCATTCTACTGAAAGTATATAATGTGATATCTTATTTTAATTCTCTAGTTGAGCTGAGTCGAAAAATCATTGCTTTGTAGTCCAAAAATGCGCATGCTATTGTTAACAAACGAAAACGTATGTAAAATATTTGATAAAATTATTTACATTTGGGTTTTTTGGGTTTTGGGTATTGTTGCGCTCATTTTTTGGCTCAGCTTTCAGAATAATGCAGAAAAGTTTACTTTTTAGTTTCGTGCACGAATTGTTGGATAGAGTTTAGGCTACATTTTTTTTTATTACTAAATTAGCTTACTGAACTGGAATTGCCAACACGACGCCAATTGTATGGTGGCTTCCCTCCTCCGCCCAGTCGCAGTGTTCTTGCTGATTTTGTATCCGGTTTCGAAGCGGTGCGTAGAATGAATTTGTAATTTAAAATCGATTCTAACTTCCATCTTTGTTTATTTTTTTATTTATTTTTCCTTTATGTCAGTTTTGGAGTTCAATATTTCGCGTTTTCAATCCTCCTTATTCACACTTGACATTTGCTCTTCTCTTAATTTGGGCTTTTTTAGCATTTGGGTAAAAAAAAAGAAATATATGTATGCAGTGTGTATAGAATTAATTAATTTGTTTGTTTTGTTTAGTTATTATGGGGTATCGCTTTGGATTCCCGAATATATGCAACTGCTTCGTAACGAGGATTATCGTTCGCGTACGCGGGTGGAAAATCACACGATATTTCCCGCGCACATGATTTTTAATTCGTCAATTGAAAACACTGAATACGAGGGCTGTGTTTTTCCCAAATCAGAATTCTCGCATATACGACTAAATCACGTGATATTTCGAAATAGCACGTTCGAAAATTGTTCTTTTCGAGCAATAGAATCAAGCCGAACATTTTTTGAAGCTTCTGTTTTACTCAATACGGAATTAACCGACACTGATTTCTATGACTTCCGATTTCAAGACTGCGAATTGATCAATACTAAATCTGTCAACACTAAAGGGCCATGTCAGCTCGATCTAAATTTCAATTTTCGGTTATCCGATTTATTTTCGGAAGCCATGATTGGTCAGGCGGTTCTCATTCCTGGCAGTCTTGTGGCTTCGCTGCTCATGAATACCATAGGAAGACTTCGAGTAATCGGTCAGTACATTTAAATCTCTCATTTCAATAGTAATTGGTGTGATTTACAAGTGAAGTGCCATTTTTGAGTAAAAATTATGTCAATATTTTAAAAATCGATAATTGTAATAGCAGTAAGTAAGAATTAATAATGCACGTAGGTAATAAAAGCTGCTGAACCTTAATAGGTTTCATCAACCTTTTAACTATTGAGCTGTCGCGTAATAAAAGCTAAAATTAATTTATAAAGTTTAATGTTGAAAAATAAAAAAAATTTAAATGAAATAAATTTATAATTTTTTTTTAATTTTGGGAATTTTTGTACAAAATTACTTTAAATAAAAAATAAAAAATAAAACTCGAAAAATGTTTAAAAATGTGTTTTGCGGTGAAGCAAAAGCAACCCTATTTTCAATAGCATGCGCAAACATCACTTGAACGATGCGATATCATTCCAAAAATAACATTTTATTCTTCTATTTCTATTTATCAAAGGGTTATCTATGTTCTCAACCAGTATATGTGCCAGTGCCATATGGTTTTTAAAGACGCCGACACATGTCGTGATTTTTGAAGCGGCTTTCAATTTGGCTTTTTTATGGGGCTGGATAGCAGTTGCCATTTTAACTGCTGAGGCCTACCCAACGCACACGAGGTAACATATTTAAATTTATAACAGTTCTAGATTAAAAATAAATGTATTTTAGGGCAACAGCATACGGTGTGTTGACCGGGATCAGCCGCGTGGCTGCAGTGCTGGGCATCGTTGTATTTCGCGGTTTGCCCGGTCTCAATCTGTTATTGCCCTCGATTCTCACGGCCGTCGTGGCGCTCGTTATTGGCATCTTAACAGTTAAACTTCCGGAAACGAAAGATGTGCTCTTGTAATGACCTCCGTATTGAGTTTAGTGATGTTTTCTGATGCCAGTGATGGTGTACGTGCTACGATCGATCGACAAAATTTCCAAACCCTCAGTTAGAATGGATTCCCCGATAGCACAAATGTACTCGACTAACAAAAAAGTGCGAATGTGTTAGACGTTTTCAAAACACTTTTTCTTGTTGTTTTTTTTAAATAACTTTTTTTGAAATGAGGAATAAAATTTTATTTGTGCAAGCATCGTCTTGTCAATAAAATGAAATAAAATCGAAGCAGCAAGAAAGGAAATCACATACGCTATTTTAATTTTTATTTAGAATGATTTGTACCGATTATATCAGAAAGGTTTAGAAAAAAATTCTTTGTTGTACCGGTACCTACTAAGAAAAAAAATAATAGAAAAACTATGTCAGTGTCAAAAAAAAAAGAAATATTTCAATAACTTTTGCACCCAATTCACTCAAAACGTTACAATTATTTTTATACGTTACACAAAAAAAAAATTATAATAAAATATGATTCTTTTCATTTATTTATTTTTTGTTGTTGTTATGATACTATAATGTTTGTCAAATGATGATTAAGCTGTTTAGGGAGTCAAAAGAAAATATATTTCAGTGCCTTTTATAAGTACAATTGATAATTAAGATTCAGTTTCGATTTCTTACTAAACTTCCAACTGCATATGTGTAGAGCAGACAATCTAATGTCATTCCATTAAGCAATATAGGTGCAAAAACAATTGTAAGTGTAACCAGCAGGAACTACAAGTTAGATTGCAGTACTTGATGTAACTACGTATTCTGTTTAATTATGAGAGTTTTGTTAATTATAAAAAAGATGAGTTTTGGCTTTTTATTGCATTTAATTACGACTAATTGTGCTCAATTATACAGCGCGATCCGCAATAAGATGATGAATTGTGTTAAGATTAAATGATACCTAGTTTTTGTTTTGGAATTAATCGCACACTTTATCTAAAATTATTCTTTGATTGTACACACCTGCAATTAAAAATAAACCAATGTTCAATTTTTTTAATTTAAAAAGTAGATTCTGTAGGGTTTTATACACATTATTTTTTCTCTTGTGATAATAGAAGCCACTAAAAAGTCGTTATTGTCATTGTAACAAAAATAGATGACCCAAGAGACAGATGTGATGGCAATGAAAATATTGATTAAGCGTTAATTTTATAAGTTCAGCACTAAACTAAAGTTTCTAAAGTTAGATGCGCTAAAATCAACACAACACATCGCCTATATCCCATAATATACGCAGTAAAACAATTTTTGCAAAAATGATGAGAGTCTCATTTCTCTCAAAAAAATTGGAATTTCTTCAAAAAAACAAAAAAAATTAAACAGTAAAAGAAATGTAAATGTAATTTAAAAATAAATAATAATAAAGAAAAAAATTAATAAGAGATGTCACTTCAAAACTACTGTAGCGCCTTAGCACTTCCGTAGTTTTCTATCCTAAACACGCGGGATTTGATATGGTGGCGTTTTGCTCGGATCTCATTTAAACATGTCTATTTTATGTACTACATTTCATTTTCTTTTTTTATTATGTATCTTCGCAAGTGTAGACTGTCAGTTAATCATTTACAAAATCAATTCTTGAATTACAACGTGAATCTTTTTTTATTTCAGCTCTACATCAGGAGTTAACCGAGATAAACGGAGAATACAAAATAAACACTCTGAATAAAAATGATTTTCGAATTTTTTGTTACTCTGGAGAAAAGAAAGCAGTTGGAAATGTGTGGCGAACAGCATATGTAATACAAATTTATTATATTGATTCCCTTAAATCTGTTCAAACGACTCTATTTCTTAATTCTTTATCAGTTTAAAGTAAACTGCCTCAAGAAAGCAGACTGCCAACTATTCCCAGGTGCTGATCAAAAGGAGGTTGAAAATGCTTATCAGTCAACGACAGAAAGTTGGTCCGTTTATTGGTATCCGTCTTCAATGTGGCAAATCGATTCGGTTCGACTTCCATTATTTGACCGATCGTGCGTTGGTGTCAGTGCCAAATGCAGCTATACTGCTCGTTTAGAGGTCAAACGTGAGTGTCAACAAAAGTGTTTAATGTAAACGAAACGAACTAATAAATTATTTCTACAGGTTTCAATTTTTGGAAAATAGGTCAACTGACAATCGGACTTATTCTATTTTTTCTTTCTCCACACTTGAGCAGGTTTTGAAATCATTCAATTAATTTGGTAATAATGTATTAATTAATGAATACTAATTTGCAGAAATACATGTCTTCATTATCTAACTGGAGTTAGTGTAGGATTAACCGGTTCTATTCTAATTGTAATATTTTTCTTAAGCAAAATGGTTCCTAAAGTGAGTTTTAATTGGAAATTGTTTTCATATTTAATATTTTATTCACTTTTTGTAATATTTAGAAAACGGGAGCTCTAGGGATATTATTTGGCGGCTGGGCATTGGTTCTTTACGTACTACAACTGTTTTGGAGCAATATACAAACGATGATTCATACTCACTTCAATTTTATCGTTGCGTATTTCGTTACTATTGGAACGTTAAGTTTTGTCGTTTGTTATCGCTACGGTCCTGTGGAGAACCCGCGCACATTGAATCTTATTCAGTGGGCAATACAAGTAAATTTTATCTTTGTCTATGCTTAAAAACAAACTAGAATCTTAATAATTTTAATATTTTGCAGATAATTGCATTGATTCTTATATTCTTTAGTTCGGACAATCAAGAATTCTCAATGGCAATTGTGTTAATATCGCTGTGCACTTACAACTTTCCGAATAAATGGTTATTGGTCTTCAAATCCTACTGGTAGGCTATTACTAATTATTTAATAAAATATACTAATATTAATTCGAGTCTTTCGTGATTGAGGCGTAGAAAATTTCCTCCTAAGCGTCGACTTTTGACAGAAGAAGAATACCGTGATCAGGCAAATGCTGAGACTCAGAAAGCAATTCAAGAACTGCGAAATTATTGCAAAAGTCCCGATTGTAAATCGTGGAGTATTGTGAGTCGTTTAGAAACTCCCGTCAGGTTCGTAATTTACTTAAATATAGTTTAAAAATCACTTTAAAATTTATTTATTCTAGATTTGCTCAATTTGTGGAAGGAAAATCACATTTATTAGATCAAGAAATGTTGGACTATGAAACGACAGATTGTTATACGAATATTTCCGAAGACGAGTCTTAATAACGGTGAATTGTGAACAAAAAACTATAATACTATAGTGCTGAGTTAAGGAGAATCAAAACGCAGAAATGTTTGTTTGATAAATTACACGATCTTAGAGAAAAATAATAAAAATATTTATTTTAACGTTTGTAAACAAATGATCTAATTAATCGGTTATCTGAGTAAGTAAAGCAGTTCCTCTGATAATCCAAAAGTCCGGTGGCTGTTTAGTCGGAATGTGTACAATCATCACGTAATTCGTTGAATGACCTGAGTATTAAATTGAGTATACAATTAATAAAAATTGATATTAACAGATTACGCATTCACCGGTTGTCGAAAGCGTTCCAAATCTGACGGACGTCTTGTATACAGGTGCCGGATAGTCTTTAGTGTCTTCAAGGTATTCACTAGTTAATCTCGGCAGCAAGTGAGCTACTGGAAGTGGCGATTGCATTTCTCTAGGCAACGAATCGACCAATCTCATTCGCTTAACGTCAAATCGTGCAGCATCAAGAAATAATCCGTGGATAAGCGCCCCTTCGTCAGGTATGATGATCTAATTGGATAAAAACGAAGTTTTATAATTTTATTTCTTAGGTTGAAAATTTCTATTAACTGTAGATAGGACGTCCAACATGTTATTTCGTATTTTTTGGTCCATACTGTAGGATAAATCTTGTTGCAATATAACGGTCGGTAAAATTGTATTTTCAAACACAAGTTCGTCAATAGGTAAATTGTATTTTCGAGCGTGCGCTTGCAGGATTGCTGTGTTAAACGCTTTCAAAAAAAAGGAAGATATTAAATCCTTTAAAAAAGATAATTTTTTTTTTTACCTTGAGGGAAAAAAAAGCTCGATATCCAATACGAAACTGGATCACCAGTTGTCAACCATTCCTCGATAAATTCAATTCTTAATATTAAATCCTTCAACCAGCTACCAAATGTTTTAAGCGATGGATATCCATATTTATTGTAGTATTGAGGTATTTGATTACTGAGCATTGAATTGAAGATCTCTTCTAATTTATGATCCATTAGTATAATTCCTTTGACAGCTTTTTGTAGTTTTTTAGTAATGTCCTGAATGTAAACAATGAATTTGTTAAATCGTTCAATTTCTTGAAGTAATACGAC
Source organism: Strigamia maritima (assembly GCA_000239455.1). Taxonomy (NCBI): domain Eukaryota; kingdom Metazoa; phylum Arthropoda; class Chilopoda; order Geophilomorpha; family Linotaeniidae; genus Strigamia; species Strigamia maritima. The sequence continues at coordinate 470,887 of JH431845.1, read as the reverse complement.
AGATGTCGGTTTTTGTCGGTTTAAAGAATCCATCTGAAATTGAATCCTTCAATTTACTTGTATTATGAATTTCTTATCGTTTTACAAACCACAAATAACGATTTTAGGCCTCTATCAACATCAATCGTGGTACACAATTTTCCCATCATGTTATTCGCCATTTCAGCCACAATATCTTGTGGTGAAACTCCGGCACCTTCACTTATTTGTGGTTGGACCGATAGCAGCGTACCTAAAAGTATTCTAGTTTCCGATATCTAAAAACCACAATATCAATTCAAATATTTTATTTTTTATTTACAGCTATAAAATCTGAAATTAATTTCACCTGATACGATAAATTTGCATTATCATGTAAGCCAAATACTTCCGGATCATCAATTATCGGTAAGTTGTCAATATAATTTACATATTCTTCATGGGTGATCACAGAGGGAGCATAATAAACTCCTGAAGGTGAAAATTTATATGTTTTTTCTAATGCTTCTGGGCAGAAAAATGTTTTTAAAATGGTAATTAGAGTTCTTTGGTCCCAAGTATCAGTGATTCGACCACCATAAATAATCTATTACATTATATACATTATATATTGTAATGTAGGCTAAATTGTCATTTGATGGTTTTTGTTTACGTACCGAATGTATTGTGTAAATCAATGCATCCCAATACATGTCTCCGTTTCGGCAAAACAGTTCCATTGTTAGCAGAACGCATTCGCGATCACTGTCATTAAATTCATACTAAAATATGAAAAATGATTCACTTCCATTAATCAAAAATGACACTTTGATTCGTGATACCTTAACGTTCCAGCCTAAAGGTCCAAATTTCTTTCTTTCTTGAAGAATAGCGTGATAAAACATCAGGCTAAACACCATCCTTCTCCAATGTAATTGCATAACTTAAAAAAGTCAAACTGTCAATCAACTGAAATATTTTGAAATTTAAATTTCACTTACTGTGATCTTCGATAAAAGTTGTTGGAATATTTAACATGGCACCCTTCAAATTAGCTCGTAATCCTTTTGGTGGTTCCACAGTCACTTTGACAGCACATTGTAAAATTGAGACTGGAAACCCCTTAAGTGGCATTGAACTTAAAAACAGTCGAAAGTTCGGATGAAGTGGACGTGGGTCTTCAATCATGTTTTTTATGATGTTTTCTAATTTTATCATCCATTTGGACAAAACATGACAATTCTAAATGAATAAAATGGATAAAAAGCAACTAAAAACTCCATAAATATTACATTACTTGAAGATAAACCCAGTCGCCGTTAAGAAAAGCAGAATTGATGCGTTTCTCTGCAATAGGACCTTGACCTTGACCGAGTGAAACTCCAAAAACCCTTAAGAAAAACTATCTCAAACTTTCCTAAACTGAAAAATATGTTTATTATACCGATCCTGAACTCGTCGTTCTTTGGCAAAACGCATAAAACTCTCTGTTGGATCCGATCCTTGGACTAATAAAAATATGAGCGGCGTCGATTTGCTTAAATCTTCAAACAATGTTGGTAAATCGGTGGGCGGGCTTTCAACGAATTGTCTACCCATGTAGAAAGCTACAAATTCGGTAATCGCCGTGGTTACCTATCGTAAATAAACGAGTGAATTTCAGTAAAATTAGCACTCGAGATAATTTCTCATTTATACTTTATCTTCATGAAATGCTTTGATGAGGATCAATCTCTGGATGCCATTTAACTTATGTGCCCAAACGTTTCTTTTGCTGATGTCAGATGCACTGTATCCATCCCATTTTCGGGGATTTAAAAAAATCTAGAAAAAAAAATAATGTAAATATTTTTTTAATTATCTGATTTGTCATTTACCTTAAATCCTCCTATGACTATGGTAATAGGACTGCTTATCAATTCTTCATGAAGTCCAGCAAGCGCAGGAATGAAATACTCTAAATGAAAACACAACTCCCAAGCTGCTTCTGTAAGCCATGTAATTTGTGGCTTTGGAGGAACATTCTAGCATGAAAGAATCGACAGTAATTATCACCAGGGTTGTGCACAATATATCATCGTTGCAGAAACGTAAATGATAACCAATGCCGTAGCTTAAGTATTTGGTTGGACAAGCTAATAGCCCGTCGCTTCGCTTCCGGTATATAAAAGTTTTAAACTTTTGATGTATAGATATATTTCGCCATAGTAGAAAAAAATAGGAAATTTATTGTTAAAGTTTAAACACCCGTGATTTCTCAGCAAACCTGTAAAATCCCGTCACCAATAACCCGTGAAATCCTGTTTAACCCATTAAATTTCGAAAATCCCGAAAATTCCGTCACCAATGACCCATGAAATCCCATTTAACCTGTAAAATCCCGTTAAATCACCAAAATCCCATCACCAATGAAATCATCCCGTCTAACCCCTATGTGGAATCACCAAATTCTCATCATTAATGACCGTGAAATCCCGTTTAACTCGTTAAATCCAGAAATTTTCGAAAATCCCGAAAATCTCGTCACCAATAACGTGTGTACACGTTTGGCGTCTTCGAATTGTCAAAAAAAAAATTTAAATAAAAAATTAAACTCAAAAAATGAACTTGTGCAATAAAAAAATTTTTATACAAAGAAACACTTTATACTCATAATAACCTGGGTGGTCGAAAATCAGCCTCCCCACCCACCTAAAATATGAATTTTAAAAAAAAATCATTTATTGATTAGTTCAGTGGATACAATAATTCATGTAGTGTTCGCAGAAAGTGAAAGAACGTGTTTCGCGAACATTTCGATGTCAATCAAAATACGTGGCCAAAATATTTTAAAAAAACTTGAGAATTTCAATGCGGCCATCCAGCGGCGAAATGAGCAAATTGTGACTGGAGTTTTTTACGCACAAAAATTCAGTTTTTAGGCACAGAAATGCAGATTTTAGGCACAGAAATGCAGTTTTTAGGCACAGAAATGCAGTTTTTAGGCACAGAAATGCAGTTTTTAGGCACAGAAATGCAGTTTTTAGGCACAGAAATGCAGTTTTTAGGCACAAAAATGCAGTTTTTAGGCACAAAAATGCAGTTTTTAGGCACAAAAATGCAGTTTTTAGGCACAAAAATGCAGTTTTTAGGCACAAAAATGCAGTTTTTAGGCACAAAAATGCAGTTTTTAGGCACAAAAATGCAGTTTTTAGGCACAAAAATGCTTATAAGATGCCGCAATGCCATGCTAGTAGAGCTATACCACTGGTGGTTACATGCAGCATCACTTACGATTTGAATATTTGGTATTCCACGAAGAAACAAATTCCATTCTTCTCTTGAAATTTGTTTTCCGTATATCATGATATCGGCACAAAGCAACATTAAGTAAACTAGTCTATGCTTTTCGTATAGTCCTCTCGCAATGTTTAAATAAGTAGTCAACGTTATTTTTTGGGTTAATTCGTGAATATGACCTTCGAGTGAGCTAGAATCAGTGCTATCGGCAGATGACTCGATACATTGATTAAATAACTGTTAGAAAATAACAAAATTAGACACCAATTTTTCTAGTTGCAAACTATTTATCTAAATACTTGATTGAAGTATTTTAACGAGTTTTGGTACATTGGATCCAGATCAGCTAGAGATGCAATAACAAAGTACATTATGGAACCTCGAGCTGCAATGGCTCGGTATTGCTCTCTCGCCGTTGTAATCATTTGTTCGGTTTTCTCGGCTTCAAGTAAACGTCCACCGATCTCTGCCGATGTAGTCTACAATTTAAAAGTCATAAAAATGATGCTCTTTGTCATTAGCTAAGGAACATTTACTTTTGAGTCGTCTAAGGTTTTCAGGAGTGCTTCATTGTCCAATATATTTCCTTCTGATGAAAACAAAAGCCTCAAAATGGTATCTTCAATTTGATTAAGCAGTTTTTGATCGTTATTGATACGAACGATTAGTTCTTGCCGGGTTACTTCCAAGTCAGGGCGTTCGATTTGAACGCAGTCACTAAAAGAAACGTATAAAAATTAAATTTTTCTTAAATTATATGAAATTTACCTTAGTAATTGATCCTCCAATCCTCTTACAGTTACTGTGAAATTAATTATTGTCACTTTAATGGCTATTTCAGGTAAATAGTGTGGATTTGACAGTTTGGTTGTCATGTATAGTTTAAACCCTTCGTCAAATGGGACTAGTTTTTCACCCAATCGCATAAAGCGAACATGGCCCTGCAATTTGGAGTATAATTATAATTGACCAATGGATCGAAAATACAAATAATAGACCTGTTTTATGGTTTCTTTCAGTAAAACTGGTTCTAGTACTGGCTCTAATACTTCGCCAACATCTTCCAAAAGAACAGGTAGTCCCATTTCAAGGGCATATTCCAATTGTTTCAAAAAATTAGAATCAGCAAATTTTAAGAGGATCATTCCATTTCTGGTTTCCATATTACGAATCCATCGATTACCCTGATCCTGCGGATCAATTAGTAACGGCCAACGACGAGCTCTTTTAACGAGTATGGCGTTTTCAGTAGACAAACTATCTTTAGGTAGACCGTCCATTTGCCACTGCCGAATTTCAATCGGGTCGGCCATAACGCTGACTAGGCTGAAATCATCTGAAATTGGCACGTTGACACTTTTCGTGTACGACACCCAAAATGGCACCAACTGAAAATCTCACTAACTTGTCAGTATAAATAAAATTTAATTTGATAATTCCATACTTCTTGTCTGTATTCAGTTGTAAACGCTCCGTAATAAGCAATGCAAGCTGTAGCGACGAAAACATCTCCAACAACGTGGCTCAATTCGGCTCTTAATCTCTACAAAACACGTTTTCACAACAAATTGCATGAGAAAAAAAACACAAATGAGTACTTTAGCTGTTGCATGCCAACGCATGTGTTCATTCGCTAATCCAGTATTTAGTTTTGAGGCTCTTTGAAGTCGAGATGCCACTTGATCTATCAGATACGCCACTTCCTCCTTTTCTTCGTGGCTTTGGTTGTATTTAACTTGCAATTCCGCAATGTCTTCTTCCACTTTCGTGAGTCGTTCTTGCTTCGCTTCTAATATTTTCACCACAAGTTCCAATTCCTTATTCGCAATCTCAACCCTAGGATTGTCATTTTTGATACATAAAAGTATGAAAAATCATTACGTCTTACTTCTTTTTCTTTGGTACTACTGCTTTGTACGTTTTGGCGTAACTATTTACAGCTAAGACCCACATGCAAATGGATTTGGCAGCTTTTGATACACTTTCCACAATTTCTGGTGTGAAATTCGGGTCTTTGACATATTTTTTAGTTTTTTAACGTTGCATCTGAGATATGGTTTTTGTCGTACTTAGTAAGACGTCTGAGAAAGCCTGGATCTCCTAATAAGGACTTTGCAGTGGGCCAATCGGGTCTAGAAATTATAACGGGGATGATCTTATGCTGGTCTCTATAAACCCAAAACTGCTTACTCTTCATTTAGCAGCACACAAACAGCTTCCATCACGAATGTTACCAATTCAGGTGGAGATAAAAACACTCGAACTTCCGCTATATCGGATTTATCCAAAGAATCCAGTGAATCTAAAGCCTGTTGCAAGCGTGGTAATGCACCGTCTAGTATGCGTTGTGTTTCTTCAGCGTACAATTGAGTCTCTTCCGCCTTCACTTTAGCCATAGCTTCGTCCTCTTTAACTATTTGCAGCAGTAGATCGGCAGCTTCTTGCTCTTCTATTAATTTTAGCATTATTTCTTCGGTAGCTTGCGACTTAGTTTCAAGATCCGGTGCAAGTTCATTCAATTGTAACTAATAATAAAAAAAATGATATAAATAGTTTAAAACAAAAAAAAAGGTAAATTTTGCTTACTTGCATTTCAATCACAACTTCGCTGGTTTCTTTTAATTTGACTAAACCAATTTCTACTTTTGAAAGTTCATCGTTCAACCGTTGTTTTTTACTAGCTAGCAAATTGGTAAATAGATTAAGCAGCTCCAAATAACTCGTGGGAGTGGTGTAATAACGTCGCCGTAACGCGGTATAAAACCGTTCGGAAATTTCAGTTACACTCTGATGTACAGTTACGCACATCGAGGGAATCGCGCCCCGTAATTCCTCAGTGTTTTCTCCGAAATCAATAGTCTTGAAGGTATTTTTAGCGACATTGAGCAGCGCATCATCCGGCCATTTCAGGAACCAATCGATGGTGCACTCATTGATCAACGAGGGAAACATGCGACAACGTGAGCGCAATGAATCGCCGATGGGACTCATGCATAGCAACATATGAATGTATGTACGACATCGGTTCAAGAAGAAATTGTATACTACTTCACGGTTTCCCTCGTTGAGGCCTGCATCTTTAGCCAAGGGTCTTATGGCTATCATTACGGCTTCTATATCTTCAGATGCATACATCCCGGGCACCTCACCGGAATTAAGTAGATTGTTTATATCTTCTACGAAATCTTCCATAACAATCTGGGTGTCGGTGATCATGAACACAGTGTCATTTGCTTTAACAGCTGACATATAATTCAATTTTTTTAAGTCGTCAAAGAAACTTTGATGGTCGTATCCTCGTTTTAGCTCAATTGTGAAAAATTGACAGGAACTTATGAAAGTAGCCAATCTGACGAAAAAAATAAATTTTTTATTTTTAAAAAAAATTAATATTTTGTTGTTTACCTTGTGAGTGATTGTTTGCCAGTGCCTCCAACTCCCACAAGCAACATATTGCCTCTTGGCCGGCGTAAAATGCGAACTATTCGCGTAATATGAAGCATAGCATCAACAAAAAACACTAAATTCATTTCCTTTGGGTTAGTCAAGTTATAATCAAAGATATACTGAAATTAAAACAAATATTCTGTATTATGTTCCATATTTCGATATTTCTCGCAGTTACTTCTTTAAGAACCGTGGTTAACTTTTCAAGTGATGTTACTTGTTCATAAACTCTGTCCGGTCGATCGACACCCATTTTTAAAAAGTCGGCAAAGATAAGCGGCTCGTCCACAAACGACTGAGGGGTGAGTTGAATACTAAATCCCAATTCGTACATCTTGCATATCACATCGTGAAAGACCATCTGATAAATTGAAATGTATTATACAAGGAATTTATCACATGTTTTTGTTTGAATTGAATCAAGACATTACTTTATCGTCCATATTAATGAGTCTGTCATGGAAAACTCTCTGTGCTTCGTGGATAAATAATTTGTATACACCCGGTCCATCTCTAATAGTTGTAGGACTAGCAGATGTAATACCTGCAATTAAAATATGATATTTTTTTGAAAATTTTAAAATCCTTAAATTGCATTTTACCTTCGAAACATTTTGAAAGATCACGTAAATTAAAAATATAATGCGATTTATCAGGTGTAGGAAGCAAGTCATCTTTCATGCGCATATACACTTCTACCGCTGAATTGACTATAAGATCTATTTTCGACTTTACTCTCTAATTTTAAAATTAAAAATTAATATAAAAAAATAATATATAATTATGGGCGTAAAATATTTTACATTACTAAAAGGATGAAAATAGAAAAATCCATTCATAATCGCTTTGTATATTTGTTTAACACGAACGTCGCTCGGTTCAGGAATTGAAAAAACGCCAAAGTGGCGCACGAACCGTCCAGGAAGTGGATTCCGTGCCCCTCCAGGCGGAGCACATGCTGCTGATAAAGTGACATCGCTGATTTGCTTCCAGGTGAGTTTATCTCTGTCATAAAACCCTTTAAAGTCGAGAAACTGACGCAATAACTCGAGTGGCGCCTGTGAACCGTAATCATCCAACTTGGGCATGTTGACATCATCGAGGAAAATGATAACCCTTTTTCCAATTGGCGCTCCTAACATGCTCTTCTTCTTTTTAACGAGTTTCGCTTCAATTAAGTCTTGAGTTACGTTGCTGCTCGTTTGGGCGGAGAAGTTAATGAACACCGGGACGTAATTGCTCTTATCCTTTATCAACGACAAATGGTAGCGTGCAATCACCGATTTTCCTACTCCGGAAATACCCGTGTATAACACGGGCATTTTGACGGCTAGAAGTTTCTCTAGGATGTAACCGAAACGAACAGTGTCCACTGTGGGCACCAAAATGTTATAAAATGGCATTTGAACATCGAATTGGAAATGAGGAATAATTTTATCCCATACATCCAGACGTTTTTTATCAAAATCGATAAATAAACCCCATAAAGATTGTTCGGATGGAAGTTTTGCATCGGGATTGTCCTCGAATAATTGCCTCACAAATAATTCAAAACTTTCTTTGCTGTCTTCTACTAAGTTTCCACCAAAACTCCACACGAGCGACAATACAAATCCCTGTGAAAGCACGGTGCAGATTTTTTGAAACTCCAAAGTCATGTCCATTTCGGTGGTAACAAATAAAATAGATTCCATTAGATTGCACATTGTGATGACTCTGCACAGTTCCACCTATATAAACAAAAGTAAATTTATATTGTTTATTAAAGGTTTGAATTTTGTAATTTACTTGAGGAATAATCTGTAGGCAGTATTTGTTGACAAATTTGATACAATCGTCTAAATAAATGTCGAACAAATCCCAAATGTAGTTGATTAAATGTTCATTGTCTGCAATAGAAATTCTGTTCAACCAAGATTCAACGTACGGTTCCCAACGGGTTTCGTTTGGATCCAAATACACCATTCCACACCGACTGACAGTGGCAGGCGTTGCTTGCATTAAATCTTGCACTTCATACAAACAACGGATTTGAGGCGTTAATAAAATCCGTTCGCTGTTGGTCAAACACAGCAATTTGTTGTCATCCAACACGGAATTTAAATTTTCAATCCAAACGGAATCGACAGGACCGTCGCAAACAATCCATCGATGATCTTTATCGTTTGCCTATAAAAAACATCGAATTACAAACAATTCCATTCAATAAAATATCTTCTTACTTGAACATTAAGTCGGAAATAATATCCCAAAAGTCCATCATGCCAGTCACCAGTTGACCTGTTAAATTCTCCATACAATTCACTCACGCTGACACTTTTGGGGTTTAGAACGAGAACATGCACTGGCTTATAATGCGGATGTTTAATTCCTTGATTGTGTAACCAAGTTAAAGCGTCTTGTAAAATCTATAAACAAAATTAAACATCTGATTAATCATTATGACAACTATACTGTATGGTACCTCGTAACAAGAAGTTTTTCCTGCCGCAGGGGGTCCGACCAGCATAATTCCATGTCGTACCACAGTTGTATCGTAGTATTGAATAACCTTTTTTATGAAAGCTGGATGCGGTTGCAGTTTCTTAGTGTTGATGGCTTTAAGAATAGCTGTTTCCAACATTCCGTATTCTTGAGCTAGAATGTCCACAGATGGAAACAAATCTTTCATAAGTGCCTATTTTGGATATAAAAAATGATAAATATCGGTACAAAATAGATCCTATCAGAGCTTTACCGTAAATATTTTCGCATCCATTGAAAGAAACTTTGGTAAATTGCTATCAAAAAGCGATTGGGCCAAAATATACGCTTCCGTTTTGTCTGGGTTTTCACGTTTTAGAGCTCCTGCCATAACTAGGACGGATTTGACAGCTCTCATGCCGAAATCGTAATGATCTTGTTTAGATAATTGCTCGCCGCAAAGTTGGTACATGTGCGCCATTTTGCGTGCAAGGTTCTTCGAATCTGTAAATCCTTCCGAATAAAATATCACTTCGGCAATGAGCACTGAAAACGGTGGGAATAATAAATATCTGTTTTTTTTTTTTTTTTAAGCCATCTTGAATTACGGCAAATCCTCTCATATTTTGAAAGGATTTACTGTATTTCTTTTACTGTAATTTGGAACCATCATAGATATGGGTCGGAAAAGAGCTTTTAGATTATCGGGAAGTTCAGTACGACCAGCATATCCCGGATTCATAGTGATGAACGAATTACAAGTCGTATTTAGTCTTATCTCAACACCTTCAAACATGAATCTGCTTACCTATTAAAAGAAATTAAGTTATTTTATCTTCAAATTGAGTGAATATTTGTTTTTACTCTGTTCATTTTTGCAAGCCGGACTGTAATTAGTTGTTGAGCAACAACAGAGAGCACTTCCAGCTCGATTCTATTGAATTCGTCAAAACAAGCCCAAGCACCGGTTTGGATTATACCCTTAAAGAAGCGGCCCATCATCTGGAACAATACAATTAATTCAATACATCATTGCCATAATAAATTTAGTTACCAAATAATCCATTCCATCAGAACAATTAAAAACGACACACGAATTAGCCATGGCTTTAGATAAGTCTTTTGTTGTCTCTGTTTTTCCGGTTCCGGCCGGGCCAGCAGGAGCTGCACCCAAATTTAATGTCATTGCGCCTATGCTGCATAAATAATGTCGATCCTAAAAGAAAAATATTTTTTATTTTTCTAAAATTTGTTGTTGTAGTGAAAAACTTACTGTGAGTGGTGTTACAACGAGCCGAGGCGAAGCGCCTAAATATTCATAGCCGTATTGGAAAACGTTGTTAGACATGCGGCAGAATAGTGCGTCCATTTCAAAATCCCAGTAATATCGTAATTGACGTAACCATTTGAAATCTGTGTTGCTGTAAACGTTTTCTTGTACCAAATCCGTGATGATATCTCGTGAGTGTACATCGAGTGTGATGAGGGCCCCGAGAGTGGAGCGTTGTAAGGGCTCAAGATACCCGCGCACCAAAAATGACAATTTTGCCAAGTTCTGTGAAGTAAAAAAATGTCGCAAGTTTGTTTTGTTCGTAGGTATATGAGAATAAGTTGTTTTTACGATAACGAACCAACTTGGTAATCACCGTTGTAGTGTTTCACGTTTGGTCGATTTTACGTCATAAAAACTTGTTATTCTCATATTAAAACTAAATTATATCTTTAATTATACTTCAAAACATTTTTTTTCGAACTCCACCATAGCCAACAATGTGCTGTCGTCGGGAAGCGTCAGTATTCTTTCTACTTGGGCTGCCCACATTGCTCCAGCTATGGACAAAACAGACTGAAAATATTTGATGAAACTGAATCAATTTTTTGTTTTATTTATTTTCTAAGTAAATTTAACCTGAGAACAGTGACCGGAAACCACCCAAATCTCAAACGCTTTTTCTCCATAATCACTCAAAGCCATTCGAATTGCTTTCTTCACAGATTGGCGCATAGACTCTTCTACTCTTTGCAACCAGTCTTCAACATTACCACGTGCTTTTAAACCCTGCAAATCAAATTCAACTTACGAGATAATATAATATATGCAATATAAACATGAAAAAACACCTTAGTCATGTTGACATGTTCGTTTTCAGCGGAAAACATTTGGAGAATTTCATTAGTGGCGACTAATGCCCCACTTTCAGACTCTTCGTAATTAAATTCTAACCCAATTATGCCATCAAAACATTTCCGTAAATGAGGCTGAACTGCCAATGGATTACGTCCTTGAGTTAAAATTTCAAGCAGCTCGTCGTTAGATAAAAAAAAGAATCTCGAGAAAATCATGCATTTTGACTCCAAATATGCGTCTAAACATTTCATCACTTGATCCAACAAGGATATACAGTTTTGAAATGATTCTAGCATCCCTGTTAAAAAAAAAAAAAAAAATTAGAAAATAATAAGTTTGTCATTTTTTTCATGTTGTAATTACCAGGTTGAATTGCAGCGAGCATTGCAACTGGCAACTTATTTGTCTTCCTCATAATGTCCTTCCAGATCTTATCCACTTGTAAAAATATTTTAGCTTCTACTGACAACTGTCTTTGAATGTCTGGAGCACTGAAAATACTCTCGAGGTACAGCCACATTCTTTGCACTTTCCACCACGCCTCCTAGATTATGATATAAACAAACTGCAAGATGGAAGTAATGACGAGTTTACCAATGTCTTGTTGAAGAGTTTTAATCGCGCATCCCACTCTTCAGTGCGAGATTTTACAGGTGCGCAATTGCGTGAACCAAGTATTACTCCAACATTGGTTATGCTTTCGTCTAAAAGTTGTTGAATATCGTCGGTAGGCGCTAGAATAAATACGTCGCGCGAATCACGGTGCGCGGTCAAAGTAAATTCAGTGCCTTTCCACGAATCTTCCATCTAACACGTGATCAATCATTAATGAATAAGAGATTTAATATTTTTATCTCAAAATAAACCTTTCTCAATAACATTTCTAATCCGTATTCGGCAGTCGCTGCAAGAGATATTTTAGTCAGTTGTTCTTTAATTTCGTCAGTTTGCGCTAATTCCTTTAGTAACGACAATGTAAGAGGTCGTTCAGCAAAAGATACGTTGAGAGCTTGTTCGATTTTTCCCAATGTCTTGGTCGTAAGTTGGGATTTCGCAGGTCTGTGATCATTCCCATCTGAAATTGTTTTTTTTTTATAAAAATTGAATTTTAATCGCATTAAGTCAGTATTGATGATTTTTTATACCTGTTCTTTCATATCATTGACTTTGAGAGTCAGCAACGAAACTGCTTCATTTTCAGGCAAAGCCTTTTCCAATTGTTTTTGAATTTTCAAATATTTTGTTGTGTTTTGTACTATATCTTCCGGATCAAGTAAATGAAAAATACTCTATAAAATTTAAAATAAAAAAATTAATTAACTCATTTTAATTATTTTATTTTTAGTTTTACTTCCGTCCACTGTGTAACTAGATTGTCCCAGGCGTCCAGCGAATTCCACACTAACTGTCTCGAAGACAATGAATTTTTTGTTTTGTCTAAATTCGGAAATTCTGACATTTCAATCTGAAAAAACGCAATTAATGCCCAATGATTTTAACTCCGAACTCATGGGACCAACATCAAAATGCTTTTGGTATTTCCTGAATGTCTCTGCAGTTTTGGTGAACTCATTAAGCTTCTTTTCTAGATCTCCCAAAGCCTTATCAATGAAATCCCGGTCTGTCTCAAGTTCTAACAACTTTGGATTCTGAACAGAATATAAATTATAAATTTCTCCACAACAAACCATATCACGATTATTTGTTTACTTCGCATTCCGCTTTAATGCTTATCAATTCAAGATCCATGTTGGCAATATCTTTATCAACACTTTTGCAAAACCTATCAATATATAATTGGCGTTGATCTGCCCGGTTGTCCACTATCATTCTCACTGTCATAATGGTCGGAGGTAGTGTCTATAATAGGATCAATAAATTAAAACTTTTTTTCTTATATTTTTAATCGTTCTTACTGCACAAAGCGCAAAGTCTTCAGGTGGAAGTTGAAATTTTGAACGCATCAATCATTTCGTATAATTTGACCAATCCATCTCCAAGTGATTCAACTTCTTCTATCTACGATTATCATTACATTAATTATCTAATTACTATATTTCTCGAATAACAAATTCGTGTATTTAGAGCCCAACTTTTTTTAATTGAAATTTTTGTCTTTAAAAAAAAAAAGTTTTTATATTTCAGATTGTCCAAGGAGGGCGCTTCAATTTGTAAATCGAGAAATGTTGGGATTTAAATGTCATTACTCTTTGAGTAAAATGATCCACAAACATAATATGTTCAACATTTTCCTGAGTCGTAATTGCTCTTCTCTCCATTTTAGATTGTGCAGTCTGTAACTCTAAATAAAGCGAATCCATTCTTCCACGACCAATCACAGGGATTATATCACGTAACGCCTATAAAAAGCCGTTTGAAATAAAGTATGCAATAAATTTAATTACTCAAATTGACACACAGTTAAGCAGGCAGTCGGCGATGGATAAACCAAACTCCGAAACGAGGCCAAATCAATCACTAATAACCCTAAATTCTTCAGATTGGGAATTGCTTCCACAATGATTTCTTCTTGAAGATGTTTGTTCAAGGTCTTCTGAAAGAACTCCACGCCTGGAATAGTGCACAAACAAAACATCGTTTTTGTTTAACATTTTATTCTCAAACCTTGAATTCCAAATTTACTTTTACCATAAACCGGGCTATTCAGAGACTGAACATCCAACATTTCGTTTTCCAGGTAGAAATCCTTAATGTACTCCATACTGTTGCTGTAATCAGACGCCAGTTGGAAGGCTTCCGTCACCTTCTCCTGTTATGTAGTTGGCGAAGATAAGATTAATGGTAAAATGCCACGAAAGAATCTCACTCTTAATCCCGTAAGAATGTTTTGAAACGTATTATCGTTTTCAAAACAAACGCAATGTTTGGTCCAAGGCCGCACGTTTTCTCCTCAACTTTCCAATTAATCATCGGTCTAAAAAAAATCAATAATTAATCAAAATTTAAATAAAAAAATTTTTTAACCGAGTAAAAGATTCAAATTGTGCATCAGGGGTAAGATTCGGTATCCACCGCATCACTTCCTGTCTCAATGCCATTATTGACATGAGTGTGTCAACAAACGTCACAGCATTCGGTTCGAACACGAGTTTTCTATCTTGAAGAAGTAATGTAATGGAGAATAACGCGGTAATCTCTTTTGCCTATTAAAAAAAATAAAAAAATTAATATGTCGATTTGCTTTGCCAAATTGGTCAGAGGTTGATAAAATAAGAGCGCCACGTCATCCACATAACGCCTGGCACTTAGCCACCCGCTGGTCAGAAGTCTTCCGCCAAGCATCGAAATAAACTCGGCAGTTGACGCCCAGCTTGTGCTTCAGGTAATCACTGTTGCTGTGCGCGCGGGGGAGGACGACCCACACTTGGTGCTTCTTTTCCGGCTTACTTTGAATTGGTTCAGTTTTTTATCGGCTAAGTCGACGGAGAGTAGTTTAAGAGGGTCTTGTTCTTCCTCTTCATTTTCAGGTAGAGGATTTAAGGATTGGTAATATCGCTGAAGTTGCATTTTCATGATGGATAAAAGGTAAGCGCATGAGTTGCGTACAATTTGGAATTTGAATGTTATTATAAAGTAATCTACAATCCGGATAAATCTGTGGTGGGGGGGGAAAATGTTTAGATGAATATCTTTCCAAAGAATTGCAATGTTTACCTAGTTAATTTATTGCAATAGTTTCTTTTATTCGCCTGCTCCGCATAAGTCGTTTTGTCCGCATTTGCTGCCAATTCAGGATAATCTAAATATGGAATTGAGTTTTGAATATCAGGTAAGTATAGTTAAGTGTTTGTTGGCTGAGAATGGTAAATTCCACGATTAAATATTTCGTAAGAAGAAATAAAAGGTATATTTAGGGTGAAAATAATTAATGCCTCATGATATGCAAAGATGTATTTCTTTTAGTCAAAATGCATTAATATTTAGGGTGAAAAT
>JH431845.1:371418-455638 GCA_000239455.1 Strigamia maritima | reverse complement strand
TTTTTTTTTTTTAAAAACTACTTCTTATTGCAACTTAAATGTAAGGTGTGCATTCTGGGACAAACTTAACACCAATATAATTACAAGGACGGCTTTGCATTTGCTGCTAAGTTAATATTAGAATTCAATTATTAAAGTAACAGTTATTGATGAATATTTAAACGTTCTAAACAATTTAATCAAAAAATAATTTCGAATACCTGATACCGTAAATAGTTACTTTACTCACCTAATACACAGTCGTCAGGTACAAAACCAGCTTGCAGCAAGGTATCCCGACAGGCTTTTAGTACAATTCCTTTGGCGAGAATTCGAAATTTGTTGAGTTCGTCTCGCAAGTCATTCATCGTTTGCATTTGCATTTTAAAAAGGAGACTTAAAGTGAACTGGCAGCCATCGCTTATGTTTATCAAAGTTTCTAAATTCAAGTTTGCTTTCATTCTATTGATTTCGAGCAATGCAGTTCTCGTATGCGTTTGGAGGATGAACAATTGTGACTCCAAATAACCAATTCTCACTTTTGTTATCACGAATCGCACTGTTTTGTACCACACTTTGAAGGCTTTCCATTGCCTGAATTTACCAAAAGTTGTTTTCTAATTTCACAATAAAAAATTTAAAAAATTAATTTTTAAATGTTATAATTTTAAATATTAACCGTTAAAAGCTGACGATAGAGTTTATAATCTTTTTCCCATCTGTTTAGATCGGTGAAAGTCACTTCCTTCTCCCAGTAGTGAGTCACACCGTGACTGCTTATAGTGAAAAAATCATCTTTGATGATTTTATCATAAGCAACAATTCTAAATTGTTTTAATAAAAAAAATTAATAAATATGATTGTAAATTGTTATTGTGTGTATAGTACCGTACTTTAATTTATATGGTGAAAAATGAATGGAAGATCTTGAGACCATGTGAATCACGTAAAGAAATCCAATTTCCTTGTATTTTTTTATTAGTTGGACAATCGAATGAGGGTCATTGATGTCTTCAAATATTTTTGCATCTAAATGAGAAAAGACAAAAATCATAAAAAGATTTGGTATAATCTTGCTTGTTTTGTAATGATGACCTAATAGCAAAAAATTAGTTCCTTCTGGTAGAACAATATTGTCACTGCCGCTCCCGCCGGTGCTTAATGACTGGTCGAGAGATTTTCTTCGAGTGCTAGTTCTTTCTTTTGAAATTCCCTCGCGAAGTAACAGTTCTTGCTAATAATTAAAACAGACAAAATATAAGTGGAAATACCTGTCACATGACAGGGGAAGTTTGTTTTGTTATGCCCGATGGAGGGACCGATTAGCGGTATAAAAACCAATCTCGCTAGCTGCCCACAAAAAGCTGCCAGGGGACAAGACCCGGCAAACTAAGCCAATTACAGTCAAACAAATCAAACCAAAATCGAAGTCTATACAAACGATCTAAAGTATACGTAGCATTCAGCTATTTATTATATTATATTATAATAGGAAAGTTTACAATTTGTTTATTTTTACTTACATCTTCGGAAAAGAGGGCTGAATCTAAGAGAGACGTAGATGCCATTGATCGACTCGAAATCATGGAACTTAACATAGATTGCGATCTGATTCCTTTAGTAGACTCTTTAAGTACAGGAACTAATTTTTTACTTGTTTTTCTATCTTTTTGATTTTCACTAAAACCGGGCTGCAATCAGAAAATAAATCAATTTTAAAACATCAAAAGATTCAGATTAATAGTTAGGTTTTTACTATAGGTTCTAATATTGGCTCTGTACGTTGACTAAACTTTTCTCTGGGTCGTTTTGGTACTGGCCACTGAACCGAGCCCTTTTGTGCCAACATTGTTGTGGGTGTTGTGAAATAAATTTTTTCTTTATGCCTTTGCATTATGCCTTTAGTATCTGCTACCATTTCGCTTTCTTTACTCGTTGACACCGGAGTTTTCTTAGATTTGTCTGTTTTTTTCGGTGTCGTCATCTTTATTTTAAAATATATATATATATATATATATATTTAGTTGAAAAATCGCTTTATTTCCCTCGTGATAATATTTTAGAAGATTCTCAGGACGCTGTTGCCTAGCAACAGTTGCCTAGCTACAGCTGGAACAAACTCTCGCCAAATCTCACAACATTCTCGTTATATTCGAGAATCGCGCTCCATTTTTGTTCCGCATTAGTGGAGGCAGAATTTAGCCATTCGCGAGAGCACGAACGACGTTTTGTTGAGTTGAAGGAATACTTAAATTGATTTGGTTGATCCACACAACGATCGGGTGAGTTATTACGATGCATTCTGTACTTTGTTCGGGCGTAAATGCTTTTGTCAAAAGCATTACCGCTTGAACCTGTGCACCGGTGCTCGCAAGTTGGGTTTTATTTAGCGTTCACTTCACATTTTCTTCTTTACGTGGTATTGCGATTATTTTCGTTGGGCTCTGGCATTGTGCCTCAAAAAACACAGTTATATGAACAAATTTTAAAACATTTTATTTTCATGCTTTTTCTCTGTTTACTGTTAGAAGCAAATGTGGATTTTTTTTTATTGGTTCAGGTCAGGGCGTATCCCCCAGCAAAACTATATTGTATCATATTTTAAGACCTATAAAAGAAAAAATAGCCTTGAAATTATGTTAATAATAGTGCAATTTGTATGGGAAGATATTGATCGGACATTAAAAAATGTAACAAACATTACAACAAAAGCAAATTAACATTTTTTAAATATTTATGTGTATAAAAAAATTAAATGGAGATTACATGAAATTATACTAAGTACAATAACTATAACATTATGTAAGAAAAACAATCCATTTCTTTATCTTGTCACATTTAGTTTACATTTTCTTCTGTGCTGTGCACTTGATGCTCTTTCAAACCTTATATCCCTCCTTCCAATAGGAGACATTAAATTGATTTTGTTTTGATGTAAGTATTTTTCTATTTTATTTAGTATATATGTGTATAGAATATATATTGCATGTTTGTTGATTGTTGATAATTGAATGTTAGTTTTGGTATAACTAATTTCTTTGATGTTTTCAAGCTATAATTTTTACATTGATTGGTAATTAAATACAGTTGGTAATGAGGTAAACCCAGTTTCAGAGCATCAACAGAAATTTCACAAGAGTTGAAAATTGTCTGTATATTTTTTTTTATTGTAACAAGATTTAACGTTTTATATTTCAAGTTATCAGAAATTTGTCATGATTGTCTCGTCGATCTTTACTACCTTTAGATGTGAAATTTATTACAAAAAAATTGAAAAAAATGAGTACTTGTGGTTTGAAATATAAATGATGACAAACAATTTTAACCATTTTAAATTGGATGTGGACAGAAACTCAAACAGGATGTAACAATTGCGCCTGAGCAAAAGATAAGAAAAAAATGACACACTGAAGAAAGATTTATATTTTTTCAGAACTTGGCGTGAACACAATCGAAATATTTCAATTTTCTGGAAATTTTCCATTATATTTCTAAATTCTAACATGTAAACACAGTACGTGGTGTATATAAACACACGAGATGCTGGGTTTATTCCATTAAACCAGTTTAAATTACAATGTAGAAAAATTATCGCTGAATATATTTCTCGGTTTCATGAAATCTAAATAACAAGGCTATGTTTAAAGTGTTCATTTTAAAAAAAAAAAAAAAAAAAAAAAGGAAATTTAACTACGTAAATTCCAATGTTTATTTTAAATAACAAATAAGGAAGAGAGAAGAGACTGGAGTAAGTTGCCGAAATAAAAAAAATGTTTGCTCACTTTTGGTGAGAAATTGGAATTTATTGCACCTTATGGCCGTGCGAGCAAGAAAAGTTAATTCGAATCGTGTCTCGTTGGCGCATGTCCAAAATGTTGTGCAAGTTCATCTTGTGCGGACTGAATGAAATGAAGGGGTTCGTGTCAGTCGTGATTATTTCTGTCGTAGACTGGGGCTCTGCAGTTGCTAATTCGGCATGCAAGCAACTCGCCAACCCCAAACTGCTTGTCGGATATACCTCCTACTTATCACCTTTTCTTAATTTGTTTTGTTTATGTAATTCCTGAGAGAAATTTTTTTGAAAAATGTCAACTGAAGACACTGGCATTGCACATTTCCTCAAATAAATTTTCATTCATCCCATTAAACATAAAAATAACATAAATTTATGCGAAATATTTATTTATACATTTATTGTTTTGTGTTATTTATTTTTGGTAAGTAACATTAAAGGCAGTGCAGGTTGGGCGCCATTTTGTTTTATTTGGGAATCTTTTTCGAGGTACTCAAGGAAGCTTTTTTTTGTTTTGAGAAGAGGGCATCAAACTTAGACTCGTGTTTGATGTGAAATTTCAAGGTTCTGCTTGAAATAGTTTCACTTAGAAAAAGAAGAAAAAAAATTAAGCCTAATACCCGTTTAACTTTAAACAGCAGAGCATTTAATTCTGAGAAAAATGTTTGTACACAGCTAACAATGTCAAGTACTTCTTTTAATCATGAATTAAACATGAATTAAAAGAAAAAAAAATTAGTTCTCAAGTTTATACTTCGTGAGTTGTGGCCTAAACTCGCCATATTTTTTTATTTTATAGAATTTTGCAATAATTCAAAACGGCGCCCACTTCGTAATGTGACGCCATGTTCTAACAATATACAAAATGTGGCTCCAACTTGTGTTGCAAGCACGATAATCTACAAAATAAAATATTAAATAATTGTTTTCAGGTGTTTTATTTTATAATTCGATAATATTTTGCAGCGATATGTTTACTGTTCAAGAAATGGAGTGGTCACGAACGTCAAGAACGGTTATCGAAGGTAGTTTTTAATCTAGGTTTAGGCATGACATATGCTATGTTGGCAAAAAACTGATTGAAATGTATACGAAAAACAAACAAATTACAAGTCAAACTTTCTGATTTAATACCCGTCAGCATGATGATTAACCCCAATTCTCACTTGAAGTTTGTATTTTTAACAAGTTTGATTACATTTGAATGTAGAACTAACAAAACGTCGTCATAATATAAAGCCCAATACATTTTTCTAGCGTCGTAGCCTCTGGATTAGTGCCAGTATCCAGTGATTTAACCCTGTCTGTTTATAGCTCAGTTATGGACGTCTTGCGATTAGTAGATAGCAAATGGCCTTCTGTTTTAAAACTTTTATTTTTAATTTCTTTTGGTTTTTATATTTTTCTAATACTAACCGATCTAATAAATTGAATGTGAAACTAATAAAAATTTAAAAATAAAATTTTATTTTTTTTTTTGTTAGAAACCAAAACCATGACAACTAATAAGAAGTTGTATGGCAAAGATCTGTCTATTTACGATGAAATGGACATCGACGATCTGTTGTCCCGACTCACAACAGAGGAGTTAGAACAACTTAGCCACGATGTGGATCCTGATGTAAGAATAAAGTGACCATTTCAACTAGTGACCTATATTTTTTTAAAAATAATTGCTATTAAATGTTTGATGTTACGTGATTATTTAAAAGGCCATGACCGAAAAATGTCCTGGAAATGGGGTTCTTTCATTAACCTCCTTTCTTTTTACAATTTCAATTGAGAATGTAAATAAATACATTCATACCTCGTTTAAAAATACTAAATAGACATTCAAACTTCATGATCTGATTTAAACTCGTCTAAATGCATGTTTTAGGTCATAAAATGAGTGTTTTTTATGTTTTTAGTGTGTTAAAGAGAAAAATTCAACTAATTAAATGAGATATTTTGTATTTAATTAATAGGATTCACTTTTGCCACCAAGTCAAAGGTGTAAGGATCAGACTACGAAGCTTCCAACAGGACCTTTTAAGCGTAGTCAATTATTGCAATATTTGGAAACTCAAGCAAGAGAGGAGGAGGATTGGCCAGAAGTGAAACCATTCATTTCAGGGGTAGTTAGAGGTAAATTTGGTATAATATTTAATTATTACTGTATACACTGCGTACAAGTCAACCCCGGGTCATAACGGGTTAAAAACCATGCCGTGTATAAGTCGAATTGAGAAAAAAAGACCAAGATTTGGTCTTTAAATGCTTGACTTGTACGCGAGTATATACGGTAATCGATTATTCTTGAGTTTTGATTATTTGTTTTTATTTTAGGAAAGATATTTGAGGCGAAAGAGTTGCCCCAAAGTGAGAATGACGAGGATATTGCTCTTGATATTGGTGATGAATTTGAGACAGCTCTTGCCGATGCCGCGGAAAACGAATTAGTCGATTTGGCAGCTATCTTGGGTCTTCACAGCATGATGAATCAAGATCAATTCCACGCATCTATAAGTAATAAGGGGCAAAAATTTGGAGCGAAGTTTGAGAGTGAGTGAAGCCGAAAAATTAACATTAAAATAAAATATGTAATACAATGAGTAAAATTTTTAGGTATTGTGAAAGCGACACAACCTAAAGTACTGCCAATGGAACCACCGAACCCAACTGATGTTGATAAAGTTATTCAACAAGTGGAAACTAACGATCCTTCATTGCAAACACTTAATGCAAATAACATTAAGGTGGAATATTTAAACAAATTTTGTACTGTTTTAAATAATTTGTTGTTATTGTAGAATATATCGCTAGAGAAGTTTGCGCGATTGTTTGAAGGATTAAAGAAAAACACCAATTTGGAAACTTTGTCTCTTGCCAACACTCGATTGACGGATGCTTCAGCCAAAGTCAGTAATTTAGAAAAATAAAAATTATTGATTGTATTTTATGTTGTTTTTAGATTTTAGGGGATGCGTTATGCGAAAATCGGACTTTGAAAACGGTAAATGTTGAATCAAACTTCATCACACCATCAACGTTGCGCGACTTAATAAGCTCGTTGTTGGCTACTCAAAGTGTTACGGAATTTCGCGCCGCTAATCAGGTTTTATTATCAAATAATGATTTAAAAATATTATTTTTAAATGTTATTTTAATTTTAAATAGAAACCCGAAATATTGGGTGTAAAAACGGAAATGGAGATTGCCAAATTGGTGGAAGATAATCATTCATTACTACGTTTGGGGCTCTCATTCGATGTTCCTGATGCGAGGATCAGAGTACAACATCATGTTCAGCGCAACAATGATAAAGGTTACAGAAATTTGAAGAAAAAAAATGAATTGCAATTGATTTAAATTTTTTTTTTCAGTGAGGATTCGACGGATGAGTGGAAGCTTGTAAGACGTATTTTTGGAATACTTATAAGTTTCTAATCATCTCAGTGTACGAATACCAAACAAAAAGCGAAGATAAGCCTTAAAGTTGTGTAGATTGCTTAATTTGTCACCCAGATTGCAGCAATCGTGCATACTGCCATAGTTTGTCACAAATGAAACTATCTGCGCTTCATGTCCAAAAACCTTTGATCAAATTTTTTTTTTTGACCAATTTATGCTTCCCTTTTATGTGTGCTCTAATGCTTTAAGCATTAATAATATATACATATAAATTAATAAGGACAATATCGATGTCTATATTCTTAATTAAATAGTGGAAAACTAAACTGCTTTTTGTTGCGATACAATAGTCGTTTGATGTGGTTTTCTCAGTAGGTACTTGTTTGAAGAACACTAAAAGTATATATCGGATAACTTGTCTAATTAGTGTTTGAATTCGATTCAATTGTGAACATGTTTTGAAAACTGGGTTTTCTTCTCTTTTTTTTAAAAATTTGTTTTGTGTTTTAATAAGGTATTAACGACGGCATTTAATTTAAAGTGCGAATAATGTTAATTACTTTATTGTTATTATTATTATTAATATTATATAAATATGTGTAAGGTTGTTAAGTACTCCCAGTGAATGAGATGTTAATATTTTTGGATAAAAAGGTGCTTTTCGAATAATATAATGCTCAATGCAACTTCTGAGTTGAAGGAGCAATAAATATAAAATATACTGTGTATTTTTCAGTGAGTACTTTGTTGATCAACTTATAATTAGAAAAAATTTCTTAAATTTTTGCCTTGGGACATATTTTTTTTTATCTGTGTAAAAAAAAATAATATTAATAAATATAAATGTAGCAAGAATTTATGTTGATGTTGATTTTAATATCGGTTTTATACACAGGCAATTTTACGAATGATTGTATTGTCCGCATGCAGTTGTCACAACAGTTAATGAACCTTTGGATTAGGGTGGGATTTATTGTTTACTTGAGTTAGCCATTACATTTCAAAAGTTAGGGTGAGCGAACAAGTATCACAATTATCACTGGTATTGGGGGTTCATGGTTGAGTAAACACGATTATTTCATGCCGGTTAAAAAGCTCCAACTTTACGACAATATGGGTGACCATATTGTCGAAGGCAGAGAATTGTACATTTAGGTTAGTTAGGGGTCTCAGATATTTTTTTGTTTTGGACATTTTTGAGATTTGTAAAACATCAAAATAAGACAAAATTGTGACATTTGAATTGGGAAAACATTGATGTATGCACCAACTGCGATTAATAGGAAATTTAAGCGTACCATACAAAGATAAAAACTTGACAAGTACTGTTCTGGGAACAGCCAACAACCAATACAGCAGGATCTTGATATCCTTTTGGAAAGAAATTTTAATTTATGGAACTTGAGAATTTGAGTCGAATAAAAGATCTATTATAACCAACGGCCTAGAAAAAAACTAATGGCACACAAAAATATTTTTTATATATTTGTATATCGTATAAACTTTGTAACATTAAACATGACATTTAATTATTTGTGCAATTCATTATTTAATAATTAGTTAGTACATGACAGAAGTAAATGAAGGAAAGGAATGACAGTTCTCATATTGATGATTGATTTGAAATTTAGTTACTAGATGACGGCACTACCGCTACTCAAAGTGATCTTAGTTTGCAGCGGAATATAGAACAAGTCTCAATGCATTTAGTTCACTTTATACCAGACGTATACAACTGATCATTAATTAAAATAAAAATTAGCATTTTATACATTTTAAAACTAACGGTTTTAGTTAGTTCAAACTTTGATTTGTTTATAAGAAATATATTAAATTGTTAGTAATTTGATTCATTTTATTTAATTTGATTTAACGTTTAATCAACTTATCAGTTATATTTGTCTAGCAAAACCCGAAAAAAACCCATAGTAAAATGCATTAGGAATCGTCCTATTTTTAGTTGCAAGTGTCTAATTCTGAGTTGAGCATTATTTTCCCTTGTATGTTGTGTCTAAACTGTTGTATACGTGACAAAAATGAGTCTAGTTCGTGTTGTACCTGACGATTCCCATTTCCAGACTGAATTATCAGCGGCTGGTCAAAAACTAGTTGTTGTTGACTTCACAGCGAGTTGGTGAGCACAATTTTACCCACTCGTAACTATTAAAATAGAAGTAAGCCTAAACACCATGACTTGAATTTTTCTAAGGTGTCCGCCGTGCCAACGAATTGCCCCAATATTTCAAGAACTCAGCACCAAGTACCAAAAGGCAACTTTCCTGAAAGTCGATGTGGACGAATGTGCTGTGAGTATAATAAAGAAATCCAAAATTTATCGAAAAATTTGACACAAAATTAATTTTTTCTAGGAAACTGCCCAAAGTCAAGGCATAACTGCTATGCCGACGTTCATATTTTATCGAAATAAGATAAAAATTGATCGACTTACGGGAGCCGATTTAACGAGTTTGGAAGCGAAAATTGTGCAACTTCTTGGCACTGATGAAGGCGGCGATTCAGATGTTGGCGTTGTTGGTCATGTAAGACGATAAAAAATGGTTTAAATTTGTTACAAACAACAAAATGTAGCATGTTTTAATCGTTTAATGTCATTTTTGTGCGATTGTTGATGCTAACAAACGAAAAATGAAGATGGCTTCATGTTTCTAACTCGGAATTATTGTTTAATTCTAGATGGATCTAATTACTTTTATAACCAAAAGTGAATGTGAATGTTTGAATGAAAGCGATGATCATGGGTTTGCCGATTGCTTGAATGACGATGGAAGATATTTGGAGTCGGATTGCGATGAACAGGTAAAAATAAATGAATAAAATGAATAAAATTGAAGAATGAGAATGATTTTAAGTTTATTGTTTTTTAAGATGATTATGTTTATCTCGTTTAACCGAGCTATAAAATTGCATTCTCTGCGAATTAAAGGACCCGAAGGTAATTAAAATCTATTTGTTAAAGTTAATTACATTACATTTTATATTAATTTTTTTAGAAAATGGGCCCAAGACATTAAAAATATTTATCAATCAGCCGAAAACCTTAGATTTTGATCAAGCGATTAAGATGGAACCAACTCAGCAAGTAGAGTCAGTTTCTTCTTGAGTTTACAATGAAATTCCGTCGATTAAAACATAATAAATCAATTGCAGGTTAAGTAAAAAGGATCTATTGGAGGGAAACATTGTTCCACTTCGCTTTGTCAAGTTTCAGAACGTCCAGAATCTACAGGTAGTCTAAATAAATACAAAAGGTATCTATTGAATAAATTATTCTAACAATTTGAATTATTTTTTAGGTATTTTTTAAAGACAACCAAAATGGCAGTGACGTAACACGGATAGATCACTTATGCTTCATCGGCAGTCCACTAAGCACAACAAATATGGGAGATTTCAAAAGAGTACGTATATTTGTACAATTTATTAAATTTAAGTCCTACATCCATTTTTTCTATTAGGTGGCTGGGAAAAAAGGTGAAAGTCATTAAAAAAACTCAATTTTTTAAACTGAAAATTTGACTATTTTTTATTACTGTACTTTTAAAACCAATTAGTGTAATACTTATTCGTGTGTTAAAATGAATTTGTGGTGAATTTTGATGATAAATTTGCAAAATTACGTTTATTTTTGTTCTCAACTAACATTAAAATAGTTTGAAAAATAAGACTATTGCTGTTTATTAAGTTTCATAATTGTTTTATCATTTTCTTGAAGAAAAAAAATAAAAAATAAGCTCGCCCCTGGTGGGACTTGAACCCACAGTCTTTGGCTCCGGAGGCCAACGCCTTATCCATTAGGCCACAGGAGCCGGTTATAAGCCTCTCTTTAGTGTGATTTATATACCATAGTGGTGTTGGGAATTTATTGTTTTGTTCTTTGTTTTTTCATTACTTCGTTTATTACGGTTTAATTCTATTTTAGTAATCGATATGTTCTTTCTGTCAATTGTGTACAAAGCAAAGGAAAATATAAAGCTTAAAAGCTGTAAAAATTAGAAATACAATGCGTTACCGGTAGCTAGTTAGATTAATACAACAATTTCACAGCCAAGAATATAACATAAAATGGTATACAGTACTTCAGCAGATTGTATGTGATGTGACGTGTCTCGCAGCACATATTTCAACCAAGACCGTCTAACACCAATTGCGAAAGAGAAAAGTTTGAGCTTCGCCTCGTAATTAAAATTTTATTTAAACAAAACTAATTTACTAGAATTTATTGCTTTAAAATAATCCGAGTAATTTAAATTTAATTTCTAATAGTTAATTATATATTTTAGAGAAATCTGTAGATATATAAAAGAGCCTGCGTGCACCGCTACCTGGTGATCATTTGCAAAACATTTTCATTTTTTTGTCATTGTCGATTTTCAGTGTTGATTGTCGTTTCGTTACGTTTCGTTACGGCCAGAAGCATCTATAAAAACTAAACTGAACGGGTTTTCTCTTTTTAACCAACTGCAATACGACTATCAAAAGTTTAAACTAAAAGTAGCAGAATTCGATTAAAATATTAACTTTTTATGAATGCGTGTAGACAAAAAACGGACAGCCCAAAGAGTACCTTCGGTATGGTGACTTCGGTAAAAAAACTGTTTCACTAAAAATAAATAATTTCCATTTGTTTTATTTAAGTGTAGAAAGAAAACATTTTTTTATCATCGGAAAACCAAATTTTTTATACAAGAGAATAAAAAGCGGAAGTAATTTAAAAATTGATTTGATTCGACAGAATTTTGTAAGTAATTCAATACTTTTAAATTCTTTTATTTTTTATTTTTAAGTAACAAACATTTTTTTTTTCTTTTTATAAAATTGGTAAGCAGATGTACAACTGCTAGGAAATGGAAAGACTGAAAATCGCTGAAAAATCGATAAAGAAACTTTTTAGAACAGTAAATAAGAAATTAATTATTAAAATGAATGATGGTGCAAGAACTAAGATTTATATCAAAGAGTGACATCATTTAACGTAAGTATTCGTATATATATATATTTATATTTAAATATTCTTATGTATATATATTTTTTGGAATGTGGAAATTGGCACTTTGCATGTCGGACAAGTATAACTTTTACGTCAATCTCTGCTGTCCTTCGAAATGCATCAAAAACTTGGTGCACAGGTGAAGTGCTATTTTCTCCAGAAGTGTAGGAATTTAAATCTTTTAGTGGAGGAAGGTGGACCCATGAGCATGGGGACTTGGTTCTTGTGCGTGATTCGAATCTGAAACAAATAGGTTAATGCAAATTGAATTTCAATTTCAATCTCCCTCCCATCTTGGGATATTACACTTACTACGCATGGTGGCTGCATCCATGGTTCGCCATCAATCTGCATGGGGAATCGCTTTTTGGTTCTGTAACGAGATAAATTACTCTGTCAGGACAAAGTAAATAATATCGCCTTCATCAATTCCCAAAACTCATCAAATAAGGTATAAAAC
The DNA here is from genome assembly GCA_000239455.1 of Strigamia maritima. NCBI lineage: Eukaryota > Metazoa > Arthropoda > Chilopoda > Geophilomorpha > Linotaeniidae > Strigamia > Strigamia maritima. The sequence continues at coordinate 443,005 of JH431845.1, read as the reverse complement.
TTGTTCCTTATTTGAATTTTATCATTCATTTATCGTTATCGCAAACTTTTTGAAGGGGAAAATAATTATGCTCAGAATGTAAATGAAAAATAACTGGTTTCTTGGCTTTCTGGAATGGAATGGCAACTAACGGGGCCGCGATACCTTCGAGGAGAACATTTTTTACTGCTTTAAGCATGTGTGCTTAAACACATCAGAGCGGTTTGGTTGGAATTTCAGTATTTCACTGCTTGCTGTAGATACAAAAAGGTAAAAAAAAAAATGGAGAGCTGTAGATTACTGATAAGATCAAGAAGCTAAAAATCCACAAATTAAAGACAAATTTGCATTTATTATTTTTTTTGGATGTTAATTATGGTTGAATAACACTATATCTTTAATATTTTGACCTGAGACACTAATTCCATTATGCAATAAATATTACCACACAAAGAGACAAAAAGCCAATTAGAGGTTCGATTTGCCCTGACATTCTGTGGAGGACTTAGATGGAATTATCCAATTCTTATCGCTTACATTCTGCAATGCGATGGGAACGACAAAAATGAAAAGCCAATAATCTCTCACTAATTAACTTAAAGGCTGCATCCCGGGCGAACCGGAGGAAGTAAAGATGGATAACCTATTAAATAGCAAATAATATCACATCACAAAGAATCCACGGAAATGTTATTTGTTAATCTGACACCTGACATGGCATCATTGGTTTAACATTAATTCTGACTCAATTCAATATATTAAATTCTCCTCTTTTGGTTTTTAGTGCCATGATTAATTCAAGTTTTGTGTAATCTGTGCTTTATCAGAAATGTCTTTTTTAGTGGGTGTTTATTGCCGCACAAGCACATTAGCTTTTGCGACTGTTGTGGCTTTAAAGTTGCTAGTCATATTCTCAAAGAGAAAAAAAAGATGAAAAATGGATTTAGAAATGTTTGTTACTGATTTTTTTTGTTGAAATCTCTGGATGTTGGAAGTTGCAACAGGTTTTTTTATTTGCGCATATATGCACAAATGCACCCACAAAGATTATTATTTTATTTCTCACTAAATAATATATAAAAATGGTACCGTATATTTAAATCGACCAGGTGATCATGGAAACCTGTCAAGTGCTGTAGCAACGCATTGGCGTGATGCAGTTGCCAAGGCCACCAATTGCAGAATCTGACGTTGTGGTATGCAGATTAGCATTGATTTTTAAGGAATTCAATGTATTTGCTAATATAAGGGCTAAAATTGTACAGGATTTCCCATAATTTGCGTGGGATTTGATAGATTGCCAAGGATTTTTATTGATTTGTGAGATTTTCAACAAATTTCGGCCCACTCAGGGCGCTGATCCAGGAATTTCCCAGGGGCGCCAAAAACCTTGTTATTGGTCTGACAGAAGCCTTCACGATTATTCACAAATCCTCACTTGAATTTTCACATGAATCAATTGGATAAAAATCTAGAAATAATGTTGACATCACAGTCCAGTCCCATCATATCTTAAATTGAGCCTACATACATTTAACACTATGTGCACTTGGCCTTTAGAGCGCTGCAATTAGTTTCCGTTACCATGGTAATGTGTGCCTATTAGTGCAGCAAACTAATAGATTGTTAAAATTTTTCTCTTTGATGCGGTAATGGAAAATTAAATTTTGTAAAAGGCATCCAACTATAAAAACAAAATAAGATTAAAGGTTATAAATTGTTCGGGTTAATTTACATTGTCCTCTCTGCATTTGCTATGGAAGTTTATTAATTTTTTTTCCTTTTAGCTTGGCTGTGTGTAAACATAATATTTTGTTTACATTTGCAGCAAAACGTAAAAATTTTTAAACTTTAAGTCATGAGATTAAAAATATTTTTACATATCTCAAAGGCTTTAATTACGTGTTTTTGTTATTGCTTATTTAGGCATAAAGTTTTAATTATGTTAACTTCTTTTTGCTCTTGGCTGAAACCAGATGACATCGATCAATGAAACTTTAACTTTTTAACTCACTTATTAACCCAATGCATATAATTTTGTTTTTTATTTAATCGCTTAATTTGAATAAATCAGTAATGAAGTCTTCATGCCGCAGCTTGTCTTGCGAATATCAAATGTAGAAATGCAATTTGTGGGCTGTAGCTGCAGCTAGAAAGAAAGCAATCGTCGAGACGTGTTTTTTAAGACACCTCATTTGTACCCTATAGACCTACGGATACTTGTGCCGCATTATTCTGATTTCTCAGTGTATCTTACATTTTATTTTTTAAACTAATACACAACACGTGGGAATTTTTTCTCTCTTTTTTTTTTAAAGAAATTAATGTTTTGAATTAAAGCTACATTTTAATAAGATGTAACACATGAGCTACGTAGAGCTATGCAAAGTATGCTGCAGAGTGGATAAATCCACCTCAAATGAATGTTCAACGATAAAAATCCAGATTAAATGGGATGGGGATGTAACTTAAATTTAACAAAGCAACCGTGTTATCTGGAAATCACTACCCAGAAGAAAAAACATTTGACAAAATAAAAATAAACTGATGATTGGTAGACTGTTGCCTTCAGCAGTGATGTATTGTGAACTTGTTTTGTGCTTGTGAGGAATTGTGGAAAATTTGTTTAACGGTCTATGTTTGCTTCTTAAATGTATTGCTACATACTGTGAAATTCCCACAAAATATCCAGATGTAGTCTGGCTATTGTTCAACAATCGATACTAGCAGTCTGTGCATTGTGAGTGACACCGTACCTGATAAGTTGTACATTGACATTCTGGAAACATCTCTTCTGCTATTAGATGAATAGTTTGGTAAATGACAATTTCATCTCCCAGATGATAATGCTCCTTGTCACTGTGCCAACATCTCAAGTTGGAATATAAAGATGATGTGGGATTTGAGGATTCAGATTGATACGGTTAATACCAACAAAGAGAAGCAATACTGACAGATGCTATTAAACAAAATTGGAAAGATAGATTTGAGTACAACTGGTAGTACTCAATCCATCATATTTCATCGATTGGAAGACAGCCTACAGGATTCATCACCTTTCTTACCTTTATGTCTCAGACAAATGTGTTTTTCATGTCTCTACTCTCCAGCAATGGGTATGTTTTCTTTGTTCGGTTAAATTTATAGCTTACATTTTAAATGAGAAATCGTAACTCTCACGAGGTTTTGGAGATAAAACTAAAAGCAGTGGTGGTGTCTAATTATGTTTTTTTTTTGTGCCGTCGCCCTTTTTATCAAATCGGTACATTTCTAAATTGACATTAGGTACGTTCGATTTCAATCGGTATAATCTGTTTCTCTTGATTATGTTGTTTTTCTTGTTTATGAATGACGTTTTTCGTCAAAATAATCATAAACAAAGGCTGAGGGGATTTTTTTGGTTTATAGCAAGCATTTCTGCGATCTCATAAACAAGAAAAACAACATAATCAAGAGAAACTGATTGAATGCACCTAATGATTTGTCAATTTAATTAAAAATAAATAGTTCGTTTATATGACTCGCGTATAAGTCGAATTGGAATCCAAAATTTTTCGACTTGTAGGCGAGTATATAGGGTGTATAGTAATCTGCAGAACAGTATGTATTAAGCTAGTTTTCTTGCAGAAATATATTTAACCCTCAAAGCCCTGAAATTTTGGAACAACGTAGAGCCTGATTAATGGTCACAATTGTGACCATTTGGAATCTCTACTTTGAAGTGCTTTAGTGCTGTTACCATGGTTTCTCCAACCAACACTAGGTGTCACCAATTGTAATAATCAAGACATGCGGTCAAAAGGTTGTTTTAAACAGCATGCAAGGTGTTTTTAATCATTTATTTATAATAATAATTGTCTATATCAACTTAATTTAAATTGAAATTAGTTTCACACTAACTCAGTTGACCATGTGTTTCAAAGATGAAGGGTTAATGCTGTGTATGGTTATTTAGTTTATATGTAGGGGGCGCAATATTCTAAAAGCGCTCTCACTAGCGTAAAATTTGCAGTGAAAACAACCAAAAACTTAAGCTGGGAATTTAAGGGGACCGTTTTTTCTTTTTACAATAACTTTTTCATTTTATGCCTGATTGCAATGAAATTAATTCAGAAACAGCAACTGCAAATTTCAAATTTTTTAAAAATTTTTTAAAAAAATTTGTATTCACAACTGCAGCTGGTCACAATTGTGGTATAGGATGGGGCTTTGAGGGTTAACACAGTTTAGAACTCAATTTTGTGTATTATTGTGATGGTAGCGCAAGCTGATGGTGTAAATTCAACTTAAAGTATCCTAAATCCATTGAGAAAGTGTCACTCGAACCCTAATATGCCATTAGTATTCTTTGGTCATCGCAGCAGCCCATAAAGTTAGTCAATAAATCACTTGAAACTTGAAAGAAACAAGCTCTTGTTTCAAGCTATTTAAGTAAAAGTGTTTATGTTCTACACCATCTGCAATAAATTACTAAAATTAAAGACACAAACCTTATCAATATTGATGAACATTGAGCTAACCGTCGTCCTGACGCACGCAATCCAGTTCTTACTTGACCCATGTGCAAACAGTTCTCGAGGCCAATGACTTCAATAAGGTTATCTCCAACATCTGAAGAGGATTGAAATTAATGTTGGAATGTGTGCAAAATGTGAAGAAGGATATTTTTAGCCGATTAAATTAATGTGAGAAATGAGGGAAAGTTATTTAGATATTTTTGGGAGGTCACCTTGAACTGAATGGGCTAAGTCATTGGAGCTGTAGCTACTTGAAGACACTTCTTTGTCTCTCTTTCTTCGTTTCTTGGGCTTGGAAGCAGTTTTATGTTTTTTGTGACTAGTATTATCTCCCCATAAATTAGATCCACCATGAGTGAAAGGAATATTGAGCAGTGAGATGCCCTGTAAGGACGGTCCCTTGGCTAGATCGAGGGTGAAATCGTCACACTATAAAATAGAAATTTAAAAAGAGATTGATTGATGGCCAAATAGAAAATGGGATTTTTTTTTTTTCTATTTCTTTTTCTTTATCGTATTCGTATTTGTATTTTTTTTTTTTTTTTACCGTGATTTCAATATCTTCGTGCAAGTTCTTACACGTCGCAGCAAACGTTTCCGACGTGGCAAACTCAAAATACCACATTTTGTTTTTCATTCTACATTGATAAATAAAATTATATTTTATTTATTTTCATATCTGTTCAAGCTACATGCTACCTATTTTGTGTATTCACAATTCGAATGGTGGAGTTTGTAATCTGCGCTACTAGCTGCCATTATACTTATTGCACAAGCATAAAGTAAAGTATTATTGTTTTTATTTTTAATATAAGGATATTTTTACACAAAAGTCATCAATTATTTGCTGACACTTAATATTTTTCGTTTTATGAATTTTTTTTATGTCTAACTTTTTATAGTCTGCCTGAGTTTTATTGCTGAGATTTTAATTTTAATTAATATCTTTTGTTTTGGCTCGGCCTGATCATGCTGGAATGGCCGTCTTGTGACCTAACCACAGATTTTTGTATCTCATGATTTTCAAGATAAGATAATAGCTGTTCTTATTATGATTTACCTTAGCAAGAGGTCTACATCGGTATCCGAATTATTTTTTTGGAACTAAATTAAGGGTGGGGGGGGGGCTATATTGGCCTGGGGCTTTCCGGAACTCACGTAGTTAAATTTAAAATGTATCGTAAAATTTAAAATTATCCGAAATTTATCTGCGAGCAGTGAAAGTGAACTGACACCATCATTACGACCATAAATCATTATTTTGGAGGTGGGAGGAGATCTATACTCAATGTCCCCGGGACCAAAACGACCACCTGCCTAAATTGGCATCCCTAAGCCTTAGTAAACCTTGCAATTGAGTGCATAAATTTGACGTATTGGTGTTCAAATTAAATTCAAAATTGGTAAAACAAAATCAGAAAATGTTCTCTCTCACCTACTACTGAATTTCTCAGGATGTTTTTCCCGTTCCAAATGAAATTTTATGCAAATGCTAGCGTCCTATAAAGAAGATATAAAAGCACTTTTAGTAGTTAATAAATTGTCTACTTTAGCCATAAATAATAACTATAATGTTATAAAAATAACGATATTGCTTACTACGCCAATGGAAAAGTAATTATTAATGATGTTATAAGGAACAGCGTCTCCAGGCTCGTCACTGGACTTCTCGATGGTTATTTCCCACCTATCCATCATGACGCACGTACTTTTTTCAATTTTCTTGAGAATTTTAGCAATGCTTTCTCCTTCATATCCAGGTCCCCATTGTAAACAACGGGCTAAATCATTTCCTGTTCCCAAGGGAAGCACCGCCACTGCTGGCTGGCTGATAAATTGCACTTTGTCTTGACAGAATAAAAATAAAACAATAAATACATTTTAAAAAAATACTAAAGAATTATAAAATCTCACCCATTGTTTCTAAGACCCAACCGACTGTTCCGTCTCCACCACAGCACAATACTCTAAATTGTGGAACGTCTTTATAAAATAAAAGTCTGAAACGACAATATTATTGGACGGTTTATTGATTATCGCATTATATGATGAAGGTAATTAAGTTACCCCTGCATTGGACCTCCTTTAGCAAGATTATAAACTTGGCGAGGATTCAACAGATATTGCAACTTCCTTAGGATTCTGTTAATGCCGCACATGAGAATTTGAGCGCAATAAATGACAAGAGCACACACTACACTCACCTAGAACCTTGTCGCCCCCCGCTTTTAGGGTTAATGAAAACTAGCAACGGGCATGAACCAGAATCTGGAGTTATCTGAAACGACATTGGAGAGCCCTCCCCCCCAACCAAATTGAATTAGCATCACAAATGTAAGACTTTTTCAGGAGCACATTGAAATTCGAGAAATGTCTTTCGTGTGCTTTCGTGTGCTTTCGTAATGAACTCGTAACTATTTCATCTATATTTATAATACACAGACCGTGTTTGCTTGTTTCTTATCTACATTCAAACACTTTTTAATTAACGAGCACATCTGAGGATATGATAAATTAAATTGTGAAATTGTATGGCTATTTGTTAATGTATAACACGGCATCAAAGGGTTTACGACATAAGCATTGTTTAAAATCCTTTTCCAGGGATTTTTTGAAAAATATTAAATGTTGAAATTGTAAAAACGAGCAGTCGACTATAAGAAAAAGTGAAAGATAAAAGCGAGAGCAGATCAAGAATTTGCGCGATTGTTACCAGCTGTGACGTAAATCGTATGCATTTAACGTGGGGAATACCGTCAGAAACATCTCCTTGCCAGTAGTGGCCAACAATGTACCTCACCAAGCTCAAATGAGCTGTTTGGATTAAAATAATTTTTTCAAACGTGTTCTGGAAACTTTAAAAAATAAAAATCATTTTGGACATTTTAAGAGATGGTGAACATTAGCAGTTATAAAATTTTTGATGTCGTAAACCCTTTAAAGGTTTCATTTGCAGCGTAGACATGTTTATTGATTGCAGAGGAAATTTATTCGGAGGTGTAACAAACAATTTCTTTTCCATTAACGAGACGAACTGCATCACTTGAAAAGTGTTCTCGAATTCCTGCTAAGTGCTACAGTATAGTGTAACAGTACTGTAATATAAATCTACCATATTGGTGTCAAGTAGAGCGCATTCCGTTTTGTTTAAATTTCTTTTCTCTTTAGTGATGCTCCTTTGTCTGTCCTACAATGATCATGCAAGTCCAGAGATAAAAGTAATGGAGTGAAATAAAAGACTAAAAGACGGCGACTCACCAATACAATGGGACAGATGGATGTCGGAGGGAGGATGTGTACACGGTGCTCGCCCAGATTGCATTCTGGTTTCACCTGAGAGGCACACCGGTTGTGGAGCTATGTATCGCACATTACACACAGATCAATACATAAAAGTTACACTTTGAATGTTAATGGATAATCATGGAGTTTAATAAATAAAACACAAACGTACGGTGATTTGGCACCAACGGCAATGCAGACCTGTGATTCCGTTATAACTTTTGATGGATTTCTTGCATTTGCCGCATTTTCCTGAGCAGTTACCTTCGACCCAATGATGGGTCATGGTCTGCAACGGTTTAAGTCACTTGGCATTGGTTGAAATTGGTTCGGATGATCGAACCTTACCTGAGATGTCTTTTTCGATTTGACGTAGGTGCTGATGCACGATGCGGGTGCTCTTTGGACGCATCGCTCGTGCACGGTGAATTTACAAACTAGATGTGAACAGATATGAATAAAACAATAAATAAATAAATAAATAAATAAACAATATATTCATGCAAATACATAAGGTATAAAATTCTACCGGCCGGATTCGGTTTCGGTACTAGAAGGCTCAACTTGAATAATGAATAATGAATAATGGATACATGGCGCGGACAATTGTATACGGACAAAGATAAATAATTGAGTTGCATCACATTTATTTTAATGAGGCGTGCGTTGTCGTTCTAATGGGATTTTATCGTTAACTGAGCCAACGCCCTATGTATTCTCATTTTCCCCTCATCTCTCCTTTAAACCCTATCATTTCTTTGTTTTTCTTATACGTACAAGCACAACACAATCCCTTTTTTCCGAGACCCATCAGCATATTGAGACAAAGGTTACAGTAAGCTGGTTTGCTGAAATGTTTTAGGCGCCAAATGTGATTACCATCGTCTTTGACATTCTAAAAATGAAAAATAGAATGAAATAAAAAAGAAAAGTTTTTGAAAACAACGTTAAACAAAAGCTCCGCCTCATCATTGCGACGAAGCTTCGCTGCAATACAAAATAGCAGTGTATTCATACCGCATCTAAACCAAGCAAAACCAGCAGAGGAATTGTAGTGAGACCTCCACGTTTCCACTCCTCGAGGGACACCGTGCCATCTGCATCGTAGTCTATTTCGACCATCATCTCTTGAAGGATCTGACCGTTTAAGGGCAAAAATAAAAACAAAAATAAAAAGGATGATTTTATTTTATGTTTTGTTTTAAAGTTTGTTTGTGTTGTGTCTTTGTCAGCTGGCAGTCCGTTGACTGTATGTGGAAAATGTCACCGAAATAAATGCAATAAAGACTCAAATGCAGCTGTGAACAAAGTTTCTCGATAAAGTAACATCAACAACAATTTACTCTAAAACATATTTTTTAAAAAAAAGTTGCTGTAATTTAGCGGTCGTCGTGCGGTACTTGGCTGAGTACGTTAAGCGAAAATGGGTACGAATGAATGGCGTGAGTTGCGTGAGCAATAAAACCCATTCCCTCCTGAGGAAAAAAATTATTGGTCATAAGAAAATATAGCTGCAGCATTGGTTAATGCTTCGGCATGAAATTTTTTTTTAATGATGGAATGACATTTGTTTTAAAGTAACTTGATGCTTTCGCTAATGCATTAGAATCGAACGAAACGTCTATTTTAGTAATTTCTTTAATACGCGTTTTGGGCGGTTTCACTTCATTTGTTTTCTCTTGCGTCTTGCCACGAAAAAGGAGGTTTAAGTGGTTAATGATGCTAATTTCTGTAGAAACTCATCGGCCTCGGCCGCACATTAACATTGGGTCTAAGTGGTAGAGTTGCCATGGTTTCAGTGAGGAGAAGCAATCGCCATGACGACGAAGCAATCAATAAGCGCGCCAAACTTCTCTTCCTCGACCCATCGCTCGTTTGTTCCTAAAAATAGAACGCGAGGCTTCCCCCTCCAGTCACCCCAGGTTATAAATAGGGTGCCGAATTGGGGGACACTCAGCCAAACGACTGAATTTAATCAGTTACAACCCATAAGCGAAGTGATTACATTTTTTTCAGATTAAGTCTGCACTTTTTTTCTTTTTTCTTTTAGTCCTGCCACTTGTTTTTTGTTCACAGAAAGTGGTCGATCATTTTCTCATTGTGATTAGATTTTCAAGTGAAACCCTACTGGATATGTGGTAATTTATCGTAGCTACTCGTATTATTGCATGTAAACGAAGAGTCAAATTGTGTGCTAAATGTCTTACACCTCCTTGCCAAAAAAATGGAACAGGTACTTTTTTTAAAGTCAGAAAAATGGAAATTTCTTAAAAGCTGTAATACGGACAGACAAATGGTTTTAAGAGGATTTATAGGAATGGTAGAGCTATCATTTCGTGTAAAATTTTTAAAGATTGATTAAGTAGTTATTGAGAAAAAATTAAAAACCACCAAAATTAGGTTTCTGCAATTTTGACAATATCTCGTGAACTGTTGAAGATAAAAATAAAAATTAAACTTATCTAGGATGTTCAATTTCTTGGGCAACTTTTCTAAATTGGATGTATGGGTCTGCGAAGCCCTCAAAAAAAGTCATAATGGAGCTATGAAATGGTTGTCAACAATCAAAATTTTCAAAAAATCATTATGACCAGAATTTTATTCCAAATGCAATGATACTCCAAGATGTTTAACTGCGTACATACCTCTAACACATCCAGGATGTATGGCTTAATTCATCAAGAATTCTGGTCGTAATGATTTTTTGAAAATTTTGATTGTTGACAACCATTACATAACTGCTCCATTATGACTTTTTTTGAGGGTTTCGCAGATCCATACATCCAATTTAGAAAAGTTGCCCAAGAAATTGAACATCCTAGATAAGTTTAATTTTTAATTTTACCTTCAACAGTTCACGAGATATTGTCAAAATTGCAGAAACCTGATTTTGGTGGTTTTTAATTTTTTTCTCAGTAACTACTTAATCAATCTTTAAAAATTTTACACGAAATGATAGCTCTACCATTCCTACAAATCCTCTTAAAACCATTTATCTGTCAGTATTACAGCTTTTAAGAAATTTCCAATTTTTCTGACTTTAAAAAAAGTACATGTTCCATTTTTTTGGCAAGGAGGTTTATATCGAGGTGGACGTGTGCGTCAACACAGCCAATAGCTGTATGCAATCACAAAATGTACAAAGGAAAGTTTAAGTGCTAAAATTTTCATAAGATGAAATATTTAGTCAAACAAAGTGTGCAGTGATCATTATTAAGTTAACACGCTTCAGACTAATAGACTCAGTTGTAAATGCTTCTTTTCAAGTTACAAAAGTTTAAATAATTCATCTAAAAAGTTCAACACTATCAATAATTAACTAGAGGAGATAATATTGCATCAGTTCAGATTTAATTAATTAATTTATTTATTTAAATCGTCATCAGGGCATAGTCATTTCTAGATATATTTATCTTTAAAGAATTTTTAAGATCGTTCTATAAGATTTTCTTGAATTTTTAAAATTTTGTTACGAAATTTGAGAATTCTATTTTTCTGACTTCATAACATTTTGCAAAGAAATTTGAGAATTGATTGCCTGAATTTAATAAGAATTTGGAAATTTAAAAAAAAAAAAATTAAACTTACTTTCTATAGTAATAAGCGAGAAACAATTTCATTGTTAACGTTATGTTGAAATCAATTTTCCTCTTGTCATGTGATTAACAAACAAAATAAAAATATCTTTTATAAAGATTACAGTCAACATTTCAAGATTTCTGAGAAAATATTGAAAAGTCTGTTTATTTATATATTTTTTTTTTGATTTTTATTTGTTTTACTTGTATATTATTGAATCAAATGGAAAAATGTTTGATTTTCTAAATTTATATCAGGAACCTCGAAATGTCGACCAATCATTAACAATTACAGTTATTTACTTTTCTCTTGGGCGTAAATAAAAAAGGAATATTGATTTTCCACACATCCGTTCAATTTTAGCAAATAAATAAAATAAAATGCTCCTTTTATTTTATTTTTATAAGAACTTTTAACTTTCTTTATTTTATTTGATTTTGCAGATAAATAATATTGAACAATGTCCAGATTTCCAATATCGATAAAATAACTTAATACAAAGTATTGGTAGCACTCCAGATATTGAACTTTAAGGTGAAGTTGTTATCTGGTTATCTGGTTATAGATATACCGCGTATACGACAAAAATGATGATTGAATATTTCCCTACTTTTTCAAAGCATCAATCAACAATCACATAACAAATTGAATTATTATAGTCCTCACCAAGTAAGATTTAAAATTTAATTTTGAATATAAGAATAATTTCTCAAGTAAAATGTAATATGTACTGTACTACTCACCGGTTTTAGCTCCGAAACATCCCATCCAAGGTATTCCGCAACGTTCATCATTTGGTCGATGATGCAATCCATTTCCTGGTAACCATAACAACATCAACATAAGTCTACGACGTTTGTTTATCGCGATTTAATACATTTAATGAATCCATTCGTTATAAACATGCTCTAGTGCAATTAAATTTCCTATACAAAATTTTTCTTATATAAATCAAAGAATTACGTAAATATCCGAATTTAATTCCCCATGAACTTGGGCAACCAGCACTACATAAATAAACGAGTCGTGATGACAGACAGTGCACTGAAAAAATGTCCTCACTTTTTTCCTCCCATCCTTTATTTGCTCTTTATTTTTTTCTTTCTTCTATTAATTTATCTTTTCTACGAGATTGACAAGAAACCTTTTCCTAATAATTTGTCTCAATTGATTTAGTGCTCTTCATTTAGAACCAATCTCTTTTCATTTGCTCCGATTTATTCCAACCAAAATCTCACGAGACATTTTTCAACGTTCTCTACACTTTTCCACTGCCAATAAATTCGTAATGAAATTATTGCACAAAAAAAATAAAATAAAAAATAAAAAAGAAACTTACATATGTATCAAGAACGCCGTTGCCGTCTGTGTCGTAAAGGCGGAAAACGACTAAATAAAAAAAAAAAAGAAGACAAATAAAAGTGTGAATGTGCGTAGGAGCAGGTGAGGAAAAGAGGGTGAGTTCTGAAAGGTCACATGTTGACACAAGCCGATCAGTTTAATGGAGGATCAACACAAGTTTCACCGTCTCAAACGTAATTGAGGTTCACATGACGTCAAAGATTTTCCCCCTCTCTTCTTTTCTTACACTCTTAAGTTGCCAGTGGCAACGGTTTGAGGGAATGTCTGTTAGAGATGAGAAGGGGGTTTACCAGCAACTGCTCAAAACGACTGGCAAATTGACATTGGGAAGAATGAAAAGGGGAAGCGACATCGATCGACAACGATTCAAGTGGTTTTGGCCGCTAGGAGAATTTTAGGGGGGAGGTGGGGAGGTAAAAAGATCTTACACTCCAATTTATCCTCTGGACGACCACCTTCGAGCAGCGACAAATAGCAAAAGACATCTTTGAGAGGCACATGCACTGATTGCACGTCCACTACAGCACTCGATTTTTTCACTGCTTTTATGACTTCACCTGAGAAGAATTTTAAAAAGTTAAAAAAATGGTATAGGAAAAAAAAATCAAATTCAATACCTGAATGCACCAAGAGAGAATTATTGGACTTCCGCGAAGAATTACGCGAGATTTGGCTCGGAGTAGAGTCATTGGATCGAGGAACAGGCCCGAAAGATGATGGGGTTACTGTCACCATCGGGTGGACGGTTGCTCCCAAGCTACCTAGATAAGCAAATTTGCGATTTATGAATATCGTTGACATGAAACTGAACATAAATTATTATTTTACGATTTAATGCATTTTAAAAGCTTTTTTTGTGGGTTTTTTGGTGCCAAAAATAGTTTGTTTTTTTTTGTAGGTTTTTTTTTTTTTTTTAGAGGCAGAGCTGCAAAAAAATACTTTTCTGCTTTGATTTATTGGGCAAAGTATCCTCAGTTTTTCTTACCAGTACTTTGTAAATCAAGAAATGTCAGGCGGATAAGAGAAAGAACGTAAATAAATGACGTGGAACTTATCTATAATGAATGCATCCATGGAATAAAAAATTTGCCAGTATAGCGAGTATAAGGTAAGTGCGTGTATAAAATACAAAATGAACCACTTGGTATGCTGTTTTTAAGTAATAATAAAAAAGTATTTTTTCTCGGGAAACAAACTCCTGATTAATATCTCAGATTTTGTGGAATTTATGTTCCTGCGAAGGAAATCCCCTAAGATCCCTTAGGTAATAAAACACCAACTTTGTTCAATTTTTAACGTAAAACCTACATTATAAAAAAAACCATGACTTTTTTCCCTTTACTTGTATATATAAAATAAATACACGAAAGTGTATCATGATAATTTTCTTTCAACTTGGTGGAAAAAAAACATTTTTCATAGTTAAATTATTAATAGAAAACAAATTACGAAAAATGTTTTTATTTTCAATAGATTTTTTAAAAATTAATATCAATATTAATTTATTCTACTCATTTCCTGAGGATTTTAGAGGTTCTATAACTCGCAAAAAGTCATCAATCATTAATTTCAACGACAACATCGGTATTCTCTCATAAATAAATTTAAAAAATCAACTTAAAATCAATCAATTTTCCATCATTTTTCAATGTAACACAAATTAATTTCACTTTATATTAAACTACAACAAAAGTTCCAGACAAGGAACGATTAATTGATCTCTACATTGTACCGTTGCCCCTAACTCACACAGAAGCTTGCTCACATTGGTTCTGAAAGATAGCGTTGCTACCATTTCAGATTTGGGGTGCTTGTTTTTTATGAGGCTTGTGGAACGCCTTATGAGCTCGTTAGGCTTGGGAAACACCTTACGAACCGCCTTTGGCAAGGTCTTGTAGCTGTATCCCGTGAAGCATCCCCAAGTGGCTCATGAGCGGACATAGACATACTTTTCTAACTTTTTCTATTTCGATGTGCCTACAGTACGTAGCGTCATTGTTCTTTGAATTTATTTTGTTAGGTCATCCCTGGATCTTGCATTGTGATTGTGTTTATAATTTGACTTTTAATTCGCTTTTGTGTTGTGTTTTTTTTTAAATTTATGTAGGAATTCATGTCAATTTATTATATTTTTTTTTAAAAAAATCACCTGTTCTAACTCGGTGGTTGTCTCCGTCTCCTCGAAGTCCTCCTAAACTTTGCAATTTCTCGGAAAGCCCGTGTAATTTTTCCACGAGAACTCCTCCAACTTTTCCACTGGTTTTTTGTTGCTCATTTTGCTGCTTCTTGTCTGTCACCTCGTTACCTAAATTGGGTAACGAGCCTCCAGTTGTATGTGAAGTGATGGGCGCACATGCTGTTGCACTTGTCACGACCGCCATTTCCTGTGAATTAAAATTTGAAGAAACCTGAAAACGTCATTTTTTTCCTACATGATAAATTAATATCATTTTTTTATTTAGATTTACCTGATTTGAAATCTAATACTATATCAGACTATATGAGACTCTCTAAATATCTAACATGTTTACTGCTTTTGGGGTATATTGCTTGTTACAACGGATGACATTTCGCGAGTGGTTTGAGCTGTTTTTATTGCGTTGTCCTATATTTCCATTTTATTGCTTTTGTTCAGAGAAAAATATTTTTACCTAAATGTCTAGTTTATAAATATTTAAATGTGTAAAAGCTTTTTTCCGTCTTTTAGTGCATCATAACATGTAGTTTTTATTATATTCGAGGGAAATCCAGAGTTCCCAGCCTTAAAGTTGCAATTGTGTATTTATATTTCGACCTGGGTTACTTGTTAACGTAATACACCTACTGTTAAAAGGTTGTTTAATTTTGCTCATATCTTGTCCGTAGATAGTCATTTAAAAGGCTATAAAAATAATTAATTATTTTGTTGATAATGCATAAGTGTAATTGCTTAAAATGCAAAATTTATCACAATTAAAGCTGAAAGTGCCCATTACATATCGTTGGGAAATGCATAAAAAATTAGAATTACAAATTTAGAAGAAGAAAAAGGAAAAACAAAATTATAACAAAATTAAATGATGCAGTCACTAATCTTTAAGATCTGCAGTGAGCACATTTTGAAGATAACTCGATTTTTTTTTCTACTCAGCAAGACTTAAAAATCCTTTCAGAAATAATTATTATTCCAGATATTTTTCGCAAACAATAAATAAAAAATATAAGTTGGAAAATTCCTTTGATCTAATATTTTTTTTTAAAGTCAACTCAGTCCTTACCTTAAGCGAACGTCCTTCGACACTCTGAGTTTCTAATTTCTGTGGTCTTTTGACAAACGATAAGAACAGATGTGTAATGAGCTCCTCGGAGACCTCAATCTCTAAGTAAGTATCCATAAAAATGCGAAATCCCTGCAAATTGATATCCTGAAATAAACAAGAAGCAGAGAAAAAAATGTTATCGCAAGGAAAAACATATAAATCATTTAAAAATTCATTTTAAAAAATCCCACTTAACTGCATCTGGATTAAACTTGGATAAAACTCCCCCTGCTTTAAATTCCTCCAACATGTCACTTAATTTCTTGGTGGAATCTGTGAAAGTAAGCGAATAAGAAAATTTTAATATAATTTAATATAAAGTGGAAATTTAATAAATTATGCATGTTTCTATTTTATGAAGAGGTATGGTAAGATCTCAAATTTATTTTTCCATTTTATTGACTCTGACAAACGCTAATGGCTACGATTGAGGAGGTTATGAGAAGTGCATTAAACAGTAATGCTGCTGCTTCAAAACCGCTTTTGAAATTAATTTAATTCATTCCAAACATATTGAGCTGCTTGTAATGTAATTAAAGAAGTTGATCATTTAAAACAAAATAAATAAATTAATATTTAACATTTAATAACAAGTAAAATGACTATTAGCGGCACTTGGTCTGTTTTTAATGTATAAAAAATGAACTAAAACAACATTAACTGGTATTTTAAATTGTAAATGTGATGTGCTTATAGTAGTTGTTTTAACTTTGTTTATTTTTCTATTACCGTACATTTTTTTAAGATTAATTACACGAAGAATAGAATTCAGAATAATCAAACTAAAAACTGTGTGTAATTATTATTCATTTATGTTATATTTTATTATTTTAGCAGAGAAAAAATAAATATGATCAAATTATCCATACAAAAAATATGTTTCTCTGAGCTTGTTTTCTCTGCTTTCCAATTTATTAACGTCGCAAATCGACCGTTATTCGCTCAATATTGAACAACAAACGTATTTGGAAAAATAAGTTAAATATAAACTTTTTTTGTTTCATCTTTAAAAACAAATTGCAGCAATTTTTGTAATGTTAATTAATTACATAATAGTAACTTGTTGAAACGCCCTTTGGTTTACTTTCAGACATTATTTTTATTATGAGTCCCTCGACTCCAGCAGTGAAAAAACTGACAGCATAAAACTGAAGCTAAAACTTCTATTAACGCGAATCCGCTTTAGATATGAACCCAACTAACTTTTAGAGAGAGATTTTAATTTTAAAGTTTTCCTGCTACTCATCCAGCGGAATGTTAAAAACTCTTCATTGCACATTAATCGATAACAACATTTACATGTAATAAGTTTGACCTGCAGATTATTTCAGTATTTTAACGCATTATAACGTTTACAAACTGAAATGAAAACCGTTTAGATTTTATCAACCATTTTTATATTTTTAGTCATGATAAATGAGAGAATGATAAACATGGAATTTTTCCTCGGAAATTCTTCCCAAATAGTTGTTCTACAGACGTTTTGTCTGATTAACATTAGAATTTCTGTTAATCTAAAATGTTTTGTAAATTATTTTTATTTCTTTCACTATAGACACCTGCTACGTTTTGTGAGGATTGGCCATTCAAATTTTTCGTATGAAAAAAAACAGACAACAGGAAATGATTTATTTACAATATTATTACGTCCATATTATTACGTAATGAAAGTTTTAAAAATTAATTCGCGACCTCGTTACTGATGATGTCATTAAAAAGGACGAAATGGCTCATTTTCAGTTTTCATAATACACTTTAGCGTATATAAAATTATACAATTGTGCAACCAAACCTGTAACGAGAAATTCAAGTTCAAAGACCACATAATAACTAATAGAGCTTCGTTCGCTTGCTTGCTCAATAAGAGAGACGGTACTATTGAGATTGGAGTTCTAGAAGATGAAGACAGAAATATAATAGCACACAGAAACCAAAATCAATCATACCGTGCACGGATTTTTAAGTAAAAAATATTTTGATAAAAGATAGAGGTAAGATATTCTTTATTATCCGTAGCGCGGCTCCCAAGGAACTTGGTGGGTCTTATGTGCTTCCTACCTCGAATCCCAATTTTGCATTTTAAATTTTATCTTTTTTGTCACGTAAAATATTGATTAAAAAAAAAATGTACGTTTATTTCTTAAAAACATGTAATATAATATATTATCCTTTTGTACAAAAATGAGCTGCCCAAGTTGAAGGGAAAATTTCTCATTTCGCCCCTTTACTTTTTCTTTACAAAATGTCCGAACCCCTGTCTTTTAATTTAATTTTGCAATTTTAATTACCATATTTGAAATACTAAGAAAAGGATATTTTTATGCAATCTGTCAATGACAAAATTAAACTTAATTTGAACAATGAAGCAAGCGAAGCGATGAAAAGCAAATGCCAACCGGAAAATAATTTCTGAATACTCCATCTGTTTTTTAACATGCAAAATACAATACAATTTCCGAGCTCACCTTAAGAAATTACGATAACGTATTGTGAAATGTAATCAAAAAGAAAAAAAAAAATTTAACAGCGGTACATATAATTTTGTTATTTCTTGGAATCTAAATAATATTATTCACTAATTTATTTCCTGTTTGAATCTGTAATTCAGGAAATTAACATTTTGCTCATTCTGTTTTGAATTCCAGGCACCATTTACATGCAAAATTCTTGGAAATTGCCAACTTGAAATGGACTTTCTTAGTAGGCGTTTTGGATTTACAATGCATGCTAATTTTTTTTTTTCCTTTCTTATTCAATAGGAACATGATTGCATGCACTGTGTAAACCTACTCAGTCGTAGGTGCTTTTCAAGTGTTAAACCACTCCACAATTGAGTTGAAATAAAATACGTTTTACACTCGGCGAAAATCGTCAAACTTTATCACGGCCAACCAACCAACTCTATTTATCAAATCCGCTGCAGAATAAATCAAGGTCTGTATATGTCATTTTCCCCACACACAGCACTGGAATTTGAATATTTTCCTTACATTTTACGAATCATAAGTCAAAAACTGGACATAATGACTTTTTTTACCCGCATCGTTCTGGCAATGATTCAAATTTCACATTTCGCAGAGGATGAGTTAGTAGATTTCTTTATAAAAATTGATCGGTTACATAAACAAAATTTGATCTCTCCTAATGCGAAATACTAAACCTTCTAATTATAATTAATTTCCAGGGAACGCGATCAAAATGATCTAAGACAAACGCCGAAAATAGCCTTTAACTTAATAGAACTAACACGAAAACGTTAGACCAGAAGTTTGAAGAATGTCATATGACCCCAAAAAAAAAGTTATAAATAAAAGAAATTAATAATCTTACATTGCGAGTAATCCTGAAGTAATTGGAACTCAGCAGGCGACAGTTTGTCCCATTGTCGGGTCATGATGAATCGTTATGGCCAGTGGGCACTCCTGGGGTCCTGACTTCACCCATCAACCATTGCAGGATGAAACATTGGGAAAGCTGACAAGCAAAGAAAAAAAATCACTCAAAGATCGCTTCTTTAAGGGTCATGGCTGCGACTAGAAGGTCGCAACGAGTTGATTGTAAAGCGATCACAAGTCCCTCGGGCAATCAACGCGTTTGATTCGCGACCTTCACATTGAAATTTATAGAGAAAGGAAAAATATTGCGCATTAAAAATTAGCTCCACGGAAAGTGAACCGTAGTTTTTTAACTCCCGTTTCTCTCTAATACTTCAGGGTTAATATTGGAGTGGCCGCGCCTAATTTGCATACATTCTCTTCGACGGTTGATAAATTGATTGAGAGTAAATGGCAAAAGGCCAAGGAGATTTCGGTCTTGTTCGACGACACTAAAGAAGACGGGGCAAAGAAAGGAGGAGGAAAGTTTGATGTTGCACTCAACACTTAATGGGATTAATGACGTCTTGCGAAGATGAATTTTGATGCCAAATTAATGAAGAGTTCTGAACTGACGTCTTTTATGTGGACCTAAATCCTCTCCAATAACAATTTAGTCTGGCCAAGTGTACAGTATTCTATCTGCAGTTACTATGACGACCATCTGAAGATGTGCAGATGTGCTGCCATGGTAACATCAAGGATAAAAAAAAATTTAGGGAGAGATGAAGTGTGAATCCTTTAGTTCCATATAAAATTTCCCATTCGAATCAACCACCGGCGGAACGGAACGGGTGCGGATTTGGCGAGAGAGAGAGAAGCACAGAAACAGGTGGACGATTTCCGAGTAAATTTCTCATCTTGAGATCCTGCTTTTTATTCGAGAGGAGTTGGGGACCCTTTGTCGTGTTTGACCCAAGACCTTTACTGGCCTCAGGCGAGACTGTTGGATGAAGGGAAGCAAAGACTATTTGTGGAAATCAAATGACGTCATCAACGCCCTCTGCAGTTTTCCACCCCTCTCGAACCGCCACAAGGACGCCAGGTGGCGAGTCTTTTATCACACTTTGTTTGTCATCACCATGGCGTTAAGACCTTACAGTTCGAGCAAGTTATGACGTCATAGGATTATGCCGTTTCACTTTTAGTGACGCTTTAAATGATCTTAATCGCACCATTGTTTTTTTTTCTTTTTTTTTTTTTCTATTTTCTTTTTACTTGAATAAATTAACAGGTTTTCGTATCTACAGGAAATGGAATTCACTCTGTGCCAAGCAAAGATGTTTTTTTTGCCAAGTGAAAGAGGATTAATTTCCTTCGCACCTTTTAGTAAATTTCCAGTCATTTATTCTATTTTTATTCTATTTTTTGCTTCACACAATAGGACTTAATTTGCATAGAATCTAATCTGAATAACCAATAAATCTTATACGAAAAAATTCTCGACACCTGGATATAATCGGAAAAAAGACTTTTCAGTGTTTTCATATGCAAAATAGAAGAGAAAAAAAAATATGACGAATGTCTTTATTCTGTTTTGCACCATTTCCTGGTCACGGTTTGACCTCAACTTAGGCCCGTATAACACTGAAACAGATGGCATGAATTCCTTTAGATGTTCAGACAACATAAATTAATGGCGGACTAGATGCTGATGCCTGATGATTGCCATTGCCGACGGCAGAAAAACGATCGTGAAGATTCTTAAAAGGGCAAAGGGCGCGCCGCTTGTGGTTTTCCTCCTACCTGGACTGGCGCCATCAAAAATTTGAGAGCCATTTAAAATTTCCGGCCATTAAATAACATCCGCATTAAAAAAATTTTCTTTTTAAATTTAAAACAAATTGATTATTCCAATGTGACATTTCCAATAAGTTCACATAAAATAAAAAAAGATAACAATAAAATGTTATCCAAGTCAGAGAGGACATTTGAACAGACGAAACGGAAGAATCAAAGAAGGTCATGAGATGCCCTTTTTAAGGTTTTTCACATTTCCTTTTGAGGACATTTGTAGTGAACGTGAAGGGAATTACAGTCTAATAAAAAAAAAGAAAGAAGAGGGATACAAAAAAAAAAGGCATCGATTTTTGTTTTTTTTTGTTTTTATAAAGATTACCACAAATAAAGAATCTAAACGAGGGAGTGAAAAAGAAAAACTCCTCCCTTCGATGGGCTTCACTGCTCGATGAATATGGCGTCTTCTTGTTCCCTAGTGAGCTCCTACAGGCGGAAGCATCCGATGATACACGTGGATCCAGTTCCTATAGCAACCGAACGTTCAATCGCTCCCAAGAGATTTCAAACAGGGTACCTGTAAACAAGTTGCATCCTCTGTGACATGACGAACTAGTTTCTATATCCCCATTCGAGTGTGATAACATCGCACCAATAGCAATCAAAATAGGGCCTATGGAGACACTTTTTCAGTTGGATTTGCGCAATACTCAATAAGAAATATTTTTTTAAAAAATTGCTAATTTAATTACATGATTCATTATCGTCTAAAAAGTGACAGGAGAAAAAGAGAGAGGGGATGATGAAAGTGATGTCAAAATATTAGGGGCGGCGACCGGCGTCCAAATGTCAGGTCAACTCATCTTAGTAATGGATAAGCGGTGTTAATAGGACAAGATATCAATCAACACATTGCCCTAGGCCGATGCCATTTAACTGATACTGCCAAGGAGAAAGTATTTTTAGAGGAAAAAAAGGGCATGTTTGCCAACAGATGGCGGAGCGTTGGACCACTTTCTCCGCAAGTCCCGGCAAGTCCCCACGTGTGCCAGCTGCGATCTTAAGACACCGTGAAGTCGCGCATGGCTTAAGAAAAGAGGTATATACTCACGTGTACATGCTAATCTCCAAAAATGAGAAATGTTTTCCGTAAAAGCGACGACCAGCTCGGTGTCGGATTTCCCGTGGGTATCTATGGTCATCGTATCGTAGCCAGAGTGGCAATTGCAGTGCGCGTTGTTGCTTCGCACGAGGCGCCGGCACATCTGCGCACTCAGTACCAGATGACGAATGCACGGCGCACAGTGCGGGGGTAGCTAGAATACTAGGCACATGGCTCGCGTGTTCCAGAAAAAAAACCTTCTGTCGCGTCACTTGCAGAATTTCAAATGAACAGACGAAAATTCGAAAAAATTTCGGAACGGTACTGAAACGTTATCAAAACATTTTTTTTATCTTTTTAAAATTATTTTTACCGTATTTAAAAATAACGTCAAATACCGGCGGTCGTATTATGCTTATTGGATTAAAGAAGCCTGTGGCTCGTTTACCTGACACTCGATATAAGCAAGAGCTATTAATCTCGAAGTGAAAAAGTGAATTTATGTTGTTGACACTTTCTGTCCACAAATACAGAGCATTACAAAACACCTTGGGCAGGTTGCCATCCACCATATCGAGAAAAAAAAAGCAAAAAAAAAAAAAAAAAAAAAAACAAAAAAACAAAAAAAAAAAAACAAAAAAAAAATCGAATTTAAATACTTACTCAATTCATTCTATTTCTACGTGTGGTGGACATAAAAGGATGCTGTTGTGTACTACGTTAAAAACAAAACAACTGCTCTAATTATATTTATTTGCCTGTTATTTATAAGTGAAATTAGGGCCTGCAAATTGGTTTTTAATTGATGTTGATAGGTGTCTACTTCCTAATTTTATTTTAATTTACTAAAGACGATGTTCCAATAAAATAATCAAAATCTTCTAGTTTATGTCACTAAATACATGTATCCAAATGTCAAAGTTCACACGCAAGGCATGGAAAATCTTTATGTTCGTTTCTGGTAAAGATAGAATAAACGTGTTATTTGCAGTGTTCGTCATGACAACGGGTGGACAATTTGCATTAGAGAAATATTAAATATATGAAATTTCATATCATCGTTTTTTTCCCGTTTTTTTTAGCATCGTCTACCTTCAGTGTTATTTTCGACGTTTCCATTTCATTGATTACCTTGCCAATTGCTCTGTTGTTTTGAGTGTGTTTTCTCGTGGGTGGGCTTCACTTAATTGTAGCGCTCAAGCACAGGGAGGTCTTTTTTCTTTCTTTTGTACAGAATCCCTTTTCCACTTCGTGTCCTGTTTCCATGGAGATCGTGCGGTTTGGTGATGATGAGAACAAACATTGATTGGAAACTGTTGTGTGGACTTTGGGACGCAAATGTAATGTTTACCGTTGGATGATATTAAAGTAACACTCAAACCCATTTGGATGACAAGTGTACAAGTAGTTGCGGTTTTCCTTTCTTATCACTTATTGGATATATATTTGAACAATGACTATTTTTTGCAGTTTGATCTATTGTTTGTTGTCATGGCGACAGCTCTCATCAATCATTTTGCTGAGTGGAGTTTTGTTCTTCGTTCAAGCCATTCAATTTCTTGTATTGACTTGTTTGCCTTGTTATTGAATAAAGCTTTCAACATTGAAATTTGAAATTATTGTTTTTATAGTTGTTTGATTTGTCGGTAGATGGCAGCTTAATCCAATTGGCAATGTAATTATGATTTAGAAAAAAAAGAATTGCACGTTTTTTAATAATATTGAATATCAATAAAAAGTTTTTATTTGTTTTTTATTTCTTTATATTTTAATTATAAATTGCATTCGTTTCGTTCAAATACGTCATTGAAAATTAAAAAGTTATTTATAAACGTTAAAATATCAAAGTGCACTCCAACTTCAAGTCATCACACGCTCCATGGCAACTCCACTGCAATGCACTTTAACTCGCCATCTAGAGCTGCGCGACCTCTATGAGCATTAAACAAAACTAGAGTTTTAATAAAAAAGTAAAAATTGCTCAAATAAACTCGAAATTGTTTGTAAAAGTAAGAAACTACAAACGTAATTATTAACTTCAATATTAATAAACTAAATTTAATGAAATATACTTCACTTGAATTTTAATAGGACGAATATCAATAACGTTAAGTATAATGTTAGTAGATGGCGCTACAGTTATTACGCGATGTCTTTTAAAAAGATTTCTCTCCCTCCCATAGCCGTATCTTATCAGTTGTGCAATTGTCATGAACTAGGTTTTCTTCTCAGCTGCCTATTTGCTTATGGGAAAACTGTCATTAAAGAGATTACTTCTTCCTTTGATGTTTGTGTCCTTCGAAGAGTGATGTTTGCTGCGCGTCATGTCTATCAAAAAAAGAGCAAAAATATTAACAGGCGGGTGCCTTTCTTGATATGCACTCAAACTTTACTCCCTGTACCTGGCACGTGGCATCCCAGACTCCTAGATAACAGCCAACACTTGAAAAAAATATTTTCACATAATAAAATGAAGAAAAAAAATAAAAATAAACAGAATTTTAAGTGATATATGTGAGAGAAGTTAATAAATATATTGTAGTTGTGGTTTATGCACAGTGGCTTCAAAAACACAGACACTTGTAGCAAAATAACTTTTGGAGTTTTAGAAAATTAATTTAAATGCTTGAATAAATTGCTCATGTCCAGTAAATGGCTAATTAATTTTCAATGGTCAGAGCTTCCTATATGTAGAATAAAAATAGATTTGATTGCATAATTGCTGATGAAGAAATGTATAATTGTATACGAATACATGAATACATGAGTACAAAAACCAAGGTTGATTGTTTAAATAATAAAAAAAACAACGTACATTTTTACAAAAGCGCATTTCAAACTTTAATGACGTCATAGTAATCTCGTTATATGCGTCATAACTCCTTACACACATATTCTTCACATAAAACATAGAAAAATTAGAAAGCATCTACTTTTCATAAACTTTTATTTACTCACACACAATATAAAAACAAACATCATTACAAATAAAAAATGTTTTGGTTTTCATATTTTTTTCAAAAAAAAAAATAATTTAAGTGCTGAAATAAAAAAAGAGAGTCGCGAATGTTTCAAAACATTTCTCCACTTCCGGTGCTTTTATCTTCTCCAAGCGAAATGATTCACGTTCATAGATATCAGCACATCAACCGACATCACTCAGCTTTATGCAAACCCAACCTAAGGACAGTAGATTAACACGTATAGAAGTGTAATATCAGAGGCAGGAAGATGACATCATACAAGCAGCAAAAAGAAAAAAAAATCGACTATTAAAACCGCAGAAGAGGAGATCTGGGCGGATTTCCCATCGTGTTAAATGGATCCTGTGGGAGCTATTAGGGTCGAATTAGGAGTTTAAAGTGAATTTTCTTATAAGAGAGGCGTAACTCAATTGAGTTGCGGAGCCAGGGGGAGGAAAAGGAGACAGGGTGGCCATCGCCATCGATATGATTACGATGAAGAAGGGGGTTGATGGAAAGGCACATGAGTATTCGTTCACTCGTCTCACCCCATTCGTAGGTACGTAAGGGTCAGAGATGGGGAAGGGGAAAGAAGCACTAAGAGGTGGGGGGGGGGAATGAAGGAAGTTGCTAGGCCAACTGTGAGGGGGAGGTTGGAGAAGGGGGGTGTAAATCGTGCGTCGCGCCCCCTGGCCCAGGACGTGAAATATAATCTCCATCACCCTTCTCCCTTTTACTAGGTCACAACCATTTGACGAGGGTGGAGAACGCTGGATACCATTGAAACCTCTTCTGCACAAGGAACGTCTTATATTCTCTCGAAGCGAGCAAAATCGAGGCGAAAATAACTTATGCCACCGTAGAATTTCGCTTTCATATTTTCTAACAATAGTTTGATTGAAGGGAAAAATAAGAGCAGTTTGTTTCTTTGAGGAAATAATCTTTTTTTTTCTTTCTGGGTTCTTTGTAAACTTTCTCTTAGGGGGTCTATTGGGAGGGTTAAAAGGGCAGATGTGAGACTTAAGAGTTTTGGGGACTGAAAAGGGGTTGAAGTTCCTTCAGGTGGAGGTTTTTTGAGGTTTGTAAAGGTGGAATTTCGATTAGATGTTAATGAACCGGAAATAAGTTTGAGTTTGGTAGTTTTGGGCTAATTTGAATGTGAGAAATGGAAGGAGAAGGTGATTTGTAATTAAATGACGATTGGTGTGTCTTGTAGACGCCCAGCTGCAGCAAATCGCGCCGCCCAAAGCTTTTATCGAAAGAGGTCGGATTTCTTTCTTTGGAGTTAAGAAGTCGCAATTTGGTCTGTTTTCTCAATCCGCTCGGTTTAGTCGAGGCTCAGAACTTGTATTGGATTCCTTCAAACTCGTTCTAATAAGAGCTTGTTGCATTCACCGATAGATAAACCAATAGGTACTTGAAAGGAGATTGTAGTTTTTCATTGGGGGGTTTTAAAGGATGTTTTACACTGTAAATAAAAATTTAAATAATTTTTTTATTATTGTTTTTTGTGTATTTTTAAAATTTTAGGCGGAAGAAAATGGTTTATTTATAAATAATAATGGAACATTGAAAAATGATAACAAAACATTTTATCAAGTAACCTTATCTAACGAAGTTCGAAGTGGAGGTCCACTAATCAGAATAGCAGTAAACAACAAAAATGAGATAATAAAATTTAAAAAAAAAACAAATCGATCTAAAAAAAAAAAAAAAAAAAAGCGGTAAATTTAAAAAAAAAAATACATTTTAAAAATAATTTTTATTCCTCTAAAACAAAAAAATTCAAATTATTTAACCCCAAAAATCATCCATTCAATCAAACCGACTCGCTGACTCGTGATAAAACCCGGGGTTCGGGTACATGTAAAAGGAAAAATTCAAACACGGCGAAATAGACCTCCCCAAAGCAAAAGAATAATTGCGCTTTAATCCCAGACCGAAATGTAATTAAGAAAAACCAAAATTGAATCGTGGTATAGAAAAAGAGACGCCTATCTGTGTGCCTTGGCCGTGGTTGAAGAGGTAAACGGGCGGAGAAGAATTTCAGCCAATGGCGACGAAGTAGGATCGAGAGCGCGGGGCGAGGACGCATCTCCATCTATGTTTATCATGGCGACTAGCGACGATGAACCGCTTCATCTGTACGAGGTTTTCCAAAATTGTTTCAATAAGATAGCCAACAAACAGTCAGGTAAAAATTTTTCTACATCAAATGGTCATTAATTACCAATCGCTACGTGCACATTGAACGTAGTGGTTGGCACGAGTTTTATTCGAGTGCGCCGCCCAAAGACAAAGGTGACGTTAGGCCTATTCCATTGTTTTTTGAGCCCAGCTGTGGACAGTGTGATGTGTTTGCTCCTGTTAGTTTAGCCTTTCTGGCACGACTAACGTCTGGCCCGATTGTTTAGAGAAGTATTCCTGCATTATACAGTGTTTAACGTTTAAAATCGGGCCCCGAACGGGCCCGTAAAGCCGAGTGTTGAAGGATTCTAGTGTTTGAAACTCATTCAATGGCGCTCGTCGAGGCTTGTGTCGGGTGTCGGGGTTGGTAAAAGTTTACTACTGTTTTGGCAGTTGTTGCGAACGGCTCGAATGTCCAGGTATTTTTCCAGCACACGTGAATGTTACTTGATATTGATTTGTTATAGTAAAGAAAATTGTGTATGCAGCGGGGCCTTACCTTGACCTGATGATGAAGTAGGAACATTCAACCAACAGGTGTTGCTGTCCAACTTTGATACTTGAGTATTTTTAAGTGTTTAAGATGTGGTAAAAGTTGAAAAATATTCTGTTGTTCATTACAAGTGATTAATGTGTCATTATTGTTGTTTTTTTAAGGGATTTAATTGACTAAAATGCAATGCGACTAGCAGACATTTAAAACTCATGTTGACAAGTTGGATTTCGAGATTTGTTGTGTTGTTTGGAACTGGATTTTGGTATTAAAATGTGAAGCGATGTTTGGATATTTGTTTATGTTTATTAATTAATTTTTTTATTTTTTTTATTTTTGTAAAAGGTGTGTGTGAATTGTTTTTTTTGTTTGTTTATTGGGGTCATCCAATGATTGAGTCGACTAATATTACTAAACAAAAAAAAATGATGCTCTCATTTGTGTGATTACCAAGCAATGAATAATCCCATTTTTTAAATTATTCTATTTAAGATATAATTATACATTTATGAAACTTATTAGGAGTAAATTGAGTACGAAGAAGTATTATTTTTTAAAACCGAAATAAGTGTTATAAATAATTATTATGAGTCATTATAATTTGATCAAGAAATTAAAAAACGGTTTTTAAGGGATTACTTTTTGACTAGGGTTTGTCGAGCATCTAAGAGTATTAAATTTCATTTTTTTAAAAAATTTTAATGCAGGATATTTTTCTTTTTTTTTTAAACAAAAACAAAGTGTAGAAATTTAACCCTGTTTTTATGTAATATAGCGCGGTTGTCTAAAAAAAAATTTCAAATAAATCTGGATTACATTCAGGTTTGGTTTGTTTTTAGAATATTCTAATTTGTTTATTTTCAATTTTTTTGGTTATTTTTATCATTTGTTTTTATTTTATTTTTGAATTTTTAATTTGTGAATTAAAATAAGAAATTTTTTGGAACATTTTAAATACACGTATATTAAATAATTTAAAATGAAATATTTCTAAAAGAAAGAGTTACTCGAGTTGAAACAAGTTAATTTTAATTTAGCATGTCAACATTGATTTGAATCGAAATTTGAATATGAAAAAAAAAAAAAAATATCCAAAAATTGATTATTTTTTTTCATATTTAAACTAAAATTTACAAAATCTCAAAATAAACCCGATGTAAAGTAAACAAACCAAAACTAGTTCCTAGCTTCAACTTTGAAACTGCAAAATTGATCCAAATTGACCATATCTCGATTAAACTCGCATTCTGGCATATTAAATCTATAAATAAGTGATATTAATGGGATTTAACGTTAATCTGAAACAATTACAGACCGGTTTTATGTGTGACAAACCTGATTAAACATCACACTGTGAAGATTGTAAAATATTCCCTTCTGCAAACGTCCATCGTTAGTCAGTTAATCATTTGGAAATATCAGTTTGAGAGGAAAAGGGGAGAATTGTAATTCGATGGGAACGAAGCGGGACTCGTCCGTCCTTGTATTTGCCAATGCTCTGGTTGTATTCAATTTCACAGCCCATCTAGTTGGCATCATGGGAAAGGACTAAGACAGTAGCACAACCCCTTCGAAATTCCTCGAGGATTGTCGAGATTAATGGCGTGGAATAAGTGTGAATGATTTGGAAATGTAGTTGTGTTGGCCGCAGATGTGTTTGCCAAGGCAGATCATTCTCCTCTCATCTTTTTAATACTGCCTGATACCAGTGCAGTGAGTTGAGGTGGGGGTGAGTGTACACCCACCCTCGCTTTGCCAGCCATCCTTTTACTTGTGTTTCAATTAGCTGGTGAGAGAAACAAAGTTGGCTCTACACTACTTTTAATCCCAGGGAATGAAGTGTGCAGATTAAGCCGAGCTCTGGCTTCCAATATTGATAGAATGAAATTTGTCAATAGCAACTTGAACAACCACCGCAATTGCGAAAGTTAATTATTGTGTGTTTGGCTGAACTTTTATCTGCTATTTTACAATTTATGTAATTTTTTTATGTGTAATCTCTGAATATTTACATAAAAAGGTGAGATAAAGAGATTATTTATTTTTTATTTTTTTTTTTTTATAAATGTCTACATGAGATAAGATTATTAGAAATTTCAGGTTTGTGTGGTTTGAATATTGAGAATTTTTATTTTATTTATTTTATTTTATATAAGGAAGAGATTTTAATAATTTGACTATTAAATTAAAACTTTTTTTTGTTTCTTTTATTTGTAGATAAAGGGAACTTTTCCATGCCATATTCTTCCATCCCCACAGACAATGGAGTGCCCCAGGTTGGTATAATTTGAACATATATTTAAATATTTTTTTTTGTTGTTAATATTTTCACTTTCACATCACTTTAAATTGGGTCAGATATTGATGAAATGTTATGCAACAAGCTTAAATGGCAAAGATCAACAAATATAATTGATGGTTTCAATAGAAATGCAATTTTGGGTTGGGTAAGATAAGGAAAGCCATTCCACCTGCAAAGGTGAAATTGTTCCATCTATCCCGCTACACAATCAAGGACCTGATCGGTTAATTACACTTTTTCTCGGGTCCACCATTAGAAGAGGGCTCTTTTTGCCTGTTTAATGACTTGCAGCTGGATATTTGTGATCAGAGTAAATCCAAGTTGGTTTGCTTCTCTCACCTACTTTGTTGATTGGCAATGAGAAAAACACAAATGAAATTTTTATAATTAGTTCACAAAAGTCAATTTTTGACACTTTTCGGTTACTTTCCTTAAAATTTCTCCTTTTTTTTTTCTATTAAAAAAGTTGGAAATGGGAAATACAAGAGTGTTTGTGAAGAATAACCCTAATGAAGTAATAAATAAAAACCAATTTTTGCCACATGTTAGTCAAATTGTTTTTAACTTAACAAATGAGTATTTTCTATGCCAACATTTGAATGGGAGTCCATAAAAAGAAGTTAGTAGTTTGGCCCTTAACTCTTTCTAATTGTTTTTTTTTTTTTTTTTTTTTTTGATCTCTAATTAGAGAATTAATTTTTGAGAATGAATTACTCTAAAACGTTGAGATCTAACGACCATGCTGTTCATAATCAGTGGTTCATGGAAAAGGATTTTAATATTAAAATGAAGGGGTTCTTTTCTTCTTTTTCTCGCGGCATTTAATGTGAGACTGGGCCCTGGTCTTGCAAATGGAGTTAATTACTCAATATGCAATTCGTGAGCGAGGCTTAAGAAATGAACAACTTTATTAGTGTAGCGGAGGAGGCAGCCCGTTCGAATCAAGTGCACAATTCTCGAGTTTATTTTTACAAATATCGTATTAAATATGCGTTGGGGGAAAAAGAAAAAGAAGTTTTATGGCCGTTTTTCTCTAATTACTTTGTGTAATCTGCTTTGAAAATAAAGCACTTAGTTCAAAATTGTTTTCCTTTATAATTTTTTTTTTTGGTGATTTTTAAATGTAAACAAAGGGGATGGGAGTGGAGGTTTTGCATTGCAGAGTTGGAATTGGGTCAAAAAAGATATTACCAAGTGGAATGAATTTAGCAACAGGTTTTCGCAAGTTGCATTAATTTCAAACTTGTACTTGCACTTTACTCTTGGTATGATCAATCACTTGGAAAATTCAATTATCACTTTGATTTATCAATGGGAAAAGTTGAGTTTGCATTCCTGCGACTGGATCATTCAGAAAAATAAATTCTAGTTCCAGGGGCGAATCTGTATATGGATTAATTGGGTTTTAGTAAAGGCCGCAGTTATCCAAGGGGCCCAGAAATGTTTTTATTAGGGGTTTATCGGGGGCCCGTGATTGATTTAATGATTATGAAATAAAAATGCATATTGTGGGCTCCTACTGTGAGCCTGGGGTCTTGAAAATGCATGCTAGTCGTCCCAGTCTGTTTCCATTTGGGGTAAGTCCTGTTTAGCATTTTAAGTAAACTTTTTAAAATTCGAGTAAAGTTGCTAACCGACTTTGAATATCTTAAGATTCACAGACAAATGTAAAACCTGAATTAAACATTAGGACTTGGAAGGGAAACATGTGTTATGGATTTTACTGATTCGGCCTAAAATTGTTTAAATTGTTTTTGTGGTTTTTTTCTAGTGCTACGATGGATTAAAAATGAAATTGATGAATTTGTTGCACTAATTAAATAAAGTAATTATTATTAATGAATGGGAGATGAAACTAAGCAGGATTTTATATTTTATTTTATTTTATTTTTTTTTTTCGGTAAAAATTATCTGTGATAATTACGGTTATTTTGAGATCTATTAATTTTATTTGCTACAAAGGATGATGAAATTTTTTTTATTACGAATGAAGTATACGTTAAGGTTTTATACACTTTCTCTGCTCGAGAGATAAAACTGAGCAGGCATGTGGCTGAAATTTAATGAAAAAATAGGTAAGACGGCTGAAATTTAATGGAACAATTGGTGAAAAGGTTGAAATTTAATGGAAAAATAGGTAGAAAAGGTTGAATTTAATGGAAAAATAGGTAGAAAAGGTTGAATTTAATGGAAAAATAGGTAGAAAAGGTGAAATTTAATGAAAAAATAGGTAAACATGATGAAATTTAATGGAAAAATAGGTGAAACGGTTAAAATAGGTAAGCCATGTGAATTTCAATAACAAAATGATAAAAATGATGAAAATTAATGAGAAAAGTGATCAAATATAAAAATGTTAGAACAAAGTCGTTAAAAGGGTGAAAGAAGTGGAAAAAATGGGGTGAGAGTAAATAAAAAAGGGCAACTGCTGAAATAAAATGTAAATGTTATGTTCTGTTGAGGCGAAAAACAATGGAGTTTTTCCAAGCAATTTTCATGTATTCAATATTGTTTGTGACGAAAATCAAGATAATTCCATACTTTCTAGTGATAAGGAATGAAAACTTGGGCAATCGGATCCATCTCTTTGATACCAGTTTTGTTCGCAGTAACACGCTACATTTCATCAATTGCGGGAAAAAATTAATTATAATTATTCCCCATGTTATTATTTGCCTTATTCAATTTTATACGTAAGCGAAATAAACAAACCACGCCTCGTGTTTGTAATCACTTACTCGAAAAAACCACAAAAAATGGTAATTATAAATGTAGGGGTACCCAATAAAAAAAAGAAAAATATATTTTATTCTGTTACGAGTACAATAAAGCGGCATTGCTGTTTTTATGAGCAGTGACCGCACGTTATACGTTGGATTATTCATTTATTGACGCAATATTGCATAATTTACAGACATATAGCACGAGCAGCAGCAACAATTTCCAACCATCGTCAGGAGATCCTCTGTCACCAGGTTCGCCATATTATCCCTTTAGTAATGGAACGCAGAGAAGGACTTTCCCACAAGGTCAGTTACGTAATCGAATATGATGCATTTTCGGTCGTAAAGCGATGATACACGAGTGCCGAATTCAATTAACTATTTGCTTTGATTCGATTTAGTTTGATGCGAATCGATTTGTAATTTGTATTTTTATTACAGCGCCGTTTTATATTAAAGCAGCAAATATGAGACGCGCAGGGATGGGATGGGATGGGATGGGAAAGGAAAGGAAAGGGGGAGTTTTGAATTTTGCAAATTTTTGGAGCGTGAGTTTTGATGTTTAGGAGTTTTAGCAATTATTTGGAAAGGCGAAGGCATTAGCAATGTTGATAAGTTGTAAGTTCATTATCAACAGATGAGCTGCTGTCACAAGTAATGACGAACATTGAATGAGATAAAAGCCAGAGCAGCGTGCTGCTCGCTCGATTCACAAATTGGACAATCAATCAAATCGTAAGGTAGATTACTCATGAGGTAATCACTTGTACCCCCTTTAGGCCGCTTGTGTTTGCTTTTATATGTATATACTGTACGTAGGTTGTTTTACTGCCTTCTGGTATGCTTTGGTAAATTGGTGATAAAAAATTTTGGAGTTTATTTATTCTAGCTGGGTTTTCAAATAGTTGGGAAACACGAAATTATTATTATTTTTTATTTTGGGTTGGCGATTTTTTTGGAAGCGATTTTTCAAGTTTCTTGATTTTGTGCCAGATAAAGTACACTTGAATATTTTTTTTGGACGTTCTTGACCATTAATAACCCATCAAGGCGAATAGGTGCTCGATTTTAGTGTGGTTTGTATTTTATTTTTGTTTTTAGTTGTCTGCAAATATCAACCAGGGGAAAGAATGGTTATATTTAGGAATTTGAAAATTTCTCGTTTTTTTATGTAAATGGTTTTTTTTCTGAAATTATTGAAACTTTAAAAATATTATAAAATTGTAATTGTAGTGCGTTTAAAGGTCAAGTACATCAGTTTTTCTTCGTTGGCACTTGAAATAAACAATAAAAAATGATTTTTCCTAAAATCACTACAGTAAATTACTACTGTACAGAACCTTGTTATTTAACAACTGAAGGGTAACCAGGGAAAAATAGATTCTCAATGATAAATCAAACAAATGAATCATCATCCATCCGGTTATAAGACGTGAATGCTTCAGTGACAATTTCTTTAAAATTCGTTATAATATGAAAAAACCAGGCAGGGTTGGGGTTAATTAACATCGTGTCAACGGCATGTTTGGCGTGACCAAAAAATAATTACTTTTATATCAATTTGTCAACATTGTGTTTTTGAGGTGATGAATTGCGGAATTCTGTGACGTCACAGCTCCATAATACATCACATCAGAAACAAAATCTTCCTGTCGATTCGATGATAACAAAATTAATCAAACAACAACATGTAAATAGTATTTTTTGTTTAAAAATTGATTAAATTATCTATTTTTAAACTGTAAAAATTAGAAGAAAATATAAAAATTAAAAAATTTTAACATTTTCAAAATTTACATAAATCGGTGTTGAGCAACTGTAACCACGCCAGAAGAAATTCATGAATTTTCCCACGATTTTCGATACACATGGTGCGATGTTGTAATTGCATTATTAAACACACATAATTACACGTTTCTATTTATTCATTTCGTCAAATATTTATTCACTTGACCATGAAACGTTGCGCCTACAAAATTTTAAAAATATGTTTTTAAATTTGTCATATTTTTTTTTTTTTTTAAAAAAAAACTTTCGAAGCGAGGGGAAAGAAAAATGTTGACAAGTAGGAAATTTGATACTCTAAAGTGAGTGTGAACCCTGTAAACGAGGTGAATAAATCTGAAAATTGATGGACAGTTGGGTGATTACAAGGCTTGACAAGTTGATATCAGTTGTTTGGTCTATTGATTTCTTTAGCGGTATAATATTATTTAAAAAATAAAGTGCGCCCTTCACAGCGGTGCATTATTGTGTATGTGCCCCGTAGATTTTGACTGCACTAAATATTTGCGAGTTTCAATTTATCAAAAGAGTATTTCATGAAAGAGCTGGCGTGACACATTCTTCGAGTAAAGTGTGTGTTGCGGGGGAGTTGTTCTATCAATTTCATCTCCCCCAACTGTGTTATTTCTTGTTGTACTGGCACTCGACCAAATAGTTTAGCAGGCAGGAAATGAATGTACTTGGGTTTTATAAGGTGTTTTCAATTATTTCTTTATAAGAGATGATAAAAAGTATTCTGTCATGGTAAATTGTCTCCATGTGCAAGTGAGCTCGAATTAGAGCTTGGAGGCGAGCCAACTTGATTGAATCTTCAACTGGTCCTTGTTGTTTTCTAACTAAGTTCAGCAGATTAAGTGGAGAGAGAATGTCTTTGTATTTTTTTTTTAACACTTTGGGAAACTGGGTTTAAAATGTAATTGGAAGGATTTTTTTGGGGGGATGTTAAGTTTGGTTTTATTTATATTAAAAAATATATTTATTTGTGGATAAAGTTTTTATTTTTTATGTTTGTAGTTATTACATAGGTAGCAGCACCTGGTTTGGGTTATTAATTTACTTTTTCAAAAATTAGACAAATGGTGTTTTTTAATTTTTTGTTTTTTTGGGAAAATTTTGTAATTTTGAATAGGAAAAACTGATGTTGGAAAACTGACGGGGTCAACTCGTTATAATACTACTGAGTTTTCATTTTTCAAGTGTTTAAATCTGACTAAAATCTTCATAGATTTATAAATCTTAGAAGAATAATTATCATTTGTCGACTCTTCGTATTATTTGCTGCATTAATAAAAGACTCAAAATTATTTTCTAGGAATTATTAAATTTTAATAATTTTCTGTGTAACAAAAGTCATCTTCAGGGAAATAATTTAGTCTTCATTACATTTTTATGAAAGAAATTAAGATTTAAGATGACTAGGCAACAGATAAACGACTGTCCAACTTCCTGCTCCAAAAGCTGGAAAAGGTCCATTGAAAATGTATTACTCGCAATCCATTACTTGCATTGGATGTAGGGATTTAATTGTCAATGTGGGGAAAAAAATAATTGATTTAATGTTTGGTTTGAATTGGAAATAAACAAAAGGGAGTTAGTTGCTTCTCTTGTCCGTAATGGGTGGACACAGATTGATGAATTTATTGTAATTGTTTTAATTGGTTTTGGCTGGACTTGGCAGTTACAATAGCAATAAAAAGGGATTTAGAGATAATTGCGAATCCATAGCTGAGGGAAAAATGCACATTTGAATTGAAAGGCAAGTGTCCTTAATGAGGCAAAATAGAAATGCATTTGAGTGGGCTGTCGTGGAGCAATATGCAAATGCTCGTTACGCGATTTGTCCATTAAATGATCTTAAATACTTTGGAGCAATATTGGGCGAGCAGCCATGTAATTAAATTGATTCGCCCAATGATCCATTATGTCTTTTCGAGACCGGGGAGGGTCGCTTTAATCTCTTTATTGAAATTTTATCCCTAATTTTCGTTTATTTTTTTTTTTATTCTTTTAATTTTAATAAATCAAAATAAATAATTTTTTTTTATTTTGCAGGTGCCTCAAACAAAAGGAAGAGAGACGTAAGTTTTTAATTAATTTAAATGAATGAATAAAATATTAATTTTCTTTTTTAAAAAAAATTTATAGATGGAATCAGAAAACGTGGATATGCCTTGGGTAAGTTTTTATGAATTTTTTATTTTTAATTATTTTGTGGTAAATACGTAATTGACGTAATTGAATAAATTACCGTAATTTAATTTAATAAACGGAATTTTCCGAATAG
Source organism: Strigamia maritima (assembly GCA_000239455.1). Classification (NCBI taxonomy): domain Eukaryota; kingdom Metazoa; phylum Arthropoda; class Chilopoda; order Geophilomorpha; family Linotaeniidae; genus Strigamia; species Strigamia maritima. The sequence continues at coordinate 406,037 of JH431845.1, read as the reverse complement.
TTTGCGAATATTGGGCACAACCTTGGTGATAAAAATGGCGAAAGGGGTTAAAAATAAAATTTTTCTAAATTTTGGAGTCGCAAAATGTCTGAAAAGTAGGCGGGGGAAATGTAAGAGATGTCTCAGCACGTGTGAAGGCACGTGCTAGAAACCGTAGCCTGGTATTATTGGCACGTGCTGATGACTCTTCCTCAGTAGAGTAGAAGCAGCAGAGGCAGTATCAACAGCAGCAGCAGCTAACTTTTGTGTGGATGTGTGTGGTGTCTTGGTCCATTCACCATCTGTCGCCATCCAAAGCCATTACCCTGCGTCTCATTGCTGCAAGTGCGCGGATTCTACTGCTCATAGGCTGCCCATTGTGAGACTGTAGTGAAACTGTTGCATGACGGTTCCATCATCATTTCGAATTTAATGTTTTAATTTGAAGTTGAGCCGAATGCAATAACGTTGGGCCAGAAAGACGAGGAATTGAAAGTGTATTGCTTTTCCTTAACACATTACTTTCCATTTGCCTTTATTAGCGAATAAAGCGAAGAAGAAGCGGCCAAGAAATGATTTTTATATTTTTTTTTTGCTATTTAAGTTGAACATTTTTTTAACAAAACTTTTACGACGAATTAAAGGCAGCTGGATATATATGTACATTTTTTTTAAGTTAAAAATTCATAATTGAAGATTTAAATTGATTTTTTTTTTAATACTGGTAATTAGTAGGAAAAAAAAATAAATAAATAAAAAATTAATGCATTTTATTTTTGGTAATGAAGTTTTTTAAAAAAGCAAAACTCAATAAACCTTTAATAGTATTTTGTTAGATGTATTTGTCTTCTCATGCCGTCAAAGATTGACTTGCTGCGGCAACCAGTTTGCATCTCCGCCCATAAAAAAACAAGTACAAGTAAATTAATAAATATTTATAAATATAAATAAATTTGGGGTCTGGTGGGCAACTTTTTTTAAAAACTATTTTAAAACATTTTTATAATAGACCGCAAAACTAGAATTTTTACTTTTTGTTTTGTTAAATGTTAATAGACGTCAAGAAATATGCATGGAATGCAGTTTAAAGTATTCTTTCGAGTTGATTTGTTTTCTATTTTTTTTTTTTTTTTTTTTTTTTGCATAAAAATAGAAGTATTGGTTGGAAATAAAGCTTAGTAGGTAAAGGGGGAGGGTAAAGGGGGCGAATGCCAAACGGTGAATTTAGAAAACCGTTTGTCGTTCCATATTGTTTTGGCATGGTTATATAAAAGATGGATGTACGCACACATGCTTAGGAGGGTGATGATGTGTGTAGAAAAAAGGAAGGAAAAAAATGAAAGAAAAGTGCGGAGAAAACTTAATAAAAGAAAAATTTATTTACTAGCAGATGGGAATGTTTGGGTGTTATTTTTGTAAGAATGCGAGGCAGATTGACCTTACAGCTGATACTGCTCGGCGAAATATGGAATCCTTAATTCCACATTGCACCGAGTGTTTGCCTATTGGTTTACCCTTAATTAAAATAGATAAATCACAGCTCACCGCACAAAACATTAGTCGCATTAACTGTCAATTAAATTGCAATTTTGCCGCTTCTAATAAGAGATAATGGAAACAGAATTTTTACAAAATTAGCTCGCGAGGTGACTTTTCTGCATATTCACCTTCACTTCTAATTCTCCCAATGAATGAACGAATTATAAATATTTTTTTTTTAACTTTAAATTTCAATCGCGTCGATTGTGTTAACCTTTTTTTAGAACCCGTTTTCTCGATAAAAGGAAAAGATAAAATGGAATGTTCATTTTAAAGAAGACGCGTTGAATTTTAATTATTTTTATTTTTTATTTTATTTTTCCGGTCAATTTTCTGTTCGGAGAGCAGGTGGTAGTGGACATTGTGCAAAAGATGCGTTTTAGAATTTTTTTTTTTTTTTTGGTTTGTCACACTTAAACCTCATTTTTTTTATGTTGAAAAATTTTAATCAAGTTGTTGTAGGCTACATATTAAAAGGTCGTTGTCCTTACTCTTTCTAGGGCTGTTAGACATTTTTTTTCTCGCTCAAGTCGGAATTTTCCGGGGGTTTTTTATTTTTAAGCTTACGTAATGGAAATTTATTATTTTTTTATTTTTTTTGGGGATGTTTTATTTCCTGAAACTTGTTGATCATTTTCCCTGATGGAAGTAGTGAACTCGCCCTTTTGTAGAAATTAAAGCTTTGTAAAACTCTTGATGGGAGAGAGAATGATGACAACCGCCCCTCGATGGATGCGGTAAATGGAACCGACCACTTGTAACTGGAGTTAGGCCAGTCACTCCTCTCTAGCGAAGCACCTTGATTTTGTATGTTGTAGTGACTTGTTGATCGGGTTATTGCGGCCAAATGTGCTCATGATCGAGCCAAATTATCCTAGTGAAAAATCCTATGCGTCGAGTGGCGTGAACCTAGGGCCTGAGAATGAGTGTGAAAAGTATAAAGTGCTCACCTCAACACAAATCATCAACAACTATGGTACTGTAGCAGAGAACTTTGAGTTTCAGACTTTTCAGGTTAATTTTTTTTTTTTTTGCTTTTTTTTTTGCTTTTTTCTTTTTAAAATGAGATAAGGAAATAAAGGAGGATTGTGGAAGCAAGCCGTGTTGGATCGGCACTGATTAACTGGAGTGTGTGTTGTGGAGAATGTTTTATCAGAAAAGTCCACACAGACAGGTGGAAGTACAACTGATGTGCAGATGATACAAAATGAAGGGGTGCACAGCTGAATGCAACTGTATTATGTGGGAGTCTATATAGTCCTATTGGTACACCAGGTGTTTAGGATGAGATGTCATTTGGTGAAGGAGATTCCTGGCTACCGATTGGAATATGTTGAGAACCCTTGCAACAGGTTGGTTTTCGTGCTCGGCTCGATTTTCTATAAAGATAAAAATTATTATTTTTTTTTATTTTTATTTGAAGGAAATTAAAATTTAATTAATTAAATTTAAATTTTATTTATATATTTTTTTTTTTAGTTTAGATTTTTTTTTTGTTGTTTTTGTTTTTTTAGTATTTTTTTTGGATAAACGTTTGATAAAAATGGTAGCAGTTTAATTCAGAGATAATTGTAGATTGGTTAGTATTCTAGAATCGCTTTGATGAGGTTAGCGTAGGTATACTTACCACCTGTTGGAACCAACCAAAGTGTAGAGTAGGGGAAGGAATTATTGCAGGATGGAAATATTCGTGTCAATTTAAAGTCTGTTGATTTAGCAACTTTTTCAAGGTTTTTATTATTAGAATTTTTTTTTTTAGGGAAAGGGGGTTTTTTTGAAGGAAGAAAAGTAGGGTAAAGGGCCTAAAGGGAGAAAATTGGTTTTTGATGGGATGTGATATTCGAAATTGTCAAAATAAAAAATTTTATTGGCTCTTCCAGCTAATATTAAAAGGAATGACGGTAAGAAGTGAATTGAGAAGTGAAAGTACTTAGTGGCTTTGGACGAAAATGTCGTATGGTTGTAAATAATCTGTCAGGTAGCAATTGGACTGTTGCCAAGTCTGACGACTTGAGTATGTCGTGGCGAGATCACCATTCCTCGGATGGGAAATAAATTCCATCGACTGAGGGTGGCTGATGAAAAATGGGTTCGTGTAGAATGACAGTCTCGAAACATCCAATTCTGATAGTGAGCTAGCTTAGGGAAAGTGAGTTTACGCTCGCTAAGTACGGACTACTGAGAAAAGGTTGAATTTATTTATTTCTCTATTTCAATAAGACTTCCCGCATTTCGAGGGTGGGATAAATTAAATGTGCATTTGCATGTGTAATTGATAGAGGTAGATGAATTTCTAGGTCTCTTAGTTTGTCCTAATTTGTTGCCTGACTTGGCCTCTCATGGGTTTAATTTTTTTTGTTTTTTTGAATGATGTTTAAAATTTTTGAGGAAACTGTGTGTATTCTATGAAGCAAAAAGCAAATTAATTAGTGGAGACAGTGTTAAAAGACAGATTGCTAATCGCTCTCCCCTCAATTAATCATCATGTGTATAATGCTTTGCAACAGCTGGGGAGGGCATTTAGGAGAGATGTTTAAGTTAGAAATGTACACAGTTTAAGTGGTGCAAATTCAGATTGACAAGCTTTCCAAGATTTTAGTTTGAATAATGCGAAATGTATGCTAAATTGCTGCATTACTCTTTTTAAAGTGAGGAAACATATTTTTATAATTTTTTTCTTCTTCTTTTCGACCAAGTTTTCTACTGACTGCTAGTAAATAAGAGAATTTCTAATGGGAATTTTAATTCGCGGTATGAATGTGTTTATTAAATTTGTCTTGTACGCTGTAGGGTTTTAAGATAAGCCTAATGAAGGAGCTATTACGATTCGTTACAGCCGTTTTGCCATTCGATTCGCATGACAGGGATTGGAACTAGATGACAGATTAGCAAATTAAAATGACCCGTTTACTAATTAAAACTACATTTTGTTATGATTTTGGCATGTTATAATTTGCCCATTGCCTAATTTGATGGTAATAGAAGACTGGAGTGACACAAAATTACTAATTTTTTTATTATAAATGAATAGTATAAATTACATTGTAATTCATGTTTTCATGGCAATATGGGTTGAGTGGGCCCCACATTTGTAACTGGGCCCCATCACACTTCTCAAGCTCTGCATTTAACAGCCGGAAGATGAAATGGAAAAGTTTTTTTCCAAAAGCAAAAAAAAAAAAATCATATCATGAAAGCAAGTTGTTGGAGACTTGAGTAATAATGGGCATTGCGCATTCACATATCTAGTTTTGAGAGTAAAAAAAAAATAAAATTTTTGGTTTTGTTTGAATAAAACAACAAATTTAATATCTAGTTAAATAATGCAAAAATGGTTTTTTGGATTTGCTCCCCTTGCTCTCTCCCTCGAAGGGTGTTGTAGTTCGGTCCAAAGTGAATCTCCTCCTTTTTCCCCATTCCTCTTTTTATCCTCCCCCCCTTCGTTGTACCCCTCCTTCGCGAACTCCCAACTTTACCCCCTCCATTTCCACTGCTTGTAATACAGGAGTAAAGTGTAGAAAGTATCTGGTCCGAACATGGGAGGAAAAAGAAGACTTAGCCGTGTTTTACTTTAATCGAACAGTCGTTTAGAAGGAGAAAAACCAAGCCAACTGTATGGAAAGGGTGATGCGAGATGCTGACGTCAACTTCCCCACATATTTTGAGGTAGGGCAAAGCCCTTAAACTTGTTTGTAATTTGACCGCAATTGTTAGTTGAATTTTGGGTTGGGGAATCAAGATGGGATTTTTTGGGTTAAGTCTAGAATTTTGTACGAGCATTTTCGTGGTAAATTGGAAGAGCAAAAGGCTTCGGTCTGGTGAAATCGCGAAGCTTTGTTCCTTGAAATAATGTTTTTCTTTCAAGTTATCAAAAAATTTGGGTTTTGAGAGGTAAAATTCGGTTTTATTCAATTTTCAATAAAATATTTTAATCGTTTTGAATGTATCTTTTTGCACCTTTCTCGTTTGACCTTTGCTACCTGGTGGCAAAAATTTCAGTGCCAGCTGATTGGGCCACTACCTAACACCTGCCAGTCACCAGCTGCTCTGCCACTATATGGTGATTAATGGTCAAGGGACCATGCAGACTCTACCATTTGGTAATGGAGGGATACAGAAGATAAACCGAGTTGCAACTTTTTACACTTGAGCGCCATTACGCAGCAATATTGTCGAGTTTAAGTGAATTATAGTGCTGATAATTCAAAGAAATTGTTTATTTATTTTCTAATAAAATGGAGGATTATTTAGTTGAAAAAATTTTTGGGATTAAAACACCAAGTGGCCTTAACCCTTTTTGGTGGCATTGTTGTTTTTAAATTTTTATTTATATTTATATTTTTTTGTTGTATTAAGTCGGAGCAGCTGCTTTGAGGTGCTTTAGGCCACGCTGCAAGGGGAGATCCGCATAGACAAGCGTCTAGACTTAGCCGACAGGTGCTCGATGGGAAGAGAGTTTTTTTTTCTTCTTCTTCTTCTTCTTCTTTTCGGGTTTTAAGAGATGTTAGACGATTTGACATTTTCGAAAGGGGGAAGTTGTGTGTACTCGTTTTGGGTCTCTGCTTTAAAATGAATGTCAGTTTGTTTGCTTGTTTGTTTGAAGAATGTAAGTGAGGGATTATTTCTTGTTGATGGCACAGTTTTAGCGAAGAGAGCGTTTTAATGGTTTTAAAGCGTGATTTTATTCTTAAGACGAGACGAGCTGGGTAAAAGAGAGAGAAGAGAGAGAGAGATAGAGAAACCGACCTTCCTCCATGACAAATGAGAACAATAAACAGCGTGGTGTGAACAACAGTAATTAAAGCATGTGCAAATCTCATTTTACTGGTCATTTGGAACTTTCCCCCGAAAATAATGCGTATGCCAAATGAGTGTGTACTGGTGCTATTATATTCTGAAGATAGTGATCCCAGGATTATGTTAATGACACTTAATGGTCTATTGTTTCTACTACACTTCATTGGGAACCTGCAATCAGGAGAAAGAGTCAGTTGAGTTCTCTTTTAACACTCCCAACGGGACTTGGACACCACACCACTAAATGGTCAAACTGTGTCGGTCCGAGCCCATTTCAACGCTGCCTTCTGGATACATCACAGTCCTGTGCGATAATGCGCCATCACTTGTATCTGTTGGCGTCTTAAACCTAAACCGCAGTCGAAACTGCGGTGCGCTGTAATTGCCGCGTTTGTAATGAAAAATAATGGATGTTTGGGGTGGGCAGGGGGGAGGAAAAATGCTGCCCGGTTTGGGTGAGTTGTGAAGGGTCAACCAAGTTGGAATTAAACAAGTTGGGAGAGAAAATCTGGCTGTTTTTGATAAATAGTCGAATGCTGTCATCACTGTCACCGAGAGTTTGTAATAAATAAGATGCGAAATGAGCTTCATTTGTAACAGATGCATTTAGATGGAGTAATTTGTGCCTAGCTTCCTCTCTAAGCTTAATGTAATTAATACAAATGACAGAAAATCCATTAGGTCGGGACGCGGAGAGGAAAAGAGGAGAGAGAGCGAGCGGATGGGTGGCGGTGGTGGTCGCGTCGACGGTGAGGGAAATGGGGGTGGCGGGGAGGAGGTCTTATTTGTTTCATTTATATTCAGTCATTACTTAATGGCTATAAAATTTCGTACGGGAGTAGGAGATCATTTGGTTGAACTGCAAACTGATTAGAAAGTTAATTGGTCATTACGCTCGTATTCGACACTCGTTGGGAATTAAGAGTTAGTGCCTGAGTGAAAACAAGCTAAAATTACACGAATTGGCAAAAATTATTCAGATTTTCACTTTCTTTTTGACCATGGACTGCCAGGTACTGAACAGGTGATGTTCAAGGTGCGATGACACATGTTTTGGATGTGATACAAATTTTAAAAAACTAGGATTTATAATTGAAATTGCGCAAGATGCTAAAACAAACACGGAGCACTAACTAAACATTTCAGAATTGTCATCCGTACTTGATGGTTTGTAGCAAACGTTATAGATCCCGGGGGAGGGGAGAGATTAACGTCCAAGTCAGCAGCTAAGGTCATACGTGGAAAACAGCTACTAATTTAGTGAAGGGCGCATAAAAAATTTTTAAGCATAAAATCTCTTCGATATTGTGATTTGCATATGGAATGCGATTAAAAATGATAAAAATCCGAGTTTGGATTTTTTTTTTATCCCACTTTTTTCCTTCAATATTTCGTGTCTCTGCACAACCATTACAAGCTGCCATTTGCATCAGGTGAAGGAGGATTTTTATATGCATGGGAATTTTAATTGAATGATTTTTTTTTTTTTTGAGGATTAACTGGCGGGATTTTCTTCCTAACGACTTTTTGCTGACATATTGTCTCCGTTCGGTGCATCATTCTCTCTCTTTGGTCTAATGGGGTCATTAAAAATTGGGCAAAAGTACAAACGATCTTTTTCCACACCTGCAACATTAAGTAATGTGCTGGAGATTTCCGAAATTATCTTCTTTTTATCTTTTTTTGTTTTTTTTTTATTTTAAATTTTTGAGCTATCGGTTGAGGAAATGGTTGTTGATGGCAAAGCAGAATGAAAGACTCGTTCTAAATTTGTCTGTGTTTATTTGTTAAATGAGTCAGATGGAAATCAAAGAAACTGGGCTTGTGTTTTGTAAGCAGTTTTCAGATTTAAACCAGCTTGAACCTGAATTAAATGCATTTTTCTCTGACTGTAGATTATAAAGTTTGCATGTAATTTGAGACTATTCTTCGGCGGGGTGATTTTCAGGCGTTGAGGCGGAAGGTGGGTGCATGGACGGGGAGAAAAAGGGCCAACCAAGTGTCTGGTTACTGGTTATTGTTTGGAAACAAGTGTGACAAGGTATTAAAAGCATTAGACGTAGTTTGTTGTTGTTGTTTGCGGCTCGTATCAGTGGCGATGGAAGAGACATAGGAAAAAAAGCAAAAGAAAGGAAGGAAGTAGAAATATGTGAATGGTTTGTTGTTATTTTTATGCACCAATGGAATATGGGAAATGAACACCTTTGCCTGCAGCTGAGAATCCACCTGGATAGCAGCAGCAGGCGTAGAAAGATGGAACAAGTGGCTTGACAACATCGATCAGCACCAGCCGACCAGAAGGCCTGCTGCCACCCGTTCATCTATAGCTAGCACTACCACAGCACCAGCAGTTGCAATGTTCTTTTCCCCACGAGTCAGATACCAGGTGGATCATTTCTCCCGAGCTTCCTACTCTCATGTAGATCTAGTAGTTGCATGGGCAACGGCATTTTACCATTTGCTGTTTTTCTACTTCTTTTGCTCCGACCAGTCTGCGCTCTGGATAAAAACTCGAGTTACAAGGGGGAGCTCAAGTGGTAAGAGCAAAATTTTTAAAGGTAATTTTATTTTTCTATAGAATTGTTTATTTTCTAATTTTTGTTGATATTGTATTTATTTTTTAAATTCGAATTATCGCGTTTTAATTGTGGCTTTCATTAGCAAATTGATTTTAGGGATGATGCAATTAAGATGGGTTTTGGAGTGAAATTCGAGTAGATGGTTAAGTGTTTATATTGATTACTTAGTCTTGTGTAAAATCACTTTTATTGGACGAGCATCCCCTTTCTTCCTAATTGGTGGAATGGTGCGTTCCACGGGTAATAGATAAGCCATCAGCAAATGAATATCACATTATTGTGAAAGTGAGGCCCCGCCATGTAAATTCATGGCCAATGACTTAATCTAATTACGGCCTCCATTCTCTCTCGTTTTGGGTGTTCACTTCCCGGCGTTCACCAAACACTAATCGTGATATATGCATTTATACAATTACACTGGTCATTATAAATCAGTCATAATGAGCGAGTTGGGCGGGAGGTGACCGACCGTATCTGCGTCCTTAGAGTAATCAATTTTGCCTCGTTATAGTTGATTGAATTTATTTTCCCGCTACGTCTTGGGCTCTCGGGGTAATGGGGCATGAGTAATATGACTTGCACTACATGAATGCACAATTGCCGCTCTTAGTATATCAAAATATATATACACACACACACAGTTTACCTATTCTTACTGGATAATGGTCGGCTTGGTAATAAGAGCTAAGTGCTTCTCAATTGCGCTAATTGCTTGAGTTTTAACGGAATTTTCGACATTTTTTAGTTTTCAATGAATTTATCCAAGAATTTCGTGAGAAAATTTTTCCAATTGAACAACTGAAATTCAAGAAGACATCGGTCTTAGTGGTGTAACCGGAAGAGTCGCACCCATTTGATGGGGGGGATTTGGGGTGACCTTGTCGAGGTAGAAAGTTGGGTTGGGTTCGGTTCTAACCCCATCTCTTTTTTCTCTCTTTTATTTCAAACAAAGGATTTTTTTTTATTGTTCATCTATGGATTTTATGGTTTTCTAACAGTGACGTCAAACAATTGATGGAAGAAATGTTTTTTATTGGTATTATATTCTGAAACAATAGATTATGTAGTGAGGAAGTAAAAAGTTATATTTTTAAGGGAAATAAAAAATGTTTTTTTTGGGGGGAAGTTGGGTTCGATTTTAATTGTGAGAAATTAATTTAATTTGATGACCAGTCAATATCTTGTTGGCGCCAGTTGTTGCTAATTGCTTCTCTTCACTCGAGTGGACACAACAAAGTCTTTTTCTTGGTTGCGAGCTACTGAAGAGGACTGCTAATTAACTACGTGATTAATTAAAAGACTAACTAATTAATATCTGTCTTCGTGTTGTGTTGGCGAACTAATGCATTTGTAAAACTTATGGTAATTTCTCATTTGGCTTTTTCTGATCTGCTATTTTTTTTTTAAAACGCAGACGTATTGCATAATAAGATTGCAAAGATTCGGTTTTTTTTTTTATTATTATTTTTATTGCTTAAAAAAAATATACAAAATACAAAACAATGGAGGATTTATCCACGAATAATATTTGTTGAATGGAATTTATTTTTATATTGAATATTATGATTAATTATTATTTTTTCGTTTGACAGCAGGGAAGTTTAGCAACGAAATTAACAATATATTGCGTGCAGTTGCGCAGGTGGTTGAGGTAAAGGGACGAGCGTGGGCATTGGAATGACGTTGCATTGACTGCAAGAAAAAATAAAAAATGACCAACTTAAAAGGAATTTGAACGCCTCTAATGTGCAAAATCGTTTGTCTTTTATTTTTTTGGTGAACTGATTGCTTCTCGAAATTGACACGTGTTAATTTTTTTTTTCAATTTTTTTTGTGTATGAGGGAAGATGAATTAAGAAAAGATTTTCGCATGAATGAAAAGCTGGTGTTTGACCAAACCCCTTTCCTTTGTTCCATCATTAATCTTGCTCAGGTTTTGGTGTGTCAGAATTTATTTTCGTGCCTCTAGTATCAATTATTAGTTTACAAAAGTTGTTTCGTATGCAATGTGAAAGGAGAGAATGCTTCGTGTTCAAATGGATTGCCATTTGTCTTGCTAATGAGATATTGATGCAAGCACGAACAATTTGCTTTGCTGTCCTAATGCAAATGCAATGCCACCAATCCATAAGAGTTAAAAATGAAGAAATTAAACGCATGATGGGCAATTTATTCCAATGTATACGTGCATCACGGAGGCTGGTCATTGTGGGGTTGTGACAAAGGGTTGTAAAAGTCTCGTGCTAAGACGTTTTTTGCCAGTTGTGATGGGCTGTAAAAATGTTTAATCGAAGGTTATATGAGAACCTTGATCGTCCATCTCGTCTCTTAGCCTTGAATGAAATGAAATTCGAGGTGGGGCCGCAAGGACGAGACTGGTGTCATGTGACCAAATGTTTGCAAGTAAGTAATGGCACAAGGAATTTATTTTTTACGTTTTGTTTGGGATATTCAACGGTTTTAACGGCTAATAACTGCGCTGGAAACTTGATTTTCCTAATTCAATAAGGGTTTAATTAATTTTGTTCTTTTAATCAAAGAATGGCGTGAAATGTGAGTAAAACTGGTATTTTGAGAGATGAAAAAGGATTGAAGCAATAATTTATGATTTTGATTTTAAATATGAGCCTGATATCCTTGATGGCCTCAAGGAGTTTGTTTTTATTTTAAAAGTTAATTTAACTTTTAAATTCGTAAATAGAGTACACACCTGTCTAGATAAAATTGACCTGCAAGAATAAAATGGAAGTTTATTGCTCCAAGGAGAATGTGGCTTTGATGGGGTGAATTGCAAATGGTGGTCGAAGGGTCAGTCGATTTTGGCTGGTGTTTGACGCGTGAGGTAAAACTGGTTGCAGTGAAGACCTGGTCGTGCTGCTGAGGTTCCTAGACTGCTTGGCGCCATAAACCAGCTGGGTTTGTTACTTAAGTCACAGCCAAGAGACAGGAATGTTCCGGTTTTACGTTTTTTTTTTTTTTTTTTTTTTTAAGAAAAAAGTATTTGTGGTTTGGAATATTTATAAATAAATACAAAGGGACAATAATTTCTATTAAATAGGACATTTTTTTTTATATATTTTCTTTCTTTGGGTTTATTGCTGGTTCTGATTGGGATTACGTTATAAAATGTAATAAAGTAATAAAATTGGCAAAAACCGTGTGAACTTTGAATTTCCTGTTAAAATTCTGATTATTTTTTAGATTGGTAATTATTTAATCCGATATTTTTAATTCTATTTCGAGAGTAATAATTTGCGGTGTGATTGACGCGTCTTCCCAGGAAGTGGTATGTTTGTGTTTCCATGCGTTTTCCAGGAATAAATTTCTGTATATTATTCTTTCACGAACCATTTACGAGTTTGCAGGCAGTAGGGGTCGCTTCTCTGTTTGCTGTTTTGACGCGAGATCAGAGGAATGTCCTCTTTTTACGGATCGGCTCTGTTTATTTACTTGTTTATTTATTTATGTATACATGTCTTCTTGACCGGAATAATAGAATTAGCGTTGTTTACGTCGAGTGTTGTTTCTTTACAATTAATTGATCTGTCGACTACACAAGAAAATCATTTGATGCAAACGGAGAAATAACGACGCTCTAATGGCCGTCGCTTGCTTGATTAGATGGAGTGTTGGCGACATCTAGTGGTGACATTTTATTTTTATTTTTAGGGCTTTGTTGTTGCTTGGATCTTTTCCCTCCCATTTTTTTTTTGCTGTTGCACATTTGCGAGGATGTTGAGAGGAAAAAAAATCAAATCATTGTGAAGTGATTTGTCCCTTGTTCGATTGACAAAAGTTGCGTTTGGGGTCGTGGGAAGGGGGTTTCCGGGCCTAATTAGGGGGCAGCTTTAATTAGCTTCTCATTTTACCTCCATTCTTTACATCTGTTGGAAGCATTTTAGTTTTAGCCGAGCTCCTGATGAAGCATTTTCTTACGTGTTTTAAAATGGCGAACATCTTTGCGTTAATTAACAGTTTAGCTTATGTGTTAGTTTTAGGATGATGGGCACAGAGAAGAGATGGAGAGGGAAAGGAAAATTAAAATTTGACAGTTTAATGCTAATTATGAGTTATTTCGCTTTTCTTAAACGTTTCCGATGTTAATTTAAACTTTTAAATGTATTTGTAGAGACGGGCGAGGAGGGAAATTAAAAAAATAAATGAAATAAATTTTTTTATTGAGTTAAAAAGGGGGAAATGTAAAACTATTAAGGAATTAATTAATCAGTTCATTTATAAAGCTGGGAGGAATTGTTTGAAAGTTTCCTGAAGTTTAGGTTACCTTGAAATGGGTGTTGACATTTTGGTAGGTTGGATGGTTTGGGGGTTTAGGGACAAACAAACAAGGAACCAGAAATGGAAATGGGAGTGGAGTGGGGGAGATAAACAAATAAGCTAATATTTGGTGAAAACTGGAAGTGTACTTGTTTGGCCTTGGTAGGCTGAACAAGACATACTTACCTTTGATGTACATCTACTTTTTCGTACATAAAAAATGTTTCAACGACATTTTTTTTTTTTAAACAAAAAAGTGCAGTAGTGTGATATCAGTAACGGTTTTTGGACATCATCAGTATGGATCGCAGAGATGACCTTTGGAAAGCTGGATTTTCCACGTGTTTGATGGAGAGGTTTGTGATTAGTGTATCACCTGCCAGGTTTGCAATACCTGAGGGTAAATACAGGGGAAGGAACCATAAGGAAAGTTTGTTTTTTTTTCTTTTATTTTTTTTAAATGCAATCTGCTAACAAATATGAAGGATTAAGATTAATGGATTTTATTTTTATTTTTCCTTCTAAAGGAAAGTTACGTTCAGGAATTTCTTTTTCTTTTCTTGAAGAAAAGCTTATCGACCTTGGTTTGGGTTTAACCTGTGACTTTCGAACTTGGTTAACGTTTAGGTGTACTATTGAGTGAGAAGACTTATGTCTTGATATTTTCTAATACTCATGTTATTAAGAATAAAATTATAATATATTTAAATATTTTTTTAAATATAAAATAAAAACCTTTATGGTATAAAGCAGTGGACAATAATTGGCGGTTTATGACATGGCAGCTGCAAATCATACTTCCGGGCAATTATTTATTATTTTTTTATATATAATTTATTTTTTTAATCTTTTTTTTTTTTACATTAAGTATTAACATAATAAAATGATTAATGACTTCTAAATCCCTCAAATATATTTTGCTTAATAAACAAGAAAGCTTTTCAATCTAACCGGCCATTCTGAGTCTGTTAATGTGCGCACTTTGGTCAGTTCATATTTTTAATACGAGATTATGCTGCTACCATTATTATTTCTCAAATTATATTGATGAATAATAAACGGCTTCTATTCTTGATTATGCATGCCATAATCAAGAGATTAACAAAACGCACAATCGAAAAGAAAATTCTCATTCAAAGATTAACTCCGGCCCCTCTTTCTAATCTTGTACTTAATAGTTTAGAGAAAGAAAAAAAGGGTGGGGGGGTGCTTTCTTTGTACATCTTTTTTTTCTTTTCAAGATATTCCCATTTTAAGTGACGTTTTCCTCCATTTTTTTCACTTATTAATTGAAAAGAAAAACGTTTATGATTTATTGGAATTCTTTATTGTGCTTTGTCTTCATTTCATGCAAATTGTTTAGTTATAACTCACTTAATGGTTCTTGTTTTGGTGCTAATTAGCTCTGTAAATAATGAAGGAGGGAGCTGTTGACAGGGATAGGAAGGGTTGAACATATAGGGTCCCTTCGGTGCGAGAACTCATTTGGGAAGCCTTGATTTGGCCTTAGATTATGTCTTTGCTCTCAAGAGTTGAGTAATTAAAAATTTTACTGTAATATCGACTGGGAGACGATTTATGCATTAATTAATACTATTATCATTATTTATGCTGGAACGGGGAGAGGAAATTAATATTAAAAGGCATCGTTACTGCCACTAATTTGGGGATCTTAAGAAATTTGATGGCATTTTACTAGGAAGACCAATTGGCACGAGTAGCAGATTTCAATGAACTGCCAACAGCTGTTGATTTATAGTAAAGTGGTGTCAAGATAAAAAGAAAGAAAGAAAGTTTTGTCATTTTTGTTTACTATGGGATAACAAATAAAAAGTTGGCCGATTTTATTTTAATTTTTTTATTTTAATTTTAATTTTTCTTTTTTGTTGGTAATGCACGATTTGTTTAGCAGCTGATGCCATCTGCCCCATTAATAAGTGATTTGAGCATCATTTTTTTGGGGAATAAAGTTTTGTCGCACACGGGATGAAATAAGAATGCAAACTTCTTCATTTTCACTTTTCAGTGTTTGTGGGTAAAATATGAATGAGGTGCGAGGGGGTGAAGCAGCACGTGTTGAGTTTTTGATGGGAGAAAAGTTTGTTGCAAGTTGAGAGCTTAGTTGCTTAGGGAGGTTTTTTTTATATATGTATTGGAATGGAATGCAACTGATTTCATTTATGGGGTAAATAAAAATCAATAGTTTTAAAATGAGAAAAAGAATAAAAATGGAAATATATAAAATAAAAAAAATCAACTTTGTTTTTTTTTTTTTTTTTTTTCAAACACCTATGAAAAGCTATGCTAGAAGGAGAAAGACATTTTGTCCTTCTGTTGCCACTTTTAAAAGTTTGGTGCCAATAAGAAACCCATTGAAAAATCGATTATTTTATTGTGTATTAAATCGATAAATGATTTTTTTTATTATTATTTAGGGTGAATTAATATGAAAAATTATTTTTAACTTGTAAAAAAAAAACGTCTTGCTGTGGGTGGTTATTTTTTTGAATGGTGGTAATGTTGATTGCAAGCTGAGGGTTATTTTACACGATTCTGAAGCTAAGGAGATAATAGTGTAACAGGCTCTTGTAGTCCTAAGTGGTTTCAGTGTTGAGATAAAAGTTCTTAAGTGCAGGATCATGGAAATATGTGACCAGATTGCAGGTTAGGACGAAAACTCACACTAGATGGCTGTTTATCTAATTTATAGGAGTAATTCTCCCCTCATTTTCTCTCCTCAGCCTGTAGGGGGTAGGAAAATGAGGGATACACGCATACAAGCGGGCAAAACATGGGGAAATTAACCCTATAGAGAAATATGAAATAAATGGAATTTTTTTTTTTGAAATTAGTCGATTGTGTGGCAAGTGGAATTGGTTTTATGATTTGCTTTTTCTTCATGAATGTAATGTTGTGTTTTGCAGTGAAGTTTGTGCCTTTACGCCATTCTGAGCAGCTGGCCTTTTTGTCAGTGCTACCATAAATAAGATGAATGAAGGCCAGCAGTGTGTGTGTGTGTGTGTGTAGGGGGGAGGGGGAGGGGACGGAAAGCGCGAGAAAAAATAAATAAAAAGGGAAGAAATCATTGGTTATTGTAAACCACCACTTGTGAAGTGATTTTGGGATTTTATTTTTTTTTTATTTTTTTTTGATTGATTTTGTAAATTGAATTAATTGGATTAACTTGTGAGGCTTTTGCTGGCATTTTAATGGTGTTTGTCGAGTTTGTGAATTGATAACAAAGTTGAAGTTGCCCCACAGGAAGAAGGGGGAAAAAAAAATTTTTTAAAAAGTAGAAATGCAGTAGCCTTAGTGTTTTCTTCTTGCCAGTTAGTTCTTTTGGGAGTTCTAATTTGATGTTGCAGCCAGCTGTTGAGCCCAGCAGCAAAGAAACTAATCATCTTCAGAGAGGGCTGATGAGGTGAAGTTTTTTTGTTTTTTTTCGGGGTTAGATATTTGTTATAGAATATTTGATATAGCAGATTTGTCCTTCGAAGTGATAAAATGTTCTTCGGATGGACTCAATCCTTAACTCATTATTTTTAATTTTTTTAAAGATAAATAAAAGAAGATTACAATTGAGAAATAATAATATTAATTTATAATTTGTAGTTATTTGATTAAATTTTTTAATTTTTGGCTTTAAAAGTGTAAAATTTCCACTGGTGGAATATTGATTTAGTCGGTTACCATTAGAATTGATGTGTGTGTTTGTTTGCAATCTCTCATTTCCGTCACCCCTTCTCTGACCACTTTTAATCTGCATTGTCTTCATTCTCATGACCCCACAATGCTGACCCCTTTTCCCCCTCCGTTTGATAGGCGAAGTAATTAAGAAAGGCAACTCGAGATGTCAAACATTTGATTCTGCTTTTGTTGTGTTTATCAAAGATGCAATTTCAATCCATCGACTGCCGTTATAATACATTTTGTATGCGTTATAATTGAAAACTTCTGCATTTGTTAATTGAACATTTTTTAAGAGTATTTATGATTGCGGTTTTTTTCAAAAAGAGGATTGTATTACCCGGAAATGATGTGTCATCAATTATTTTTTTATTATTTATATACATTTAGTTGAGAATTTAGAAGTAAAATAACGTTCTATGTTTGGATGAAAATACAAATATTGACCTTAAGGTTTTGATTATTATTCACATATTTAGATCGGTAAAAAAAAATTTTTACTTTAAAATTAAGATTGTTTATTTATTTAAATTTTAGGACTTCGGTTTGCGACTCATTCGAATCTATGCTAATTTTTAAAATAATTTTAACTATGCTTGAATTAATATTTAATAAATGAACAAGTGGCTCAATATTGCATTTAGTGCCTGCTCATGTTTAATCTTCAAAGAAAAATTGTTCTCACATTATTATTTAGCGGTATTGAGAGTTTTGCATTTAAATTTAAGCTTCATCACGTCATTTAAAGAATTGTATTCATTGACATAACAAGCGTTATGACTCGGCGAAGTTTTTAAAAGTTTGAGAAATTATTAGTTGGACAACAAAAGTTAAGAAAAATAAATTGGAATTGCATATATTTAGAGTTTAGAAATTGCTCTGACCACAGCGTTGGGGTTCATATTAACAGCACTGATCAAATAATATCATCAGGTAATTAATAATGCCAGCACCTGCGCCTGTCAATGGAACCGGAGAGGGGGAAGGGGATTTTCAGCATCTTCCTCTCATTAGGGATTTGTACTTTACTTTTTCAATAAAAATTGCGTTTTAAAAAAGAATGAGAAAAATCATTGTTTTTAAATTCGAATTACGGAGTGTAGGGAGTGCTAATTTTTATTCTTGAGATTTTTATATTCATTTAAAAATAATATTTTAAAAAAATGGCAATTTGTGTCGGTTCAAATTAAGAGGAAGTTGGCTTTATTTTTTATTTTTTTGTCACTTGAAAAATGTAGCAAAAGGGTTTTGCTTATTTTTTTTTTTTTTTTTTTTTTTTGTTGTGTTGATGAAAAATAACTTTCTGAGTGGCTAGATTGGAATTTAATAGCTGATAGTTTGGATGGTTTCTTGTGCAAGTTTTGCATCTTATGTCATTTTAATTGCTGTAGATTAAAATTGTCGCTTTTCCTTTCTCAGGTATTGAATATAAAAAAGGTTGTTTTTTTTTGTGGTGTAGTAGGAGTGGAATAATTTTTTTGCGGTTGAAAGATGTGGATTTTTTTAAAAAAAATTATAATAGAAAGTTTAATTTAAAATGTTTTTAGTGGTTGTTGCATGATTGCAAAAGTAAATAGCTTACTTAAAGTAGAGTTACCAAGCAAACCAGTCGCAAACTACACACGTGTTTCTCATTATCAGTGGCCTGTGTCTCCACTGGTGTAAAGGGCGGAAATGGTCTCGTGCCAAAGGTGTGAGTATCCATTTACTACTTGATGATTAGAAGCGCGTCTCGGGATTTTTACAGTAGTCCATGATCACAAGTAAAGACACAAGTATTAAAATAAACCCAGATTTAGAATTTTTTTAAGAAATGTGAAGTTTAATGCGGGCTTAAACAATTTGCATATTTATTTTTTTAGAAAATGATGGAAATGCAGCGTTAAAGTTGTGTTTCTAAAAAAAAAAAATCTAGAAAGTAATGTTCTAGTTACCATCGTCAAGAGGATCTAGTTTTTAATTTTTTTAGTGGAATTGTAAGAAAACATTGTAAAAAAAATCAAATTTTCTAGAAAACTATTTAGAAAAAATCAAATTTTTTTAAAACTGCTTAGAAAATGTTTTAATTCTTCATACATATTTTCGAAAAATTGTAATTTTACATGTTTTATTATTACCAAACATAACTCGATCAATTTGATTGAAATAATCTTACACCCTAATAAATAAGTTCCAGCCCCAAACAAAGTCTCACAATTTCATAGGCGTGAGTGTGTGGCAGATTAAAAACTCAATTGGGATTAAAAAGTGACGTGGGTTGAAATTTGGACCTCCAACAAAGAAGTAATGAAAGTGAGAAGTATGGAGGGGGAAAATGTATATGCAAAATTTACTTCCCCCCACATCAGTGGTTGGTTCCTGGTCATGGTTTATGTCTTCATATTGGCAACAGATGTATCCGTGAGTTATGTCCAATTTTAAGCCAGCCAGCACCCGAGGCAGAGGCACTTGGCTTTGCCATTGGCTGCTTTTGCTAAAGCCACACCCTCGGATGGTCCATGATTGACTGACTGTTTAGCATGGCTTCATTCTGGGCAACAAGAAAGTGGGAGGGGGTAGATGGGAGTTTTGTGGGGGAGGGTGGGGGAAGAAAGAGAAGAGAACGAGGAAAGGAAGGAGGTTCTCTCATCATATCACTAAGTTAGGCTTTGTGTATTAGAAGCTTTTTACTCGTCACGCCACCGCGCGACATATTTCCCAAGTACTCACAGTTTAGTACGCATGGAATTGATGACATTGATGCGTACGCAACACACGGCCATGTGCACGTAGCTAGAAAAGTTTTAGGGGGAAAGGAAGGACGCAATCATGTTCTGCACTTATTCCTACTATAAACCCATCATGTACGTTCCTGCCAAATCCCTCTTTCCACCGGTAAGTGCGCATTTGTTTTTAATTATTAAAATTTTGTGGTTGTTGATGCATGTTGTCTGTGGTTGAGTTGAATCGAATCAAAGCGTGACGAATTGTTTTTTTTCTTCATTTTTTTTTCTTTTTCTTTTTCTCTTTCTTATCATCGCAGCATGGCATGAGCAGTGGAAAGGGAATGCGTGTTTCTTACGTCAGGCAGAGCATTTGTTGGTTTGCTAGATCCTGTTACTAAAAATTTCCTCCGGATGACATCATGTAATGGCAAGTGCTAATGCATTCACCCTTGGCTTCCAGCTGGCTCGAGCCATCACCGAATGATAAGGGAGAGTAGAGAGTGGGTAATACCCACATCCTTTTGCTTTGCTTGGCTAATATTTTTTCTTTTCTTTTTTTATTGCTTGTGAAGATGAAAATAAAAAATGATTTTGAGTGTGTGTGTGTTTGTTTGAAAGAAAAAAAAATTGTCATAATGCACTGTAGAAAGGTCAAGTGTATATTGGGTCAGTTTTATTGCTGAAGATTGGAATGATTTTTTTCTTCTTTGGGGGTGGGGATTGCAGGAGTTGTTGGCTTTTGTTATATGATATCTGGAAATGGTGTAGTAGATATAGAGCAGCATATGTTGCCAAACTTATCACTGGTTTCTCTTTTGTGTCTTCGTGATTTCATCTCTGTTGGGAATTTTTAGAAGAAAAAAAATGACAAATTGAAGGGAAATGAAAATAGTTGATCTGACCGGAAGATGAAAAGTAAATAAATATAGTAATAATGTCTTGGCGAGAAGTATAAAAGAAAGACGATATAGAAACATAAAAGAAAGTGTATACGCACACTCCTCATCTCAAGTGGAGCAGCTGAAAAGTTGCACTTGATAGAGAAGGGAGATGATGACGACCACTTCTTCTCGTCGTCGTCCTGCTCATCACAAGTTGCTTCATTTCCTTTAATGCAATTATTTTTGCTATTGATGTCAGCGGAGAGAAATTTAATTACCCGGATTAGTTTCTGGTGAGACAGGGCGGAGTCAGGTGGTCACCCCTGCTGTCAGCTGTAATAATATTTAACCCCTCGGATCGGGCTTTTTGCCAAAAATAAAAAAAAATGATGGTAGTGCGAGAGTGGTGACATATTTTTATTGTGTTGGGGGTAAATGAAGTTTGAGCGGTTGATTATGAAGTTGAGAGGTGATGATGCGAATGGCGGTTTTGAATGTAGCGGTGGTTGTTTTGTGCGAATTGTGGAAACGTTTGAGGCCGACCTTGGATTTTCTCGGCAGATTTTGGAGTAAATTGAATTCTTATCAGGAGAGCGATCAAGTGAGATTGGTTCCAGATTGGATTAAAGCTGACCCTCTTCAGCTCCATTTCACTTTCAATTTGTGAGACACATTTTTCATGCTAATTTATTTGGAAATAGTTTTTCGCTTTGGAGCGCGGGGATTGATGTGTTTGATGAAATTTCAAACTGGATTTGTTAATTTGGATGCTCGAGTGGAAATACTTTTAGGAAGAAAGACAGAATTCGGTTTTGTAATGAGAAAGAATTGCAGGTTTCAGTTTGTAATGAATTTGTAATACATTTCGACTAACATTTATTGATTTACACCTACAGCTAATCTGCGTAATTGAAGGGTTGAGATGACAAAACCTAAAAAAAAAAAAATGAATTAATTTACCCCTCCAAAAAAATATTAAAAGAAAAAAAATATTGAGGTTTTTTATATATATATATATATATATATATATATATATATATTATTTTAGACATGACGATCGGTTATTAAATTGTCGTTAACCCATAGACATAGCATGAATTTTTCAATCTTTGCACCACGTGTTCTTCCTTTATCAGAGGGTTGAGAATGAGTTGGTAAGAAGTGGGGTGAATTTTTATATTTTTTTTTAGTATTTTATTATTTTTAAAAAAGAAAGCACACTTGTCATTTTGTTTCTGCAAGGGTATAAGTAATAAAAGATTATACTAATTCCACAATTGGCACATTTTTGCCATAAATTTGTACTTGCAGATGAAGCTATTATGTGGGTGCGTGAGAAGCTAATTTGTTGCAATATTGAATTTGAGGGAAAGTCGAATCAAACACCCTCCTAACACACGAGCACACTTTTTTTTTTTTTTTTTTTTACTGAGGGCGAGTTGGTGGGGTTGTTGGCAGTTAGACTGGGTGAGGAGGACAATTCACATCTCTTCTCCCCTGCAGCTCTCGCGCTAAACTGTGTTCTGATGTATGCAGAAGTGAATTTGATGACAACAGTTTTTGTAGCCATTTATTCGGTAAAGAAGCATTGCGCAGATGGGTGCTGGCTCAGCTGATTATGCATTCGTGTTGGCGCGTTACTTTTTCTTGGCTAAGAAGACAGACACAGCTTGCGTAACAATGACAGACATAAGAAAATGTCCAAATGTGTCATCTTACATTTTTCGCGACATTAAAAGTGAAAGACGGGTTCCTTTCTTGTACGGTAACTCTTGCAAAGTCGTTACAAAAGTAATGCCATTTCTAAGCTGACACCCTTTTTTTTGTAACAGCTTGGTGGGGACACAAAGTTGTTCTTCTGGGGCTATCTTAAGTTGAAGGTGTCGAAATTTATGGGAAAAATAAAAAATTTGAATATTTTATTTTTTTATTGTTATTAATTTTTGTATTTTTTTTTTTTTACTTTTTTCTCTCTTTTAGTACGGTACAGAGGAGTATGGCCAGGACTCGCCTAGGTATACTTCTCCAAAAGCAGGGCTCTATGGGGAATCCTATTATATGGGTAAGTATTGAGTAAATAAATTGGAAAAAATTGCTATTTAACTTTTTTTAATGGGATAATAATCAAAATACAAAACGCAAGCAAAAAAAATATGATTGCAGTATATGAAAATGAAAGAATTTCAAGATATTCCAAAGAGTTTTAAAGGAATTGCTAATTTTGAATGTTCTATATATATCTGCCATATAATTATTAAATTTCGAAAAACGGCTCGAAAGAACGGCAAGAATGAAGAATGCCAACTGCATCACTCTATAAAATCATGGGGATTAAGCCAACAGCCAAGTAAACAGCAGCCAAACAACAAACACGCGCCTTTCTTGGCTCTTAAGACTTTATTATTAATTTTTTTGTTATTAAATTAGAAAAGACGATGCGATAGTTCCGTGTGAAGTGCGTGTAGTCGAATTGTGCAGCACACTTATTTCGTAAAAGTCAATATGTTCGTCGGAGGGCGATGATTTATGGGTGTGCCAAGAGGGGTTGCCCTCTCTGATTTTCATGTTTGTTGATTTCCGTTTTCCATTCGCTGCACGTATAATGCATTTTAATCACGGCGTTTGTGTTGCGTTATGTGGCTGCACGATTTTGAGTGATGGGAATTGACTAATGTTAAGCAAATACGTTCAGTGTTTAGGTTTTAACAACCAACTTGGTTGTTACCGATTGCAAATGCAAATTGGAAACTGGCAACGATGATCGCTATTTTTTTCTATTATTCTTATTATTATTTTGGTGCCGCGTGGGAAAGTTGGTTTGTGAATGCATTGCATTTTGCAAATTTTGAGCATGAAATAATCAATCATGGCAGAGGGGAAGCGAAAAGAGATTTGTAAGTTTTGTTGCAGACGTGTAAACGAGGCAGGGGTTTGTTTCTGCATTGCAAATGTCTTCGTGCGAAACACCGTGCCCCAAGTTATACTTCATTTTGTATGGAGCACAACAGGTCCTCTTAGGTTAGGGTTTAAAATGAAAAATGATGTCATTTAAGTCAAAATGATTTATTCATTTATTTGTTTAACTTTAAAAAAAAAAAAATTAATACTGCTATTATTTATCTTGATTTTTTTATTTTCTCATAAAAGATGGCAATCCTGACCCTTGGTCATCAGGGAATAACCTTCCCACCTCCAGTTACACTTACACAACCCCCATGATGGCGTCGGGCACTCACCTACCGCAAACGCCGTCGGCTTATTCCAATATGCATCTTCCACCCGAAAGTATGGTAAGTTTGAATCGTTGAAATGACGTCATAGTGTTTTCTTATTGTTTCGTAAGAGTGTTTTAAAATGGGAGTTTTTGATATTCTTTTTTATTATTAGGGCTACCACACAATGTCCCCAAGTCACGACCCTAACATGATGCCAACCAGTCTTCCACCAGTGTCCAGTTTTCGTGGACCTGGGACTCCATCTGTGGCTCACCTATCCGCCTCACCGTTGTACGGCAACACGAACCCGTCGCCCACAATCAACAGTACGGAGCCCCTATTGAGTCGGACCAATCAACCGTCATCGCAAACGGGTGATGCTCTTGGGAAAGCCCTGGCCTCGGTAAATTAGAAATGTCGATTTAAATATGCAAGCAAAATATAAAAATAAATAAAGACGCAAGATTGACTCTAGCCTGGTTAAACATTTGTCTATTCGGAGAATCGGGGGATGAGAGTCTCCGCTGGGACGTGCAGGAGCAGGCCGAGTTGGACAGGCTAACTCGGAACTCGACTCGGCTGCAAGCAGTGGCTAAACCCCTTGGTCATTTATCACGTCTCATCGTTAGCAGTGAAAAGTGGGAGGGGGTGTAGTTGCTGATGCGCTTATGCACACACTCGAGGATCTTTGTGGTCATTTATAAGGATCAACAGTGTTTCGGTTGTGTACTGAACTCTTGGGATCTACGAAATTGGGGCAAATAACGGATTTAGCAGACGTTGAGTTTGTTGAAAAGGGTCACCAATCCGATCGGATGAGAGGCCGTCACTCATCTCTCGGTTTGGCCGCTGTCACTGAACAGATTTTTGTACTTTTGTTCGGTGATTTGTTGCTATTTGAAACTATGGTGACTCATTATCACGAATGTTTAACTTTTCGCGTGTTTATAGGAAGGAAAAGGAAAAGTTTATTTTTTCTATTTCTAATTCTTTTCCGTTTTCTGTGCCGCTTTTCTTTATGTTTGGTTAATACATTAAAGGGGAATATAAAGATGCGGCGAATTGCAGTTTATTGTATCGTCTTCCATTAGGAATTGGAGCCCGAGATAAGTTGAGTTCCCTAGTGAACAACTCGGTGAAAGGGGAGGATGAAGAAGGGGGATTGTAATGTGGTCGTTGTTTGGATCGTAAAAACGACCGTTCACTATTGGACTAAAATCTAATTTGCTTTGGGTTTGAAATGCATAGAGAATGTAACGTGCTGTAAAGTTGATTCATGAGCTAGATATTCTTGTGTTTCTGTGTGCACGAGCACTTGCGAGTCTCTTACGACTATGTATTATGTAAAAGTGAATTAAGTTGTTACGTCTGCCGGCGAATTTGTATCATTCTGTCACTTTTGACCATTGACAAAAACCAGATCCCTACTAAAACCAACAAGAAGGAAAAGTTTTTTTTCTCTCTCTTTTTTTTCTTTTTTTTCTTTTTTTTTTTAGCTACAGCGGAATTAAAGCTCATCTCGTTTGTTTCAAAACAACAAACACACGAGTTTTATACACAAAATAATTGATTTTTAAGTTAAATTAAATTTTATTTCAGATTTATTCTACTGACCATACAAGTAGCAGCTTTTCTTCCAATCCATCTACCCCCGTCAGTTCTCCGCCTCCTCTGTCGGGTAAATTGATTGCAAAGATGAATTTGCTAAATGAAGTAGATAATGTGGGTTCATTTTCAGGGGCATCTCAGTGGTCGCATCCAGCACCTCAAGGTGGACCCTCCTCGCCTCATTTTGCCGATGGCCGCTTGCATTCATTGGTAAGAGGATAAGAGGATTAATCTAAATCAGTTTCTCGAAAATTGAATAATTAACTAAGTCCGGGAAGGGGGATAAGTGGAATTATCTTGGAAATGAATTGACAGTGAAAAAATGTTTAGTAGAATTTGACGTTAAATAGATGAAGGTAAGTGGAACCTCAATCTGCACCGCCGAACACTTCTTATTTATTTTTATTATTTTTTATTTTCTTTTTTATCAGATTTATTTGCACTTGTGATATTTTTGAGTTGACTTCTAGTTTATGCATGCTGCATGGTTCTATTATTTTTTTTCCTTTTTTCTTCATTTCTTAACTTTAGCCCAATTCATTGGATGCCCGTTTGGACAATGCTCTCAACATTCTTTGCGATTCGAACGAGGTAAATGGTTTTGAGTGAATATTTGTGTCATGTAAATGGTATTAACGGTCGTCTGAGAGAATCTTAACCGAATTTATGATTATAATTATTTATATTATGTATTTCTTGTTTTATTTTATTTTTATTTATTTATTTATTTATTTATTTATTTTTATTTTTAAAAAATAAAAGACGCGAATGGAGGAGCGGTTGGACGACGCTATCAATGTCCTCCGCAATCATGCGGAGGGGCCCCCACTTCACGGGCCACATTCGGCCGTTTTAGGCGTCCCACATTCCAATGGCCTAATTGGAAGTATGAGTTCCGGATACCCTAACCAGAGTTCCATAACCACGCTGGACTCTCACTTGGTGAGTCATTGAAATAATAAGAAAAATTAATTAATCTGTATGTTTAATTATTTTTCTTTTAATTTAATAGACAGGACCTCATTCACTAGCTGACAGGAGTCAGGACAACGCTTCAGCAAATGCATCACAACCTTCGTTTAGTAAGTTTTCTGCGGATTAAATAAACATAAGTGCGTAAATAATAATAATATTTATATTTTATTTTTTAGATTTAACAGGTCAGATGGGTGATCAGCACTCGGATACAGATGGAGATATCAAATTACAGCGACTTTCACGAAAGCGAAAGACCGACGACGATGAGAAAGTTTGTGGACCAGACAGTGTAGGAGCCGTCCCAGTAACGACGTCTGCCGTTAGCACTACAACTACCACCACGTCCAGTTCACAACACAAAGGAAATAAACGCTCAAGGTCGCGATAGTACGTGACAAGACGTGCACAATTTTATTTATGTTTATCAATGCGATAGTACTTTATTTATTGGATATATTTTTAATTCTCTCCTTAATTTAAATTAGTTGCTTTAAAAAATGCTGAGAAATGGCTGCCAAGACCGTTGCTCATTTATATCTTTTCTAATCGTAGTCTGTCGTCGTCGCTGTTATCCAGCAGTGCAGATGAAGATGAATCCCCAGAATTGAAAGCAGAACGAGAAAAAGAAAGGCGGCAAGCCAATAATGCTCGGGAAAGGTAGTTAAAGCTGGAGAGATGTTTTGAATTGTTATTAATGTAATGAAACCTTAAAAAATATAGAATTCGGGTGCGAGATATAAACGAAGCTTTCAAAGAACTTGGTCGAATGTGTGTGATGCATCTAAAAACCGACAAAGCTCAAACTAAGCTCAACATCCTACATCAGGCTGTCGAGGTTATAACGAATTTGGAGCAACAAGTGCGGGGTAAGAAACAAGAAAGGATTTTTTTAAAAGTTGCATTGAGAAAATTGATGGGAAAAAATGTATTTGTTTGCAGAGCGAAATCTAAATCCAAAAGCAGCATGTTTGAAACGTCGAGAAGAAGAGAAAAACGAGGAAGGACCAAAATTAGGGCCTCATGCGCTTCCTCATCCAGCGTCTATGAACCCATTAGCGAGCCAACATTTAGCAACGACACTATCGGTGAGTTGAATATACGCGAGAAATGCAAATAAGGGAATTCACAAAAAAAAAAATATGCGGATTTCCTTTTTCTTAAGCCTACCAAATTATTAAAACATCTGATGTGAAAATATTGGTGAGTTTTGATTAGTTTGAATTAGGTCATTTAATTTCCTAGTAGACACATTGCATTCTTTTTTTAAATGAACGAACTCGAGGTTTGATCACGAGTTCTTTCATTTAGCTTTCGGTTTTTGAAGCGTAAATATACCGTAAATAAAATAACACTTGTATTTTCCATGGGTCCGTGAAGGCTTCTCAGCCACCTTTACCTCACAGCCAACCTCCACAATAGCGACGGCTGCTGAGAACTGATGGTTGACTGACAGTGTGAAATCTGCAGCACCTTCATTCTGGAATCCGCCTCCGAGCAGCTAAGTGAGCAATGGACGAGAATTTCGAGTGACGCAGCAAAAATTGACTGCTAAAGTGCCACTTCAACTAAATAAAAATAGAAAAAAATTGAAAACCGAGTCCGGACTGGTTCACTGGAAATCCCTCTGCCTCGCCACTGCGAACATCGTGCTCTGTTTATAAGCCGACTTCACGAACTCGGCTCGTTTTCTTCTTTCCTGACCAACAGTGAAGAGGCCATTTTGGTGTTTTGTACAGTTTCGACAATGAACGAGAGGGTATTTAAACTATTAATAGGAACAAGAGAAAAAAAATTCAAAAAAAAGGAAAAAAAAACAAAAAACCACTACTTTTATAAGATTCATTGTTTAACTTGTAATTTACAGGTAGCTAAAAATAATGAAATGCATAATTTAGACATTTTCACATATCTGTAGTATCTTTATTATATTTAATCTTCTTTTACGATCATACATTTTTTTTGTTTTTATACAGTATTTTTTTTTCTTTCTTTCTTTTGTTTCCTTTTTTTGGGCGAGAATTTAACCGTTTTCCTCACAATTATACTTTTTCGTTTATAATCTTATTATGTGCCTCAAATTAAACACTGAATTTATTTTTTTCTCATCAAACGTTTTTGTGGTGAAGGCCAAATGTTAATTATCTTAATTAATATTATTATTTTTGATTAAAAAATAAATTATGGGGCCATTTTTTCGTCATATGTGTTGGCTGTTATTATGAACTTTAAAAGTAGTTTTTTTATTATTTAATTTTATTTTTTATTATTATTATTATTCATTATTGTCCATGGAGATTTCCGCTGCTCCTCTGTTGCCAAATGAGGTATTTTTTTCCCCATGGGTAAGAAAATTATCCTTTAAAAATATAATATATAGAATATATTAAAAAGTATGAAACTCATCATGCAATATGAGATTTGTGAGGCGAATTTCCAGCAGCTGCTGTAAACTCCCATCAGCTTTGTCATAGCACTATGCGCCATGTTATTCTGGAAATAGTTGGATTTCTTACATTTATTGTTTTTTCATGCATAATTGTAAATTTCCTGCATTGGTTGCATGACAATTTTACTCCTCGGAGAGTATATTTTTACATCTTTTTCTCTTAATTTATTTACATGTATGCATAATTCTGTAATGAAAATGTTTAAATCATCATCTGCGTAAATGCTAATGTAAAAGTCAATGTAAAGGGATTCTTTACAAAATTGGAGGGAGAATTCACAAAAACTTCGGGGTTTTCGGTGACTGCAGTTAGTCGTCAATTTGAAATCGGTATGTTGCTCAAAAAACAAAATGAGGACTAACTTTTATCGCTGATGAACTGCTATACGAGGTGTTTTTGAATTCGCCTATTTGATTATTTTAAAGTTATCTTTTTTAGAACTTTTCGTTATCTTTTTACGTAGGTTTATATTTATATTTTTTTATTGCAGTTAAAAGGACAAAAAGATGAATTTAATTTTTTTTACAGTTTTTTTCATCTCATATATAATTTTTATCATTGTAATTTCCTTTAGCAGTTTTTGTGAAAATTATGTGAAGACCAATTGTAATAAGAATTTAAAAAAATGATAAGTTTTTAAATTACGTAAATAAGTTCATAATTTTAAATGTGTAATATTAAGTTCGTACGATGCATTTATAAGCAAATCAATGTGCACATGATTCTATTTTGTTTTGTTTTAATTAATCATGAAATATTTATGTTCATCTTGCTAAAAAAGAAAAAAATCAAACTGAATTTTTTTTCCTTCACAAAATTGACATTCCTAGTATAAAGATATGTTTTCAGTATGGTTAATTATTAAAATTTTACAATTCTAAACGGCTATATTGAAAATATTTTTCAATTGGAAGCTGTAGATGCAATGAATTAAAAAATAAGCAGGTTATTAAAAAAAAAATCATTCCTTTCATGTGCGAAGATATTTTTTAAAACCACGTTTTAATTTTTATTGTTCGTTTATTGTTTATTATTATTATTTTTTCCAAGCATTTCCAGAATATCCGTTAAAAAAAATTAGGAACGAATAAATTCTTTTAAATAATTGTAAGTAGAAGCTGGGATTTGTGAGGTGGTGGTGAAATGTTCAGGCGGCTATTGATCAAATTGATATAAAAATAATAATAAAAAAAATGAAATTCATCTGCAAGAGATTTTTTGATGGCAATGAACAGAATGCAACGATGCAATATATTTATGAAAACAAAAAAATAATTCAATTACTGTGCCCTGCCTTTTCATAAGTATCATGTTCAGTTTTTAATCATTCAAATTTATGTAATGGTCAAATGCTTCCTTATTTCTTTCTTCCACTCAATTTTAAGGAGGATGAGAAAATGCAACTCTCAAGATTACCAAATCATCTCTTGAGTAGTAGTAATTGTTTTTGTCTTCACTTTGTAAAAAAGATACATTTAGGTAATAAATGTGCCATTTTTAATAACAGTTAATTTACGCCTGTGAGTTTCAAAAATGAATAATAATTAGCATCTCAGGCCCTTAGCTGAGCCCCAAATAAACAATCGGATTGCTTCCCCATCCATGAATCCTCCAAAAATATATTCATTGACTCCGCCATTTCTGATAAAAGGCTGTACGTCTAGAAGAGAAAGAATGTCATTTTTTAATTCGGAAGTATGATTAAGAAATAATAATACGAGTAAATAGAGTATTTCGTGATATTTCTTTTTAATCTGATGGTCTTTTCTCATCAGCCTGCTTAATTCACTTGGAATTACATCGTCCAAGTACGACTATAAAGAAAGTTTTAAAATATTATTAACTACAGTATTCAGACAATATTACAATAGCATTTACCTTTTTAAATTCCTCTGGTTTCGTCACCATGTTCTTCTCCAAAACTATGACTAAATCTAAAATAACAAGAAAAATTTGTTATTTACGCGAGCGGATTCAAAATCAAAATTGGCCCTCATGTGAGCGTCATTTTTATTAATAAAGTAAAACATTTTCTGCAGTTAATCGTACGCTGCTTCCATCTAGTGCCTCTGTGTCATTACTGAAGTGAGCAGCATGTCTAAAAACGCTCGAGCTGACCATAATTTGTCGCTCAAGTGTGAAACAATTCCAATTCATTTAATATCTGCATATGATACCCAAGTAATCATCGCATATATTTTTGTAACAGAATCTGGTCGCCTGTAACCAGTTTTCCAGTATTCGCATCATTACCTTTCCGGGTCTTTATGACAGAGTTCATTACACGTACGATGTTAATCGATTCTATGACTAATTTATCCATCGTCTGCACCCAGAGGATGTACCTATTTAAATTTAAAATTATTTAAATTTTTATAAACTAAATTAAAAGTTTAAATTACGTAATGTGGTAACTGCCCATAGATAATGGAATCAATCGAGGATGTTGCAACTTTTCTTTTAACACTTCAACTTGCTGAAGAGCCTTTTCACGCTCCTGAAACTTTTCGTTGTCGTACAATGCCTGGCATAATGTAAATAGCAAATACACCAATTGCAGTTTTAAGTTGCAGAAATAAAAAATGGAAACGCGAAGTTACTATTAGTAATCATGAATTGATACGAAACTGATTCTAGCGAGTCGAATGAAAGGTCCCAGGGTCTTGAGAATAGTCGTGCGCTAACATAAATTTTATGTAACTCCTCGATTACATCGCGATGATAATTTAGCTGCAAAATATAAATAAAACAAATGAAAACCAATTTGTTAGAATATAGTCACCTGAGGGTTAAAAAGTTCAAATTTTTCTTCTTCCCTAAATACATCTGATTCTTCCAACTCTACATGCTTAGACACCGGTTGAATTGAGTCAATCAACTGATACACTATGGTTTTTACAATATGCACAACTTGTTGATGGAGCAAATAATTCTGTCAAATAAAAATAAAATAGTTTAAAAAACTGTAGATGCTGAAAAAATAAAATTGTCCTAAAGATGCGTAGATGCATAAACAAATGGTTGTCTAAAATTAGAATTTTTTGTTTTTTGTGTATTATTTTCTCTTCAGAAGGTGAATTTAATCACTGAGAAGATTGACGCTTAAGTCAAGTTATTAGGAGAATATATAGAGTCTACTAAAGATTCAGATTTGTAGTCTTCACATTAATATCTAGAGACAGCTCGAGCACCGCTCGGCAATCAGTCACTGTGCTTCTGCACCAACACTATAATCTAGTTTGTCATTCAAATCCTACATTACAAAGTATAAAATGAAATAAGGGATTAACAAATCTGCCAGTTTTCTTATTCTCAGGACACGTGAATCATTAGGTGGTATTATTTAGAAGTTTCTATATACGCAACCTCTGTTTTTGCTATTTCCAATTGGTTATCTTTGTCGCTCACAGAAGCTCCTCGTAATCGCAAAAAAATATTGGCTCCTCCACAAAGAACGGGTCTTGTACTAAATTGCCACGTTTCATTAAAAAGACCCGGTTCTCGTGAATAAAAAGTGATTATTATTTCTTTTGTTGTATCTGGTTTAAGAACGCCTGAAATAAAACATTTAAAAAGTATTATTTACAAAAAAAATGTGAAAAAAAATATATAAAGTATTACCGGTGCTAGTATCAAAAAAGAATTTGACGATTTTCCTTTGAGGTATTATATTGTCAAAACTATTTTCCGAGCGTAAAATCTATTACGATTTGGTGTAATTATATATTTATATTTATACAATATTTAGTATTTAACATATACTCTACCAAGAATGTATTGTAATTACCTCCCAAGTATAGTAAATAACAGAAGTTCCCACATTTTTTAATGTAATCGACTTTCGGTTAAAGTTTTTCAAAAATGCAGTGAATGTTAAATGTTTTTCAAAGTGTAATGTTCCCTAAAATATATTAAAATGATATTACATTTCAAACTTAAACTAACTATCGCTTACATGCATCATCATTTCGTCGCCTGTCCACCCACAAAGACAATCTTCAAACATCATAGCAGGGCCATCCATTGCAAGCTAGATTTACACAGGGAACAATCCTTGTATGTTATTTGTTTATTTCATTGTTTCGTTTCTTTGGCACTAAAAGAATGCCAAAAATTTTTTATTGCGAGAATCTAAACTATCGACGAGAGCGTACGCGCGGATTCGTTGAATTCAAATTTCTGGTCGCATCTCATTGGTCGGCGCGCCTATTGTTTTGATTATTTAGCACCATGACAAATATCCGAAAATAAATTTGTTTTATCCACTTCTGAAACAATTAGCCGTCAGAGCGAGCCACTCCACCCCAATCCCTCAAAATGGCGATGGCGCGATGTTTCACGGGATTTCACGAGATTTCGCAAGATTCCGCGAGATTTTACGAGATTTTGCAAGATTTTACGAGATTTCGCGAGATTTTACGAGATTCTACAGGATTGAGATTCTACAGGATTTACATTCGCTCGGGTATTTTGTTAAAATCCCCTGAAATCTCGCAGAATTTCGTAAAATTTCGTAAAATCTCGTAAAATCTTATGAAATTTTGTAGAATTCCATGAAATCTCGCGAAATCTCGTAAAGTCCTTTGAGAAATATAGATCATAGCATGTAAAAGAGAAGTAGCGACACTCTGAGTGCCCAACACATTCAGCACTAAACAATAAAACCAGCAAAATGAGCTAAACAATGCAATGCCAGCACTAACCTTTAACCAAATATATTTCACAAGATGTATATCTCACATATCATAACAAAAACAGCACTTAATAGAGGCATAATTTGGATTTATTGAGCAGCAAACTTGGTGATCACTTTATCAGGCAAATGTCCTGGCGGTGGCAGCTGCAAAAGTGGCGCTGCAGTCAATTCATCCACTACAAGATCCAGCGTGTTCAAGCTTGAGTAGTATTTCTTTTTGCTACATGTAGCGCTACGTAGCGCTACGTAGCGCTACGGTGGCAAAATCGTATTTCTTAATAGAGCGCTTTTTTGCCTAGCGGCAACCTGCCGCATTTCTTTTTAGGGCGCTCTGCAAGCGCTCGGCGTGCGCTTTTCGAGACATAGCGCTCTGTAGTGCACTGTAGCGCTACGCTTTGCCACGTGATCAGCGTCATACTAGAATGGCGATCACCAAAATAACATGGCGATTACCAAGGTAAAACATGGCGGTTACCATATTTATAAATCGAAAATAATAATAAATAATAAATAATAATAATAAAATGCCTGTGGAATTATTTTGGAATGATTTTGGAATCATTTGTGGAATGTGATTTAAAAAAATTTAATTTGTTTATTTTTTTTTTAACAGAGAGTCATACAAATTAATAATAATTTGTCCGACTCCTAATGTTAATTGCCTTCCAATTTTTAAATTTCTTAATAAATAATTGTAATTATAATTAAAAAAAGAATACTAAATGTTGTTTACAGAAAATAAATAATTTATTCAATGTGTTTAATTGCAATCCACTCACAAAGCACATGGATGTCAAAATCCTCCATTTTTGTAGCGCTACAGTTGCCAAATCGTATTCCACAATACTGAGGAATACGGCACTACGGTTTTGTCACTTCCTGTATTAGGTGATGTCACGTAGTGCTACTAGGTAGCGCTATATGTAGCAAAAAGAAATACTAGGATCGTGTTTTCATTAGACAGTTTGCGATTTCTCGTACGAGACCGAAAACGAGATTTAAAAACACAAAATTTTTTTAAAAAAATCTTGTTTTTAAATTTCCTTAATAAAATGTCGTATCCGTGTTTGCGGCTGGTCACGAAACACATTACAACAGCAGCAGCAATTTTTAGGAAAACAAGACATCTTACACAAATTAAGCCTAAGTATTGGGCTTGTGGTTTGTGCAAGGTGTTTGACTGATTAAAAAATTAAAACTAACCTGAGATAATGTAATCAACACAACTTTGCC